>CM062585.1:9285417-9790417 GCA_031468815.1 Morus bassanus
CCCAAAGAGAGAAGGTTATCAAATTCCCTCATCTTTGCCAGACATACAAAGCTTCAAGTTCCCTAGCCCTGTGAGGAAGCTATGCAGTTGCACAAAGTAAGATGTTAGAACTTGTAAACATGTCATACAATATTATAATACGCCTGTGGGGCACAGATACACACAAAGAGTTGGGAGGGCCCAGGAACAGAGAGCCTGCCCTCTTGATGGAGCTGTCTTAATGCACTTTTTTTTTTTTTTTTTTTGAGACAACACGATTGGAATTAGCTTCCATAAAGAGGCTGACACCACTTTCTTAAATCAACCAGTCTTGACAATTTTCTTTATATGGTCTTCAGTGGATCTTCTTGGCTGAAAGAGGAAAACAGGGCACGACACTCTTGCACATTCTATTGGATGACAACAGAAAGAGGAAAAGAGAGAGGAAAAGTTAAGTTCTACCATACAGGTAAGATTTAGAAAATGCTTACTACAAACTTCTGCGTATTTCCATCCTTAAGAGAGGATGTTTGTTTAAGTACCTTTCCCACTGCCCCATTCTCAACAAGGGGCTTTCACTAGCCTCTTTGCAATCTTGGATCCTGAGCAATAGCTTCAGAGCAGAGCAGAATTCTGCCCACTAGTGATAAGTTTTACACAGCTCAAGATGAGATGACAACATATCACTCTGAGCATGCAATTAAGCCAAACACATGTAATGTGAAGGTAAAGTTCATTCACTGAAAACAATCTGAGGAAATGTGATTTGTAACGTGATCAGAAACACAGCAATCAAGAAGAAAAATTATATTTCAAATACGCACACACAAAAATCAGAACTACTCTGGATACAAGATAATGCAAACTAGCCTTGCCAGAAACGAGCTGCAAAATACCTTCATTTTCTCATACAGTGAAACCCTGATAAAATCACAACTGTTAAGGTCATACAGTATATCAGGTGGAATCACAGTCTTTAGAACTCCATTATTAATGCACACAACCTCACAATCAAAGAGGATAAGAGCACAGTTCCCAGATGCCAATGATTTGATCCTATCTTATTTGGCTGTTTACATTTAAATAATGTGGCCGTATAAATTTAAATAATAAGAACCACCAACAGATGGAATGTAGTGAAAAAATGTGCCTTCTACGAGACCCTGAACATATACTACATGGTGCTTTACAATTTATTTGAGCAGAGCTCATATTAAAAAAAAAAAAAAAAGAAAAAAAAAGAAAAAAAAAGACTCATTTCTTCTGCCATTATGGAAATAAAAGGACTAGTGCTTTAGTTCGTTGCTAGCACTGCCAAAGAAACATGCAGTTCTCTAACCTCCAGTACAATGTACCCATAAGGTACCAAGCATCAAAGCATATTAAAAGATATTAACTGCATATTTGCTTATGAACAAGATAAAAAGCTGTAGGGCCTCCAGGTTCTCAAGCTGTGAGTGGAACAGCTTTGCAATTTGCCTGCAAAACTGCATTTTGATCTTAATGAATATAAAATGGCTGCCATTAAAAGTAAAACAGATTATTTCAGGTCTTTTAGGGCCCATAGCTCTTTGACGGTCTTGGAGGGGCACTATGATCTTTCATTAAAATCTCACAGCAGGACTCCCTCACCAGCAAATCAAGCCTTGCAGTCGAGGAGATTGGCTACATTTAAAAGTAATTTTCAGAAATCTACACAGATTTTCAATTTGGTAATGAAAGCCATAAGAGAATGCAGGCAGCATTTTGTTGAATATTGTTACTAATCCAGTGCTCACATTCGTTAGAAATTAAACTGCCCCGTAACTATCACACTGATGGCAGCCTGCCATTTCGGCTCAGTTGTAATCTCCATTTGTTAATGAGTAGCATGTGCTAATTGTTGTCAGCATCCCTGCCATACATCCCTTCCATAACAACATATTTTACCTGCTGAAAGGTGTTACCTCTTGCACTGTCAGCATCCGGTTTAAGAGAAGAAATCTCAGAATAGTAGGAAAAAAGGTTCAGTTTCATTTGGAATAGCATGAAGTTAAAAGTATACACGTTTGTATTGAAATCCAGACCCTCCTAGCGCCTCATTCTGTGTATGCTACTTCTAACATTAATACATTAAGGTAAGACAAAGAAAGATGCTGTACACTACCACGGCACAGGGAACAACAGAGGTAAATTCTCTATATTGTAACATAAGGTAAGGGATGCAGCTCCCAGTAAAATGAAGTTGAAAGGTTTGAAAAGTTAGAGTGATCATATCTCATTATTGCAAACAATGTAAGGGGGGGATTAAAACAAAATCTGACCTGGAGCTGCAATGAAACCGGACTGGGACAAGAAAGATTGACTCTGAGTAAGTTAGTCAGAGCTGATGACTGTGCTGCCCTCAGGTGGAAGGTCTTGTCGGGAGGGGGAGGCCTCCACTTACAACGTAAACCCAGAAAAAAATACAAATAATAATAATGAAAAAAAATAAACCTCAGCCTTAGTGGATGCAACAAACCAAGATATTCAGAAGTGTGAGCAAGAAGAGTTATAATACAAGAATTCTCAAATAAACCAAATGTGAATTGAATTATGGCAGAAGAGAACAATTTTCATCTAGTGAATTGTAAATTGGGTTTGTTTCCAGTTCATATTTGAAATGTAAGGTTGATGCTTGGCTTTTCATTTTATTTTTTAGCTGGGGGGATTCTAACGGAAAATACTGACTTGAAATAACTAAAACCTTATTGAAGAGCTCTAACACACGCACCCTGTGACTGACACACATTCTCTGAAGCATATTTAGTATCACCGCATCAAGTAGATTAGTTGTTCAACTGCCATAAGCGACAATATCGTATATTGCTACACGTTTAAAATTATTCAAATCAGTTTTGTACACATACATAGGGTCTTTTAAAACAAACAATTTTTTTCAATATGCAGGAGCAATCTGAAAGAAGTGATGTTACAGGGTGTTCTGACTAACAGGAAACAGTCTTGTGAACTTATTTTGTGTGCTCATTCATGAACGGAGTACAAGGACTTTCCTGGGGGTTTTAAGGGGTGCACAAAATACCCACAACATCCCTACAGTAACAAAGAGACTTCTTCACTCCAGGGGAGCCAGCTAATCGGGGTTACAGCATCCCTCAGATGGCTCTAAATGGAGTCCAAAGCAGAAAATCAGCAACTTCAGTTTCAGAACACGCATGAATGATTAACCGCCACGTCCAAGTGACTGGAAAGACGAAATATGAGGGATCAGTCCAATCTGCTGGAATCTGAAATGATAATTTTTTGCCAGTTTCTTGCCTTTTTTTTTTTTTTTTTTTTTTTTTTTTTTTTTTTGGCTAGGAGCAGTTAGCTGGAACACCTTTACATGTCATTTTAGAGCTCTCTCACCAGTTTTGGTTTTTACCATTTTAATTTTCAGAACGGTTAAATTTTTCCAAAGCAAAAGACAGCAACAAAAATGTGCTGCAGGTTTCATTTCAGGGTTTGATCTCCTGTTTTTTTCACTTAGCTGAACATTGCATTTTCTAATTCCTCCTGCCACATACCACCATACTCACTGTGACAGCAGTATCCTCATTATACGTGATGTTTCACTATTGTATATACCGTAGGCTGAGTGATGCGACATTACCAACTCTGCTGAATACATATCAGCACATAGAGCAACATATAATCTCCTTTTCCTTCTGTAACCAATGCAGAAGCAGCAGGTGAATTTACAGTTTTTCAAAGCTAGGACAGAGGGCATCCCTAGCAATGCTTTGCTGAACTCGGCAGAACCACCCGCTAGCTTTGGTCCCATGCAGTCTGGGCTACTCAGATGGGCAAGCTCAGCCTAGGTTATACCTGACCACTGACGTGCTTGGGCTCACACCAAGGGATGCTGAAAACCTTGCCTTTCCCCCTTGATGTACTTTGCAGCTCAACTGTAAACCCACACCTGCTTAGGGACTGGTGTCCAAACTGTTCAAGATCCAGAGAAGACTGTATTTGAGTGCAGGCAGTGCTCTCATCCATCTCAAAAGTATATTTATAAGGTTACTCTGCAGCAGGTGCCTTTCTGCTAACTAGCTTTACACTGGAGGCAGTGTAACTGTGGCAGTGCTGAGCTGTACATGGTTCCAAAAGTACAACCCAGAAGCAGAATAAATACTGATGCAGTACCCTGTGATGAGGTATGTGCAAAGCTATCTGCATACAGTGGAATTCAAAGCAAGTCTAGGGCAGGCACATAGATTTTAGTTACATCTTTACCTGCAGTGCAGATGCACCCCAAAAATACTTCTGCTAAATTATACCCTGCAAAGGTGCTCTCAGTGCAAGCTAAAAAGTGTCACACTGAGACTTAGTACAGTGTTGCTACTGTGCTGTAAATTCACACCTTAGCTTGATGCATGTGAATATCCCTCCAAATGGGCATGAGAGAAGGGGAACAGCTCTGCGAGGCAACAGCCCTGCAGGTTCCTGAGCATGTGGATAAATTTAAGCTGGTTTTCAAACACAGAGTTCAAGACCAATATGTTTGGGAACTTTTCATAGTTGGTTCTGGCATTGCCGATTAATAATCTTAAAAACAGTATTTGCAATGAAGCCGTTCATGAGAACAAAGGAACAGTCACACAAATAAATTTTTAGAAGATTAGCTTTGAAATTAAATGTTTGTTTGTTTTTTTTTTTTAAATAACTCAGCAATTTCTATAATTAGCAAATCTTTGTTTTTTGTCCTCCTTACAATGTTACTTTTTTGAAAGCAAATGAACCTAACTACATCTTTGCAATCTTTGTTTTCTTGCACAAAAAACATACACCAATTACTGTTCACCATAGCCAGTGATCCATTTTGGGAGGCCTAGGAGAAGTGACACACCTTATACCTTTTTATATAAAGGCAAGTAAAAAGGAAGTGATTTTTTTGTATGTATGTGTCACATTCTGAAATAATTTGGCTATCAAAAAAAATTGTTAAAAATCATGTTTATCTTACCATTATAAAATGAAAGGCATTAATTAGATCAATTTTCTAGTGTAACTTCCGAAGGACAAAACCTGTTAGTTTAAACACGGCCTACGTTTTAAAAATGTGATGAAAAAAGACTGAGTAGTTTGGGGGTTTTCCATTCTATATCTATTCTCTAATCCCTCTTGCAGGAGCTTTCCATTCACACATTTTGCATCCAGATGTTACTGCTAGTTGTGGAACTTGGTGAATTAGCCCAGGACTTTGAATGCCTTTTCACATTCCTGAGGAAACAGGCCCTCCTGAAGAATTAGTTGTCCTAAGTATAGTAGCTGGCAAACAGGGAGGAGGAGGAAACAGGAGCAGGGTCAAAAGGAATGAGAGGAGGAGTGGAAAGTCACATAAACTTATAAATAAAAGTCTCACAGGGAGAGAATTTGAACAAAACAGTAGGAGAACAGAGCTAATAAAGCTGGGGGCAACATGGCATAATCAAACTCACATTTTATAAACAGCAGATTTTGATTCCCTTTTCTTTTCCACACCCTTTATACAACACTCTTGATTGAGGTTTCCTAAACTGTCCCATCCAGAAAGAAAAAAGCACAAATTAAAATATGAGCCAAGTGTCACAGGCGTTTCAGAGGGGTGCAGCACCTTTCCAACCTACATGTGCTGCCTATACAATTGCCTATCCAACAAGCTCTCTTTGCATACTGAAGGGAGTAACCTAACATTATCACTTGCTTGATCTGGCCTGCAAGTTTTTGTTTGAGCATGGCCCCACTTAAGTTATGAAAACTCCAACATGACGAAAGAAAACGCTTTGGATTCAAGAGTTCACTTGGATTCACTCTGGATTCACGAGTTCAGATCTTCCTTGGTGAAAGTTTGCTAGACAAGCTCCAGCCAAAGGGGACTACATATAGGATGTAAACTTGATCCCACTGAAGTATATGGCCAAAATCCAGCTTCAATAGGGGCAGAATTTTACCTTACAACTTGCTGAGAGAGACAGGGAAAATGTTCTATCAAACATCACTGAGACAGAAAATGTCTTGGCGCTGAAAAAGGCTATAAAACAAGCAACTTGTTTTTATCTCACCAAAAATGGCCCAATTCTGCCCTATATTCTTTATTCTATGGCTAAAACAGCACAAAAAGTTCTGCATTCACCATCTGATATGCCTTGATGTACAACGGTGGATATTTAAACAAAAACTGAAGATCTCTATTTAAATTTGTTAGACCAGTAAAATATCTTAAATAAGTTTTTTTTCTGTTTACTCTCCTGCACTCAGTGGACCTCAAAAGCAGCCAAGCCCATAGCTTCCAGAACAAGTCCAAGGTCTGCAGCCTATAACAGTGCTTACTACCATTCCAAAACGCAATGAATCTTTCCGGATGTATTTCAAAATTATTTTTTCTTCCTGCTACGCAGTTGTCTGCAGACAGTCTAGCTTTCTTCCAACCTTATCTATTATTCACAAAAAGAATTATTTTTATAGAAGCTAATGCTTCTTCTCCCCAACTTTTTATGATCAAGGTGACTTATAAACAGCTGCAATAAAAATGGTTGGGTTTTTTTTTTTTTCCTTTCCATACAAGAGCATTCTCAATAATGCTTCAGAGAGAGCAGAGAGGCTAAAAGATACGTGACATTCATAGATTTCACCCCTGAAGCCACAAAAACCACACTAGCAATTTCTTCATTTGACCAAAATGAATGGTCATCACAAAAACAAATGTAAGTTTGGTATCACTGATTTGGCTGAGACAGCTTAGGGGCTTGAACTTAATAGACTTCCTCTGACAGATTAGGATCTTCTGGTACGTCTGCATCATCCTGTCACAGCAGATAGCCAAGTCCAAACCACAGGCATGGGACTGCCCTTGATCCATAACCTTAGAATACAAAATAACTGGCTAAAGAATTTAATAAGACTCCCAAGGAAATACCTTTGAAGACAGTACTCATTTTACTTGGTGGCCTTTTTGGGGGGGATGGGGGGGAAGAAGACAATTAAGCATTAAGGACTGATTGATGCTTAAACAAAATGCCTAACAGTAAAAGCACATTTCTATATTCCAAAGGACCAGGCAAAGCCATCCCTAAGAAGGGATTAACTACTATCAGATGATATTACTACTGGATTAATGGTGTTTCGCATTCACTATATTTATATATAAAAAAAGATATCTTTTAAGAAGGATATAAGTGATTTGTATAAAACCTAAAAGCCAAAAAAATAGATTTTATTTTTACAGCAACCTGATGGATAGCATCCTCTTTATTTATACATCCTTAATTGAAGTAATTTTTCCCCCTTTGTCTGGAACCAGGCCTTGCGTTTCAAGTCAACTGTTTTGAGAGTACCACAGCCCATGAAAACAGTAAAGCAATGTATGACTCCAGAACTGATGCTTTATATTCCAGTGGATATTTTAAGCTGTTCTTATTTTAGAGAATTGTTTTTGTAATAGATATACTAAAGGTGATCATTTTACTTTATTGCTAGTCATTGCTGACTGAAATATTTTGCCAGATGAAAGTAATTACTATGACTATATTACTTTTCTAGCCTGTTCAGTATATTGTACCTCAGATATTCATAGTGTGAAATTCTGGATCCTCATTTGCAAAAAAAAGCCACATTATTCTGTGCTCTGGCCTTAATTATGTAAAGCCCATATAGATATTATCCAGTTTCCTTCCCCACCTGTATATCTTATACCTACAAAAGGTTACAGAAAAACTCCAATCTTAACGTAGAATTGTGCCGATGACAAAGCCAAACAACATACTCTGATGTTTGTGTTACAAATGAGAAAAAAAGAATCTGCTTCAACTAGAACCGAATCATTCAGGTGAATTTTTTAAAAGGATGCAAGGAGCAACCATATTCTTATTCAACATTAGTCGCTACTAGCCAAAATGATACATTAGAGAAAATAATTTGTTGAGACATCCTCAGGATTATATCCCCCCTGGAGATGGAAAACAGGCCTGTGTTTCTCTCACAAAGTCACGTCTGCTTGGAGTAGAATTTTTTCAATTCAAACCATAGTAATATATGCGCAATAAACTCACTGTTATAAATATTTACCATAATATCCATCTTCTTGGTTCTCCTGCTACCCTAACCAGCAGCCATGCTACCATAAATCAGGGGAAGTATTCTGTAGGAGCTGCAAGCAGCTCTCATTGTATTTCTGGAAACAGCCATCCACAAGGAGGCAAATGACACAAGAGAGACAGTAGGAATTGTGGCAGACTCCACATTTCAAACTGCTATACTACTTGTACTCCACTTATGAAGTAAATGTGGCATTCTGGGTTACAGACGACCAGTCGACGCAGAGATATTGGTGGAGTAGCTACCAATGTATCTGGCCCACTGAAAAGCTTTTGGTTTTATCTTGCCAGAAGCATTCCAATACCTGGGAGAAACTAGCTACACCTAAGCAGTGAGAAATGAACAACCTCCACCACCAAACTCACTGAAAATATCATTCTTTGAAGCACACACAGAGCTTTTTTCTTTTTTTCCTTGCCATGAATTACAAGAATTGACAAGTGGCAATTTTTTCTGAGCAGTGAAGTTGTTATGCTGTGTAAAGGACAACATTTTCCTGCAAAAATTGCAAATGTCCATTTCAAAACTCGCCATCTTTCCAAAAGAGAGACTTACACAATTGCTACCATCATGACCTGTGACATCTCCTTCAGAAAATGGCACAGCAGCCCCATTCATTGACATTGGGTGAGGGCAAAATGATTGTAACTTCCCAACTGCTCTATAACCTCCTGTTGTGGTTTAGCCCCGGTCAGCAACTAAGCACCACACAGCCGCTCGCTCACTCCCCCACCCTTGTGGGATGGGGGAGAGAATCGGAAGGGCCAAAGTAAGAAAACTCGTGGGTTGAGATAAGAACAGTTTAATAATTAGAATAAAACAGCAATAATACTAATATAATGAAAAGGAAAATAATGAGCGAGAGAGAGATGAAACAGTAGAAGGAGAGGGAAAGGAAAAAAAACAAAACCAAAACTGAACAACAAGTGCTGCAACCGCTCACCACCCGCCGACCGACGCTGCCGGTCCCCGAGCCGCGATCGCTGCCCCCCCCCAGCCAATTCCCCCAGTTAATATACTGGGCATGACGTCACATGATATGGAATACCCTCTGGCCAATTCGAATCAGCTCTCCTGGTTGCATCTCCTCCCCTCCCGGCTTCTTGTGCATCTGGCAGAGCATGGGAAGCTAGAAAGTCCTTGACTAGTGTAAACACTACCCAGCAACAACTAAAACACCAGGGTGTTATCAACATTATTTACATACCAAGTCTAAAACACAGCACTATGCTAGCTACAGCGAAGAAAATCAACTATCCCAGCTAAAACCATGACACCTCCCAACCACTGTAAGCCCAAGTACAAGTGCTTCATGGTGGCTGCATGAATTTCAGCCTCATTCAGTAACGTTCTACATAAGGAACACAACAGCATCGAAATAAAGAAAGCAAGTAGACAACAGACAGTTTAAAACTAAGATGAGGCATTTCTGCACACATAGCTTTCTTTTGCTTAAGCTGATACCTCTGTTTCTTTGCCTTGAAAAAAAGAAATCTTATCTTGGTCATCTGGAATGCCGTGAACTAGAAATGTGGTTCAGAGGAACTAATCACAACTACCAAAAAGCAAAACCTCAGTCTTTCTTGTTGTATTATATACCAGGCTCCATTTGTACACAGCAGGGCTAGAAAGAGAGTAGTGGAGAACATATATACGCACTTTATTGTGGTATTTCACAACAGTGTTTCTGTAGTCATTCAGTCTCCAAATACATATCTATATATCTACTGTAAATGTTTTAATCTCAATCCTTAGCAGGTGGGACTTTAAATAAGCTTTTGTTCTGAAATATTTCCATCAGCATTATTTGTTACTAAAGAAAAAAAAAAAAAAGCTAAAATAAGGTTTCTTACAAAAGGTAATTAAGCAGTATAATATAGTAATAAGTGGAATGAACAATAAGGAGTTGTACTAAAATATATGCCTTGTGCAGTAGAGGACTGGTGTTTCAGGAGATTAACAATTATGATCACCAGTCCTCTTCTGTTTCTGTAATACTCCACACAATCTTTTTTAAATTACTTTATTAACCTTTCCTCCTAGCACAGAAGTGCCCGATTATAGATAATATTTCAAAATCATCTGAGGTGTAAGTGTGTTTGATTTGCTCAGTAATTATTTGTCTACTTTATTACATTGACCAAGCACACAAGCTCCTTGACCAGTTTTATTTCAAGTCCAGTTAAGAACAGGGTCGTATCATTTTGTGTGATCACTCCCTTTGGGCCCCAGTGTACCTGAAATTTCATACGGGAGCCAGTAACTTGGACATGAATAGCTCACACTTTAAAGATGCAGAAGTCAGTCAGTGTGCTGTCATTTAAGGTTAAGGGGCCTGTTCATAAAGGAAAGGTTTAGTGCACATGTGAAAGAAATTTGTTTATTCACTGCATTGCAGACCAGAGTCATTTAAGCACAGGCATGTAAATTTGCCTTCCTAAACCTAAAAGGGTGTAAAAAAACCCTATATATTTGTCCATGCATGCTCTTTCATGATAATTTATTCCTGACATTTCACACAACACATTATTTCAAGTTGGATCTGAAGTATTAGCGCATTACCAGCTCCACTACTATCTGCAGCTTCATGCTAAACATATGGTGATCACAGAAAAATATGCATTTCTTAAAACACAGGCCTGGAGAGAACAAGCAAGTATGAAAATAAAACATGCAATGAAAAAGTTTTCCTGCTCTAACTTTGCAGCTTTGTAGGAAATGAAAATAATATTTACATTTTTTTAAAGATGAAAATGCAATGAGATGAAACGCGGTACATAGTTTATTCCTGAGGGCCACCACTAGGATAAAAGCATAAAGCCTGGGGACTTTGTTTACTGTCCACAATCAACAAATCCTGAAATCTCCATATGCAGCAGGTTTCTAAAGCTCTGTTAGTAATACTGTATATTGCTGGTCAACTCAGTCACCCATAGAATTACAGTGTAGGGTATGGATGCCAGTATTTTAGACCCAAACCGAGCATAAAAAACACAAAGTAAAATTCAGTGTCAGCACAAAGTTGACAGCGAATGATTATAACAGCTTCGAAGCTTGAAAAAGAGTGTAAATAACTAGGATCCCCCGCGGGCTCACTCAGCCTGCATACATAACAACCGTGATGGACAGCCACTATGGTAAAGTATAAAAAAAAAAAAGTCACTCTGCAAAGATGCAAAAATTTCTCCTGCAACGAGTCTTAACTGTCACCTTTCTGACTAAATCAGCTACTTCTACAAAGAAAACGTATCTATATTGTAAGGTGCACATTTTCGGTACAGGCTGCCACTTTAACGGGTAAACCATTAATATATTTTTCATTGTTAATAAGCCCCAAGGATTTTTATTTCTTTAAAACAAATTATTCAAAGCTACATGTTACTAAGTCCTCCCTCTCAGCCATCACCCAATTAACTACAGTAAGGAGACAACCCAGACACAGAGCAAAAGGATTTCAAACAAGGCATGTATCTGAACATAAGAACAAAAATACTCTTATCTACTAACACATAAATATTAGTACGCTTTTTCCTTGGGACTTTTTTGCTCCTACATAGGTACACATACAAGCACGATATGCCCATGTAGTAATGGCTTTAAAACGCTGGCAAATTACAAATGGCTAGATGCATTAGGTCCTCAGACTCCATCAGACACGTGACAGCACTGTGATTATGTGGTCCCTTCATAGTTCCTGGCTGGGAGCGAGGGACATAGGAATTAACAGCAAACACTAGTATATGCATACGAACTACTGCATTTTTTAAAATCAATTAGCAAGCAAACTATTTAATTAACTAACTCTCTTTCCCATTATTTATTCTATGTAAGCTTTCAATTTTGGATTAAAAAAAAAGGCAGGTATTAAAACTTTCCTCTTTACCCATTTTGGTTATATTCATCTGAACTAAGTAGATGCCTTCGAATACCAGCCTTTGGTCATTGGACTATTTGCTCTGAGAGCCTGATTTTAATTTAAGCTAAACAGGAGCTCATAAATATGACAAAGCAGAGATGTTTGTGATGATCAGGCAGTATCTACTGAGAAAAACAAGTACATCTAGCAAAAAGAAAAGAAAAATTCTGTCATGAGATAGTAAAAAACTATGATTAAGTTCATGGTGAGTTATGGAAAAACAGAACTTCTCCTCTTGCAAGATACTAAATGCCTTCCTTCCTTCACTGAACTTAAAAAGAATCGAGTCTTTCACGCTTTGTAGGTTGTGCTCATCAATTTGGTGAATCAGACATGTAAATTTTGGTTTCATAATTTTATAAAGTGAAAGAGTCACTTATTAGGTCTCTGAAAATCCCGAACATTTTCAAGGATGACCCTCAAAGGGCTTACGTCCACCCATAGCTATACAATCCTTATGTTTTGCTTGTGCTTTTTGATCTTTCTACTGCTGTTTATTCAGAAGCTTGCAATTTCTTTCCTCACTTGAAAGAACAGTGATATCCAAAGGCCATTTCTGAAAGCCAGCACAGCTGCAAGTATTTGTTTAAGCCACTTTGTTTTCTTTGTGCTATAAAAATGTGTCACATACTCAAGATGTTCCCTCAAAAAATTAATTAGAGTATATGAATGGTGGGACAGGTTAATCTTGTACAAACTTTTGCAGTGTTATTCTATTCAGGGATATACAACTCTTTACATGACAGTTGACTTGGCTGAAATAGCAAATAAAGGTGGGCACCCAGTGCTTGGTTTGTGGGCTGTTAAGTATACATTTCCTTTCAGCTGACTGACAAGAGACTAGTTCAGTAGAGAGCAGTAAGTAGCTCTCTGCACCTGAGCTTACCTGCATAAAAGTGGCAAAATAATTACTAGCCTATTAAGTATGGCTTTTTAGATCCTTTGGAAAGAAACTGGGTTTATAAGATTAAAGATATGGAAATTTTGCCCAATTTCACAATTTATATCTGACCTGGTAGAGTTGCTGTTCCAACCGAAAGCAGCTGATCGTTCCTTTTATATTTTATCTTGACACCACAATGCTAGCCTTAAGAAAGTGGTACAATAATGGAAATGCATTTGCTTTGAAACCGGTCTTACTAAATCTAATGACTACAGGTGAGTTATTCCTGACTCAGGCCAGAAGCCTTTGCAAAAATCTTAGAAAGAGTAACAGGATACAGCAGCAGCAAAATTAAACAGTTGTATTCATAGCAAAATAATAACTCTGAAAAGTGAAATTCAAAGCTGTCTTTTAATGTTTCTTCCTAGGAGTGACCAACAGAGCAGCAAGCAAAGCAGTACTTGTTAGCCATGCTAAGTGAAGCCAGATTTGTAATCTCACAGAAGTAAAAGGCAGAACAGTAGATGGAGGAGATATTATTCCATAGTAGAATTAGCATAACCCAGCACATCAGAATATTAAAATTTAACAAGGATTTCAAACAATCCTTGTATCATCAGCAGAGAGTCATGCCACAATTTTTTTATTGGTTCAGCAGGATAGGTGTAATTGTATCAATATTTTAATGCTTGATGCATATTGTCTGTGATAAATTGCTTGCATAAATAAAAAGCACCAATATTCAATTGCCAATGAAATAATCACACATTCTAGATCTTTATTATATCATGCATTATTTAATTACAATAATCAGAATCCTTTTGAAGGTAAAACAAGATTAAAAAGGTTTTGTTTTATTGGATCTATATATTTGATTTACACTTTATAAGTTAGCTTTGCATTAAGAATTTATAAGGCATCAATTCAAATGGTGATATTACAAGAGTTTATTCCGTTTGTAATTAGTGCAGTACTCTTAAAGTACTCTGGCTACAGGAGATAATATTTCAGTATTTTAATGAGCTTTTTAAGTATAATTGATGTAACAATCATTGAATTACACATTTCTACCTGAAGAATAATGAAGGAAACATTTTAATGAGAAATTTAATCATTATTAGCAAGCGATCTACTAAACTGCCATTTACTGACATTTAAAAGCTTAATAGCAGAAAACTGTATTTTTGTACATCTGTATCACTACAGACGATTATCGTCCCAGTTGCTCAGATTTTCTGGTGTAACTTTCTCTGTTAGGTTTTTGTTCTTGAATTTAAGAAAAGCTTTCCTTAACTCACAATTGTCAGCTTCCTCTGGAAACTACGGGGCTTGACATGTATACAGATAATTTAAATAAATTAGCCCCTTTTCAGCCTTCAGCATTTTTTTCAGTATAAAAGGTCTCATTCTTGGGAGTATTCATGCTTGCATCAGCTTCATTTTGATGAATGCCCTGTAACCTCCCTGATAGCATCTTAGACATGGCGATCCTACCACAGTGTTGACAGCAATGTGTGAAGCTACCACATAGTCTTTATTAAAAAAAGAAAAATAAAAAAAAAAAAAGAAGAAAAGAAGAAGGAAAAAAAACTAAACCCAAAAAACACCCTTGAATTTTGGGACAGTCATTGCACACGTGCCATGAGAAACACAGTACACCACCTACCTTGTCTCCTTGCTCACTTCTCCACAGGCGCTCACTCCCTCAAAGTAGTATTTTTCACATAGTTAACATCCTCTTTTCCACAGATTCTGCTCCATATCACCATCTACGGGTTACCCCAATGCACACAGAAAACCTCTTCTTTCCAGTGCCTTAACTGTCTCAGCTCAACTTGATGCGCTGCAGAACAGCAACGCCTCATTCTCACACCACTCCTCCCAACCTTGCAAAAGCTTGTACTTTGGTTCATGACAGGCTCCCGTGAAAGGCGCTCTCCGGGACAGACAACTGCTCCATGGACTGAAACAGCCTCTACAGAGTAGCTGGTAGAGGTGGATAGCAACAACACACACACATGCCCCCCCCATACAGGAAACCATCTGGACATCGCAGATGTGATGTGAAACAACAGCTACTGAGGAAACAAACTTTTATCAATCTCTAGGCCCACCTGATGTAGAATGGCTGGAGATCCATACTCAGATAAGGCAAATTCTGCCCTGTAGTAGTAGTATGCCATGATATTACACAACAGAAATTCCCATCTTTCTGAACTTGTTAGTTTCTTATTTAAACCCATATGATTTATATAGTTGTGTGCGATCAGGCAACTCTTTGGAGTTTGAGTGGGGCAAGGAGGATTTTAATAAATATAGAAACAATCTGTAAAAAATAGAGAAGGGTAACAAATCACTGTGATACAGAGACATGAAACAAGCAGCATACATACCGTGATCTTAGAAATACTACTCGGCTTGCACAGAGCTAAGTAGGGGTGGACCTATTCTGCATTTAGGTTAAGATGTTTCTAAACCCAAAGCAACAGGAAGTTCCTTCCTTTTAAATAGACAGTGTTGTTATTTTTAAGCAATACTGCTCCATCCTTGGAGCACAGTACTAGACAGCATCGGTCCACCGTAGAGAGGCTTAACTTTAGGCAGAGGGGAAGATAAAACTGACGTTCCACACTGTTCTTTTTAAGTGCTGACTCAATCTCTGAATAAAAATTGGGAAAGCAGTACACAAAAATAAATCAGTGAAGCATTATTAGTATTTAGCATTATGAAGCATTATTAGTATTATTAGTATTATTAGTTCCTCTCTCATGACTGCAGTTTCCACAGCCATCCACTAGAAAAATTTCTGTTTGGTCCGAGTGGGTCCTAAAAATTCCCCCTTTCCCAAGCTTTATAGGGAGAAGAGTCTAGAAAAGGGGCAAAACAGAGGCTGGATATAGAGATAACATCCCTCTTGCTAATAATTTTCTTTGCTAGCAGGGATAGAGAAGTTTAAGAAAATCTACAGTCTAATCCAAACAAACAAACATACATTCCCATTCCCCCCACAAAAAAAAAAAAAAACCAAACCCAACCCACTCGACCATGACACCAGAAAAAGATGAAATTAGTCTGGTCAGCAGGAAGATCTCCTCTACAGACAGACAATTAGTCCCTATTCATAACACCACCTAAGGTAATTCAGACCCATCAAGCTACTTATCTCTGGTACCTGGACTGCCTCATTATCACATTTGAAGAGATTAGAAGAAAAACTTCCTTGAATGAGTAGTAACACACTAGGAGTCCTTTTGCTCCTTTAGGATGTGGAGGATTAAAAGGGATTGACGGGAAGGTATGAGCTCCCAAAAGGATGCTCTTCACCAGATGTTGCCCGCCTATGTCAGGGCAGCTTTGCTTTCATACACAAAAAGGAGGAGGACTTGCAGCTCTTTGCCGCAGGTCAGATTCTGCTCCAGATAAAAATCCTGGAAGTTCCAACAAAGCTTTCTGATGAAATTACTCGGCTCTGCTTTTGCTTGCACATTCCGTCACCGTCCCAAAAAGATGGCAGTCTCACTCACATAAAACATCTTTCTTCTCAGAGCTGGAAAAAGGATAGAGGACACAAGGAAAAATTAAAAGTAATTCATTCCCTGGGAATTCATGCTATAGTTTAATTCATAGACATTTTAGAGAGGACAGCTCTTTCCTGTTTAATGCCAAAAAATCTGCAAAGGAGAGACAGCCATAAACTGACTACCAGCAGTCTCGCAAGGAGCTACTGGTAACTTATGGGATCTGCATTCTATCTCCAATCCCTGTGCATCAAGCACAATGAGAAACATGTCTGGTCTCCCCTTGCTCGGGAAGAAAGTTTCGGTACATCTTCACTTGGAGACAAAGCCTTTTAAGATTGCCCAGCACGGCTCTAGCTGGGCCTTCTGAAAACTGTAAGCTTTCCAGGACAAAACCAACTCACACTATTATTAAGCAAGGACTGGAGAGACCTTCATACATGCACTTATTGCACAAAAAGCCTTTATAAAAGTAAAACATGTCTAGAAATTATATCCAATATATATATATCTCCAGGCTCATAAATAAGACACATTCTGAAAATCAGGTGCACTGCTTAGCTGTTGCAATGATTTAAGTGAGCTACCAGGGAATATCAGCAAAAGTGACACAGAAACCAGAAGTGGACAAAGGTGAGTAATAAAACCAAGAAAAAAACCTTGAGCCAAAAATATATCAAAACTGACTCCACTGATGTGTTTTCATTGCTTAGAGATGTAGTGCCATTCTCATCTGGTTACTTCCAATTCAGCATTTCTTTGATATACCTTTTATAATTTTCAGTCTAATTATAATGAAAATCATTTTTCAATGTAATTTTGTAATAAAAGTTTCCTTATTTCTCATTACCTAAGAACATGATCTTGCACAGCTACTGAGCATGCTTACAATGTGTATAGTGTATCTTCTCTTCCTTAGCATTTAATCTCTTCATAGTCTACAGATGTCAAGAGGTTCAGATTAAGCTTGTTAAAGATCTGCTTCACTCTAACTCACTGATGATTATTTATTTAGCAGTTTTATGTAACCCTGTCATTGATAAGCACTCTATTAATTTGCCGAGGGACAAATCAACACTAGTTATTTTTCTACTGGCTATTAGATTCAGTGCTGCTGTTTGTTACAAACCACTTGCCAGTTAATTATAAATTATGGGTCCTCTTTGCCTATATTAATTGATATCTCCACTGCCTTTGTAATACTAGACAAATAAATTGAAGGCAAGATTTATTAAGCAGTGCATGTCTTCCGTCTCTTGATTAGTATTCTTTACTTTTTAAACATTTATACTTGTTTATACAGATTTGATGGCAGAACAGTACATTAGAGAACTGATCCTTGGGGTGTTTTTGGGGAGACAGGAAGACTTATTTAACAGCTTCCCACAAATTAGGTTGAAGCGACACATGTTTTAAGTTAAGCAATTTTTAAATGCTCCTTTTGATTTAATAAAGTCTTAGCTTACAGTATCTTTCGGTATAGATACAGCATACTCATATTTTACAGAAATTGTAAACATACTTCTCTGCCTTCAGGAAGCACCATGCATATACTGCTGCATTCTGCACGCACAGCATGTAGACGTTTGAACAGCTACTCTTGGGTGTGAAAATACACACACACGTGCAACATGTACAGAAAAAGATGCATGTGGATATATATACGCACACAGATCTATATAGACCCATCTTATACCTCAGGTAGTAGAGAAGGATTCTCTGTCAGCTATTTTCATGGGGAAAGAAAGGATTTTCTGAATAGGGTTTCATTTTCAAAACCTGAAGATGTAATGAGTGGTTTCAGAACAATGGACTGTGGCCATTTTTAATTTGCACGAGCGTGAATTATATGAAGTAATTGTACAGTCTGCTCCATTTATATACGATCACTAGCTACAGGGAACGCACCCTTTCAGAGAGATGCTCACACTCCACAAAGAAGCAAGAGTCAAAATTCATGGCATGTACTTTTGAAAAGAAACTTAATTCTTTTGCTCCCTTGCCAGTGCCAAGCATAGAAGTATAATGCAAAATTCAGCTCTGGAGGAACTTCTTTGGTTTCAAAGGAATTCCTAACAATTACACCACCACTGAAATTGGCCCACAGGAACAAAAAGGCTACACCACTTCAGTGAGTTCAAATTTTACAGCATCTTATTTCCACTCTCCAACCTTTAAAGTCCACTCTTCTGTGTAATAAGGATGTGACACACGCAAGTGTTCATCAGGGTTATAAAAGGTTTCACCCTCCTGCCACTTGACAGGTGTCAGGAACCATTGATCCCAGAGATTACGGTTACATTCCAAACCTAATTATGGACAGTTTTTTAATGCAATTAATAGCTTCATCTGCAGCGCCCTGAGTGTTTTGCTATATACTACGTTAGATAAATTCAAAGAATGCACATTCGTGACCCTGTGGATGAATGCATTGCTGTATTGACTGTTCACAAGCAATATCTCTCTCATTAATTAACTCTTATAATGCACTGATTAGTATGTGTGTATGGGTGTGCATGTTTTCTACCAGGCAGAACATCTGTATCACCCTCTGGAGGCCGGCTCACAAAGAATAACAGCCATAATACTACTATAGCTCTCCTAATTCCTGGTATATTCCACATAGCTGCATAATCACTGCCCTTTTGTAGTCAAAATGCCCAGAAATATGTACCCACAGCCAACCTGTAGCTCAAGTGCCTTTTCAAGTCTATGTGTGAAAATTACCTGACATGAGTTACTGAAAACAAGTAGCAAAATGTAAATTAATTATGGGCATTCTTGCAAGCATACAGGAAGAACTTGTGGTTTTTATCATGGAAAAAGCAATGATCACCTATTAGTAAGATTATCTATTTAAGTTTAAAGATGCTATTTATTTTCTGTTTTCTTAGGCACCTTTGTCTCCATATATGCTTCCAATGCAGCTCAGATTAGAACAGTCAGAGAAACTTTGCTTAAAAAATAAACGCTAAATTTATTAATGCTATTTGTCTACTTCACCAAAGCCATTATTCAGATTTCAGTCATTAATAAGGTCTGAAAACCATTTTGAAACCTGCAGACAAACACCACAATGGAAATGGAATTACAGTTACTAGTAGTAGCAACGTTTAAAAAATAGATACACCTATATTATACCTTAACAACAGGGTACTTATTTCTACATATAACAATACCTTTATAACTTTTTGAATAGGATTGTATTGAAGAATTGAGTATGACAGAACAACGTCAGAGCCACCCAAAACAGCAAAGTCCACAGAAAATTTCAAAGCAAATACAACTGCAGTGTGATCAGGCTGATGTAAAAATTGGATTGAGTGATCCAGCCCTCTCTCTTAAACGGGCTGCAACTGGTACCAAAATGGTCATGGTCAACACAAGACTCTAAGAGCAACTAGTATAGTTGGGGAAAGTAGATAAACTGGGTGTACAAACTGTTCCTTGGGTCTTAAACAGAAGCAGCAGACATCAGAGGTGAAATCCAGCTGATAACAACTGTGGTCAGAGTTTAATTGGATACGGACCAGTCTGGCTATTTTTCAAAGAAAAGGCAGTTGGTACCTTTGGAGTCAGAAAGAGGAAGAGCAGCGATAAAGTGTTTATCTCTAGGGGGAGAGAGATACGCACGCTTTATGGTCTGCGCAACGCGGAGGGGTTACTGGGGAAGGGTTTGGGGTGAGGGTATAATGTGCTGCAAAACCAGCATCTCCATTATGGCTCTTTGTGTTCAGCTTTGTGCGTGAGGTCGCTGCAGAGCAACAGACCCTTCTTTGCCCCGCAAGCAGGCAAGCAAAACTGCAACCTACACCCAGATCCTCTAAGTGGCAACTCGGCGCTGCATCAAACATCCTCGGTGATGTCAGTGGATCCAAGGTAAGGAATGGGTAAACCATTTCAAATAAAATAGGAAATGACCCAAACTGTTGCTGTAAACCAATTTTTTTCCAGATTCACAGAAGTTTGAACAGCTTTCTTGTTCTATTTTCCATTTTCTTTCAGAAGAAATGTAAAATTGAGGCCTTGACCACTCAAGGTCATTAAAAATCCCATTAACCTTTAAACAAGGTAGGGCTTAAGTAGGGTTAATTAAGCAATATTGCTTCACAAGGGTCTGAAGAAGCATTTTTCTTTCTAGTTTCAATATATATGCCAGTAGGTTTGCACACCTCCCCCAAGTCTTGTTATAAATTCTGGATCTTGTCCCCCCAAAAAGAAAAAATAAAACAAACCAAACAAACAAAACACAAACAAAAAAACAACAGCAGAAAACCATGCAAGACTCCAAATGCAGCTGGTTGTAATATGCACCCTGAAATGCATGGGTTCCGTATGTCCCACTGAAAATGATACCCATGCTTTTTTTAAATGCGACTCAGTGGCCAATAGAATGTTTTATACACCATACGAAACGTTTTGAAAAAATATTTGTACACTACAGAAATACTCTCATCACTATAATGAATTAAAGAAAATACTGAGTCATTTTCCGCAAACCATAAATAATCATTTACATTTATTCATTGCTGGGTGCTGTAAGCATTCTCAGAAAAAGGACTCAAAGCAAAGATAAATCAGTCATAAAAAGTGAGAGAAACATGATAAACTACATATTAGGCCAGAGAAAAATCTGCCATACAGAGCTTGGAAACTGTCACCATACAAGAGGAATCTGTGACTTCCATCTGTAACTGCTTTCAGTCATCTTCCTCCATACCCTTCATCAGAACTCCCTGTACACATCATTATTCTACAATTATCAACATATATAGATAATAATAACCAGTTAGAATCACATTTGCAAGGTTCTTCTTTTTAAATACAAGGGGAATGTAACTCAGAACACCGCAAAACTAAACTTTCTTTTTCATAGGAATCCAAAACTGTTTGCAGGCAGAAAATTGTAGCAGAGGGATAATATGGTCCTCCATGCTATCAAGTTCCACTGAAACGCATAATGAAGCCAAGCACTGTTTGGGTATTAATTCTCATGTGTTGGTAAGTCATGGCAAAGCCGCCTAAAAGCATACAGAAAAATAAACTTTTCAGCCTGTTTTGTTCAAGAACTTAATTATGTAATTAATTAAATCAGACAGTAGCAAATTCAAAACAGATAACATTTTTTTACAGTGAACAAATAGACTACAGGACTTCCTGCCACAAGATATCCCTGCTAACAACTCAGCTAAATTAAAAACATGAGACATTTATGTGGCTAGCAAGCATATATAAGAGGCAAATACACAAATAATGCTAAGACAAAACACATTTTATCAGGCACAGATTTATCAGCGAGGCGAAGGGGACTGCATCTCCTACAGCAATAGCAACACTGAGTGGCATGTGCTCTTACATCCCATGGAATGTTTATAGAAGTTACGCGTCCAGCACAGGAACCTTTCTCTTCCTGAAACACTTTGTATTAAACACAACTAGAGGATGACAACAACCACTTCCAGCCCAACTTTGGGTGTTCTGAGGAAAGCCTCTCTGTATTTCTTTCTCTCGCTAAAGCCCTTTAAATGCCCACCTACCAGCACTATGTTTCACAGCAAACTGAGCTGGTGTCTGTACATAGGACGGTTTGTAAATGGCATGAATGTTTCCCAACAAAGTGAACTGAACATTGCACACCATCTGGTTTGTTTTGTGACTCTGTAAAGTGTAGTGTTGCTTGTCAAAGAGAATACACAAATTAAAATCTATTTATCTAAATAGTTGAACATGAAATCAAAATATTTTAAGTTGTGACTTTATCCTAGCTTAGATAAAACTATTTGGTTTTAATGACAGTCCTTAGTCCACACTGGGAATTTCAAAGCTGGACCTGTTCTGAATTTCCTTGATCATCTACAATTCAAAAAGAAAAAAAAAAAAAAAAAGGTGCATAAAGCTATGTCCTTAAATTTTCCAGGTTGGTTGTGGAGACTCAGGCACTGTACACTTATACAAACGGTACTTGAAGTCTTACTAAACATTCCGAGACAAAACTTCATTGTTTGCCAGGAATCCAACTTCTCCTCCTCCAGAATCTTTACAGACATAACTAACTCAACACCTTATAGCAACTGCATGATGTACTGTACACAAAGGTATCTCCATGCTGTGCATAGAGAATTCAGATGGAGACGTGAGTGGCCCAGAGCCACAGACAAATTCAATGTTATATGCAGAATTAGAACGCATATAGTTTCAGCTCTCAAACCTATGTTCATACCACTACATCACACTTCCCTATAAAATATTACCTGACAGGACCCATATTTATTGAAAAGGAAGTATATATTTTCTGCTGGAGTGAAATACTTCTCTTTTTTTAGCTGTTAATATTCATTTTATGAGTTCTGTGTCTGAAGATCATTATGAATGTCTTCTTGGTATTTCATTAACACTACAAAAAAAACCCCAGAAGACAGTTTTGATGCAAAGCTTACTTTAAGTGTGTAAATTCCCTGTTTTTTTTCTCTTTTTTTAAAGCCAGAAAAGGTGGATAAAAGACCTGTAAAATAAATGCTGAGTGAATACGACTCTTGAGCTATAGAACTTGTGCTGTGAAAATTCTACTTTGTCTGGCAAACACTATTAAACAGAAATCTATGAACAGCATTTTTTTTTTCCATTTCATACAGGGGGGAAAAAAGAAATCAGATCTGACCCAGTGACTTCGATGACAATGGTGAGAGTCCTACTTTGTACAATGAGTTATAAAGACAGAATTTTTACTCTTGGGTGGGCATTTCAACATTCCTAGCAACGGAGCTTCTCTACTAGACTTGCTGAGATCACTTACCAGAGCTCTGGTTGTTGGCACCAGTGACTCTGGTATGTCAGAGTAACCCTGATGAGCCCTCCTGGTTTTCTTTTTTCCAGACTGGTTTCTAAATTACACAATACAATTAAGAAAGCGTTCTCAAAGTGCAGATTACTATCGTTGTCATCTTTATTTTCGAATGCTTTCTGGAATGTGAGTTTTAGGTACACAAACTTCACACTTTTATGATAATTTGGGTCACTTCCAATTGGAATTCAAAACCAGGTGTCAGCGGTGAAGTGCCTCAAGGCTATCAAAATAACTGACTGTGTCACCTTGTCCTCCTAATGATCCTTATATATTTAACATAAACATCATAAAAGTAAGTGCTTATTCAAGCAGGACCACTACATATGTTTACCTGGGCTTGTTTTTCTAACTTGCACTGACTATAAAAAATAACTGGGAAGAGAAAAAAAATGTTAACTGCTATAACGGAGCATCAAACTATGGATTTGGAAGTCTGATGCTTGCTGATGTTTCAAATAAACCCCAGAAGCTATTCTTGTGGGGGGTCATAATGGCACATGCAACCTATTTTGAGACCATTTCTTTTCTTACAGTGCTGTGTGCTTCTCATTATAATGATAATATCCAGCATTTATATGGCTATTTACATCTTTTAAGTGCTGTACCAACAACTAATTAATCCTCACAACACCCCGTAGGGTAGGTAAGTATTATTATCTCCATTTTATAAATGGAGAAATTGAGACAGAGGGGTAAAAGTGACTTGCTGGAAGGCGCTCAGCAAGTTATAGGCAAAACTCAAATGAAAACACAGGGGCTTCCTGGCTCCCAGGCCCATGCTCTGTCCGCTCAGCCAGACATTGTTGCCTCTCACAAGAACTAGTGCCTGATTTTAGAGACACTGTTTACATCCAAGCTTGTCCAAAAACCCCCTGTGCTATGCAGCATGCGTTGCTTCCATTATGCGCTCAAGATATTTCAATTGCGACGCTATCAAGCAGCGGAACAGCTTGCCCAGAGAGGTTGTGCAGGCTTCATCCTTGGAGCTTCTCAAGACCCGACACGACAAAACTCTGAGCAACCTAGTCTGATCTAATAGATGATCTTGCTTTAGGCAGAATGTCGGAAGTAGAGACCTCTGAGCTCCCTCCCAGCCTGAATTATCTTATGAAGTAGATGTGTTTTGTGATGGTTACAAGTTTTCCATCACTTCACACTGTCAACTCTGCTTTTTTCATCTGGGTTCTTCCTTTAGGTACTTTGACCTACGCCCATCCTTTGGCAGGCATACCTATGTGCTGCACTAGGGCTGTACCAACAAAAAGAAATAAATACAATGGCGGCACATGCCATCTAGCAGTGAACTAAAAAATTATGTCATTTCTGTAAACTATTTCCCTGTTTGTATCCAAATTTAAAATCATCACCAAATATGGTCTTTTCCATGAGAGAAGACAACCTTCAGACTTTGCTAGCAAACAGAGCCAGAAGAAAGTCTGATCGAGAACCAGGAAAAACTGAAAAGATCTTGAGGCTTACTGTTAGGATTGCTAAGAGACAAGCTACATGGTGTTCTTACTTAGAGACACAAGTCCATACCCTGTCTTACAGGACAGAAAGAAGTTCTGTCCCTGTGCAGCCCCTTTTCTTCACCAACAGCACTGGATTCAGGTCCAAATAAGAAATTGGCAATAGCAATATAAATGCTCTTGGAATGATTAACACTCTGCTTAATGACCCTACTTGTTGCAGTATCATAGGTAAGATCAAAGCTGATAGCCCAGATCCCCAGAGGTCTTCAATCTCCTCAGCAGTAGCTAGTTATTTAGGGGAGCTCAAGTTCCCTTTGGGAAAAAAAAAAAAAAAAAAAAAGTAACAAAGTTTTTAAAAGTGCTGGATATCCTGCAGTTCCTACTAAAATGAAACCGAGCTGTTTGGGAACTTCAGTTATTTCATTCTGATGCCTAATGGGAACTGTTGGATACAAAATTGGTTTAGGAATTGAGCCTTAAACATCCTTATCAACTCCCCTGCACTCCCATAAAAGATTTTTTGTATCCTTTTGCATATACTTCAGCAAATAGAAGAAATTACAATACTCTGACTAGTTGGAAGTAAAATTAGCAGCCACATTGTCAAGTAGAAGGCAAAAGATGAGGCTACCCTAGAAGCAGATAACACCACAAAGTAAGTATATGCTTTTATGCGCGTATTATGCAGGCTAAAAGCCTGGTTCCCTGATGCCTTATTCTGTTCACAGCCACTTACATTAAGAAAGAAGGGATTTAAAATATGAAGTTGATAGTACGGTTACCTTTCACCTGTGTTTGTAAGCCCTCAAGGAGAAAACAGTGGATATCAGGCAGCAAATGGTGCCTGATATTACAGCTGTTTTATTCCAACATCTGATCTATATACCTACCCACAGTCAAAAACGCTATTTTGCACTGAACCATATTTCTTAAAGAGTAAGGAGACCCCAACAAAATCCAAGAGGAGCATCTCAGAGACATGAATTTGTACAAAAACTTTTTCCTCCTACTTTTCTTTCTTTGTGCTTTTTCAGGGGTGAAGCCAAAGGCTAACCTGTATTTAATATTCCTGGAAGTCATGTTTAGAAAAGTCTACAAATAAGCTCGTGAGTATTTAGCCAGCTAGGGCTTTCTGTTACACACTTGTTGCAAACAACGCATTCTTGCACTCTATGTGAGGGGCACTGTTTAACCAACGCACTGAGAACTTCTCCGCTAATCTGGCTCCTGAACATCCCCCTGCAGTGCTTTACCACAGGGCTAACGACGACAAGGAAATGGTTACGCTTAGAGAAGTGGCAAAGTCAGTACAGTAGCAGAGTTTCTCAGGTTCAGAAAAGAATGCAGCATGATAATGTCAATAGCCTTTTAAAATTATATATATATAGTGTGTGTGTGTATATATATATATATGTTCGCACCCACACATCTAGCTCTTATATACATCAGTGTCTACGGGGTTCCCATTTGTGATTACAGACAGCAATATAGACAAAGCTACTATGGTTAAACCCTTTGTGAGAGTTATTAAGCTGTTGACAATATGAGAATCAGATGAATTTACCACTGGTTCAGTAATTGTCTTTCATATATGAGCAACCCCCTACATACAACTTTTATGATTCATCATATTTATTTTTTGTTTCCTCAAGCAACATCTTTTATTAGTTGCACACTCACTACAGAAATTTAATTTCTGCAAGAGAACAACAAAGCAGTTGATTATTATTATTGAGAATCTGGTACAACACAGAGTGAAATAAAATCTATAAGGCATTAAAATGACAGATTAGGCAAGAGCTGTATTCATTTACAAGTGTTAGAACATCATGTTAATGCCTCACAAGCACAACATAAAATGAAAATCAACTCCTTCATGCTGCTTTACTAATACTGCAAAGCTCCACGGAGCACAAATAGTAGTCCCTGTTAAAGAGGCACTGTCCTTTTGTAGTTTTTACATGCAGCAGGTTTATCATTACCACTTGACGGAAAACTCTCTTCTGGTACTTACTAGCCATAAACTTTACATTTTTACCACTTATGGATTTAAAGATGATTATTACCAATTTCTGCTAGACCAAGTGTATTAAGTATATGGCTGTTGCTTAATGAAATTTTAGAATTTGTGCACAAAATCTCTTTGGTTAGAAACATTCATTTGGAAAGCATTATATTAAAACCTTTGCTTTTCACAATCACTGCAAGGCTACCATATCCAGATTTACATTCATATTAAATTTTACTGCGGCTTTATTTACTATCAAAATCTCTGAACACAAAAATGACAGGACATGCAAATAGGAAGACTTGAAATATTCACTTCACTCACACCAATCCAATCACTAGTGCATGCATTTGATGGTATTTGTATTCTTTTGATCATATTCTGTGTTATTAATGTCATGATTTTCATGGACATATCACCATTCTTTCCCCATTTTTTTTGCTTAAACTCATACCTCATCATAGCTGAAAAGCAGGAGAATGATACACTGCTTCGGAATATGATGTTATTTGTTCAAATTGCTGTACGTCTTGAGGAAAGGAAATCTGGATTTTGTTTAGTAACAACAACCATATATACAGGTTGTTCTAATTTGTTCCTCAATACATTCTTAATGATTAAACACCTGTAAACATTTTGAGGAACGTTTGTACTCAGAGGGATACCTGTCACTCATATAGACAATGAGGCTGTATCAGTACAAAATTCAACATAGTATGAAAAAATATTAATGGGCTGGATAAATGTTTTCAGATTTGAATTTGAATGCCACATGGCTGTGACTACCTTGCTGTTGTCACCCAAGCTGCCGCAAGTACGTCCTGCCTACGTACAGCCATAACTTCTAAATGAAGACATCTTTTGACTAGGTGAAGAGGAGCACAGGACAGGCCTCAGTCCTGGCAAAGGAGCAGAAGATGAACGTCAGACCATCGCAAGTCAGAAGAGGAGGCGGGGGCTCTGCCATCTGGGCGGACACATTAGGAAGGAGGAACAGTCACAATATTTTTTTTGTCCCCAAGTCAAGGGTAGGTACCTAATTTCCACCCCTTGTTCCATGACTTCCTTTGGGTTCCAGCCACAAAGGGATGATTGGATAAGGAACAACAGCATGTATAACAGCATATTACTAAAAATCTAAATTATGCATCTAAAACCAATAAAATGTAAATAGATCAAATGCTGAAGCACAACTATCCTCATTCTGAAATATGCTGTAAGAAAATTACCATGACACACACTCTACTTCATTAAGGGTTAATAAATACTTTTTGTGTAACATCCCTTGGATAGACAAATTGTGAACTTTCTGTTCTGACAAACTCACTAATTTCTAAGAAAGCAAGAAGCAATCTGATACACCATGATGCTGGACAGGTCTGTAAATTACCTAAATAATGGAGAGTTGATCTTTACCCCACCTGTTACAGATGATCCTTTGAAGAGATTACAAATAATAAAACACCCTGGGAAATAGCACAGCTTAGGTTCCTAATTTAGTAACAACAGCAATAACAACAACAAAACTTTTTGTTTACCTTAAACTGCAGGACAACAAATCCCTCTAGTTCCAGTTCCAGTTTTAGCAAGTGAAAAGCTACTTTCCTATCTACATTTGTCATAATATTGTATCTTTGACCGGAAGCAAACACACTACGTCGTAACTTAGAGGCTCGAGCACAGCGGTAAAGCATACGTATCGTACAGTCCCTACCCATGCCAGTGTCAGGCAGGCTAAAAACCTGGAGAACTGTGCCCGAGATTTTATTTGGTGCACTGTTATAAAACAGGTACAACAGAGTAGCTCGTGCTCTAAAGCACTACTGAGGTTCCCTCAAGCCAGGTGCTCTCACAAACACCTGGGGCGGGCGGGGGAAGATGCCTTCTTAAATAAGACAGAAAGATATACTTACAAAGTTGCGAGACAAAAAGCTGGTATTGGGAAGACACAACCAATGGTGGATACATACTTAAATATTTATCCACAAAACAGTGAATGACATGATATAAAATCCTAAAAAGCATCAAGAAATAATGAACAGTGCTTTCCCCAAAGGCAAAGCTGGAAGTTGTAACAGGGTTTCCTTTCTCTTTCGTTGCAACTTTAAAATGTCCTGTCCTCATCTCTCTTGAAGGGTGAATGACAGCTGGGTGAGAATTCTGTGCAGGAGCACTAATCGTATATGCTAACCTGCTTGTGCACTGCATTAATAAAGTCACCATAACAACCCGTTTTTTCCGTAAACCTGAAAAATTATGACCTCTAGCAAAAAAGCTCTTCTTCTGCCTAGGTTGTTGCCCTTCCAACTCATTCAGTTTTTAAATCAGTATAAAATTCATGTTACTGACTCCCTGAAACACCACCACCAGATTCTGTGAAAACTTCCAAAAAAGAAAAAAAAAAAGAAATTAGGATGATGTGCGTCGCCCCAGATCTACGTGTGCAGGCACCTCCTCCTTGAACCACAGAATACAGTAACGCGCTGTTCTGAACCACGCTTTACCCACACAGTACATTATTTAACATTCTCCCTACCCACAATCTGAACTCATAAACTGTGATTATCAGCACAGCATATTCTTTTCCATCAGTATGAATCCTAACTAAGGGTGTAGGATTCATCTCCCTTACGGCAGCACCCATCCTATGCAAACCCACCTCTAAACTAGATACCTTAGAGCGCTCCCTTGATGGACAAAAGTACTTTTCAGGCCACTTTTCACCTGACCTATTTTAGATAATCTGCTTTGTGATGAGGCAATGGTTCACAATTGACTACCAGGAGCCTAATGCCTCCGCCACTGTAGCTGCTTTGCGTTTTCACATGAACGTCACCAATTTACTCTTTACTGTCCATGAGTTTCTATTTGAGTTTTAATCCTCCACCTGCAGTGAATATTTTGAGAATGCTGATTCATATCATTAGATGATATCCTTCAAAAGCCCTGCAGAAATCACTGCAAAATCTCAGAACCAGATGTTTTGACATTCAATACATCCCAGCCACACGTTTTATTTTTTAAAAATGGATTAATTGAATTGTCTCCTCGATTAAAATGTCACAAAAAACTTAAGAAATAAGGCTTGACAAAGAGGAGGTTTGGATTTTTCTACTAGAGGTGTTCTTAGAGATAGATTGATAAAGTTCTGCAGAAGAAATTAGAAGTACAGATTAAAAAAAACCCAACAAAACAAATAAAAAGAAAAATTTAAAAAAAAAAACAAACAAACAAAAAAAAAAACAAAAAAAAACAAAAAAACAAAACAAAAAAAAAACAAAAAAAAACCCAAACACAGTGGGCATGGAGTAAATTACAGAAGCTTTTAGGTTCAGAATATCACTCCACACTGTCATGTAATTGCAAAGGAGGGGAGGAAGTCTAAAACTTGAAATCGAATGTGCACCTATACTTTTTCTCCCTGCATTGCCCTGTTTTGTGGTCGGTGTTAAAGTGTTACAGGACAGTGTTACAGGGTTATATATTCTTTTTAACAAACTGTACATTACATCCAAATAAAATCTGACTACGCAGGGCAAACCGCAATAGCGTACCAGTTCTGTGAATCCTGTTGCTACAAGGAACTAGTAGCAATTACAATATCTGGGAACCAAGGCAGGCAAAAATGCAGAAATACTGCTCCAGACCAGAGAAAATATATATATATATATATGGAGAAAAAGAAGGAGTGCCATAAGGCAAGTGCAGTATTTTGGTTGACATGGACATGTAAACTACTGGGAATGAAAGGGAGTAAGAAAATAGGGCAGCAATGCAAAGGAAGGTTATTTCTTCAAGGAAAAGGGAAACCTGGGAAAAGATCATACCTCACCAACATCCAGTTGTCTCTGAAATATGGTAATTTGTTCACAAACTCTTTTTTTAAAAGAGCAAAGAATATGAAATTTGAAATTTAAGGAAGAGTTCAGATGTACATTTGCTCTCATGAAGAGTACATATCTACACAAGCACCTCTACTGAACAATCACGAACCATCTGAACTGCAATTTACTTGATATATCAAAGGATGGATAAATATTCAATCTATAATACAAAGATACTTTTTGCCATGTGTGTTTCATAGAAGCAATTTTGAAACTGGTTGCTTAATTCTAACCCATTACTTCTTATGGGTTTGGTTTGTCTTGTGGGGTTTTTTGGGTTTCTTTTGGGGTTTTTTTTGTTTGGTTGGTTGGGGGTTTTTTTCCCCCCAAAATGAGCACCTCCAACAACAGTATTGCTGCACTCTCTTTCCTTTACCCTCAAGGAATGACAGCGTCAGTATCTTCCCTTGAACTGCTTATCCCACAAACAAGCTTTTGTTACCAGTGCCCTGCTGTGCAGCATACCAGAAATGGGGCTTCTGTAAGGAACTTTTCAGCCTGCCACTAAGTTTCTCAGTAATCGGCGTTTCTGCCCCGTTGCTGTCCGCCAGTCTCCCATCTAAGAGAGGACGGAAGGTAGCGCAGGTTCGATTCAAATCCAAAACGTGACAGTGATAGGTAATGTGACAGACTGAGGCTTTTTTTCTGTTCTCTTTCAAAGATAAGTTAGTCATACATACAGAATGTTATTTTACAAGACGCTTACCTTTGGTAATATATATTTGTCACATACCTGTAAATCAAAGGTACCCACAACTAATGAGAACTCTTGACTCCCTACGTCATCCCAGAGAATGAAAGCCAAGAAAGTGACATCAAGTTTATTATTTGCACTAATAACAGATATTAAGACATAGTTCCCCAGGTTGCAATACACTGGAAACCGAGGGTGCTCTAAATTGCCTAGTAACTGGTGCAAGTTTTACAACAGAAAAAGGATGATTGGATAGGCAGCCGAATCCTCTCTTGACCAGTTAGATTGCTTTGGGACTAAAACCTTAGGAAACCTATCGTGTTTGAGAAGAATTCAACAAGAAAAGAGAAAGAGGGAGTTCAACAGCAAGTAGAGAGAATGAGATTCCAGGAATCTAATATCGAGACGGGGGCAAGAGCTAACTTTGCACAAAAATCTCAAACTTTGATAAAGGAGTCTTGTAAGGAAAGACACAGACAATGTGGCTTGAAAAATTGACCCGCAGAGTCATTTTATGAAATTTTATGTGTGTGTCAAGCACAAACACCTAGCCAAGATAAAAGTGTGGCTAAGGACAAGCTCATCCTGAAAGACTTAGAGAGCCTCAACTCGGAAAGGCATTTAATAAGAAAAAGGGACAACTTATTCACTACACCATGAAAAGGGCTATTTGGTAACGCTTCTGCTTCTTCCTGTTGTGGAGTTCTTAAAGCACTGCGATGCTCTTTCTTGTCAAGATATTTCTGCTTTCGGATCCAACAAAGGTAACCTTGTCACCCATCTTGTTTGACAACCCTGAAAGGGACAGTTGCCATATTATTATCAGCATGCCTTTCCCTATGCTTAGAGCGATTCCTTCGTTTTCCTAGCCCTGGGAAGATATAGGTGCCTGGATGAAAGTCACTCAGTTAAAGTTCAATCTATTATAGAGATCAAGCCTATTGTCAAAAGGAAATTTCTAAGACTGTGCCAGCACCAATAACTGCTCCATCACCTACAGCCAGAGATCTGTCTATTGTCATAACTATCCGCAGTCTCCAAAACTCAGTAGATGTATCTGCTCTGACAAGAGAGTCCTAGCGAGCAAAATGGACAATGGCAAACTACTGCCATGTCTAACTTTGTCAGAAGGCACACTTCCTTGCCGTTTTGTTGCATCTTCTCATCCACATTTTTCTTACTTTTAAGTCTTATTAGCTGTAGCATTCCCAAATTGTAACTAAATGAGAAACCAGGTAGAAGCTTCATCTTGATGGAGAAAGGTTGCTCATCAGCTGAACAAAGCCCATCTGCAAGAACTAAATTCACCTCTTTCCTGCATTTTCTACCCTTCCGTAGCTGGATGAACAAAGTTCCTGTGGGATTATGGCTCAAAAAACTCAGGGACTGCCTCTGACTGGTGCATAACCAGCAGCACCTCAAGACTGAGCCTGAAGTGCCAGAGCAAGAACCCTCTCAGTTACACAGAATCAACCCACACACCTAACAAGCAGCCTCTAAATCTCCTAATAACTGACAGGAATGAAAGTCGCAGGTTTCCCTGGATGGCTACACTAAAAACTTGGTTTGCTCCACACTGACCAGCAGAAATACCTACTTCCAAAGGAGCTTCAGACTTGTTTAAAGACCGTAGTAGTTTCAGCGCTATCATCTCTTTCCATGAGCAATGGGGCCACTTTAAAGCTGAGGAGGAGACTCTCTTAATTACCTGAAACTTCCTGTGCTGCGAACGGTCTCCATAGCTCACTCTTGTACTTGGTGATGACAGCTAGAAACAGCCAAGGAGACTCACCAGTTTAACCAGGATAAAGGAACACCAATTCTGTCAATTATTTCTCCGGTGACTGTTTATCCACAAAAGCCCAGGTACTCTTGCAACAGGTCAGAGAGTGAAGCACCCCCCCCAACCTTTTTCTCTTTGCTAAAGCACACAATGCTCAAATCTAATTTTGTAACAAAAGAAAAGTTTATAGAAATATGAAAAATTATTTTTTGGAGGTCTGTAATACAAATTACATTATTGTTCCTGCTAAACGTAGGGTTTCCTTTGGTAGCAAAACAGATCTATTTGGGACCTTGGCTGATGCTAGTAACTTCATAGATCAACATACAGTTTAATTGATGGAACAGATGGAAGACACAGACTCTGCAACATTAAAGAGTTATACTTAATGCATCGGAATAACTGTGACTTGGTTTTAAAATGTTCTCCTAATTGTCTGAATGGTTTAAGAGTGGCATGAATTCTGTTGGATATTTTCACTCATACTGATTTACAAGTTTATAATACGATTTTGGAAAAGCAATGATTTCTGATTTTCTTAGTGGAAAAAGATATGTACGAATTAACAAAAAAGAAGAAAAGTTTTAAAGAGAGCTACTCTTTGTAGGACAGAGAGCTTTGCCTAACAAAGGCCAGGATGATTCAGCTGTCAGGTCAACAAAGCACTGAAGTACGTTACGTCCTTCCTGCTCACTAACAAATCTAAGTGTACATTTAGACCATTTGATGAAGACGAATGGTTTGTGTGGGGTCTCAATGCTCAAGAGGAACACGCTGATCAAAAGAGCCCGATCATCCAGAATTAAGGATAAATATAAACATGTCTTAAAATGACAACATTTTGACTTTGGATTCCTGTGCACCTTTAATGCCAATTACACATAATTATTTATATACAAGAGGATGGTGAATGTGTTGATAAACCAGGATTTCTCTTCAAGGCTGCTTGACCCTGAGGTTTTCTTGAAAAATCATCCTTTCTGGCAGAACACAATAAATGCTAATTTGATAATAATATCTTTCATTTATATCAGTATAGATAGACAAAGTTTGACCAGGCCTAATGAAGACAGACAGATAATTCATATAAAGTGGCTTGGGCAGGAATTGGGGGGGGGGTGTGGGGGGGGTGGGGAGGGAGTGTCTTGTATGTTGAAAAAGAATACGAACCTCCCCTAATTTGTTATTATACTGCTTTCAAGTTAAAAAAGGCAACATGCTTATTACAATTTTCCCCCATTACATTACTGTAAATTATAACATTTGCTATGAAAAATAAAATAAAGACTGGGAAATTAAATCAGGCTGGTTTGTATCTTCTGGACAAAGCTAATAACATGCAAATTGTCCAGTGCCTAGAATGGCCTTAAAGAAATGCAAACGACTCAGAAAATACCCCACCTGTCCCCGCCCGCTCCTCTTGTGTTCACTGTACCATGGCATTAGAGCGATCCCCTGGCCAGCCTAAGAGAAGCGCCAAGGCTTGGCTTGGCTTCTCCCCGCGCTGTTTATTGCTATTCTATGGGGTAAGTCAACAACACGTTCGCCTCCTTATCCCAGACTTCCGCTCTTGTTACAATCTAACAAGAAGGTTCCTATAGTCTGTGCTATTATATAAGGACATTAGATCAGCCACAGTCTACCCTTATCTGTGTAAACATCTATCTTGTAAACAGCACAAATAGGTTGACATAAAATGCTCTAAAAGGGCAGGCTTAAAAGACTCCAAGTCCTCCCTGACCATATTTTAGAGGCAGCGGATGTCTGAAAAGCACCCAAGTCCTACCAATTTCAAGTAGAGTTAGATGCAGATGTATTTTAAAATCCTATTTGGCATCTTCTGCATCTCTAGGAGCGCAAATGCCAAGCAAATCTGCCCAGTGCCCTTCAAGGTACCTAGTGGACACTCAGAATATGGCATTTCTTGTCAGTGCTAATTAGCATGGCACAATTACAGGTGTAGGCACTTTCTAATCACTCGTTATCGCAAGTGTGAAGAAGCACTAAGCTATCATCATTTCCCTTTATGTACATCCCCACAAAGAACAGCTCTGGGTGGAAAGGGGGTGGCTGTACCCAGCGGATTTCCTCCTTACACCTTAGCACAAGGTGCCTCTTTACCCAGTAAAATCCATTCCGGTTTTTGTATAGAAGGGAACAACTAAGAAGAGCTACAAAACCACTCACTTAACAATACATCTGTTGTTAACTACTAGCAAATTACCCAGTAACTAGATAATTCAGAGGAAGGAATAAGCAGAACAAACATCTCTGCAAACATGTTTCACAGCCCTTCAATGCCACCTCTGACACCTTGTTACGCCTCATCTTACTCAGTCAGGATTTTGTCTTATTTTCAATAAGAAAACGTCCATCCAAACTCTGCCCTGATAGTAACGGCAATTCAAAATAAAAGAAGGGACCCCACCCCACACATACGTTAATGTTCATCTGCCCTTGATTACACAGGTGAAGTTGTTTTATGGGTTGTCAATAGAGAATACAGCAAAACCATCTCCCCGCATGGCTTCAAACAGAACGTATGCTCTGGGAGCAGATTGGTGTGAATTGTGGTGTTTCCATCATATATGAAATTCAATGTGCTTTTCATTTTCAGTATAAACCTAAACTAGTTAAAGTCAGTGTGTGGAAGCGCCTCTGCTAGGAAACGGCAGTTTGCATTAAAATTACATTATATTGTTTTGACATGTCTGAAGCAAAGGTTAAAATCATCTTTTTGCTGGACGTTGCTTCTGTAATATTGCCCCACTGCAAAGCTTCAATATGAACAAGCCCAGGATGATGTGAAATATTTCTGATACAAATTTTATTTTTATGTGAAACTATTCAAATGCTGCTGTACAACATGAACTACCTGAACCAAATCAAATCCTCAGGTCAATTCCTTCTTCCGAGTGCTCCTTAGATAACAAAGTCTTGTTCTGCGAATCTGTTCAATATATTAAAGTTGATTCACTCGGACAGTGTGTAAGATATAATACATTAATCCGGGCCATTTCAATTTCTGAGGCTGGGACTATAAAACTGGTGTGCTGCATATCTAATTTTTTTTGAATACCTGATTTATGCATCCCTCTGATGCATAGTGTCGATGGCATGGTGGATGCGGCTGCTGCATTAACAACGGGCTGCATCAGCACTCAAATCTTATCTTGTTAAATCAGACAAATGTAGCTCAATGAAAAGGAAGGAATAAATGCCTAGGATGGTTGAAAGGAGTGAATTTTAATCCTGTTTGTTAGGGGACTTTCATGGTGGGGGCTGAACGACCGAGGCAGGAATGTCCACCAAGAGCTTATGGGACTATGAATTATTATATGCTTATACGTACCTCTATACATGTAGTATATACAAAGACACAGTTTGTCATTTTATTTCTACACAGACAGGTAAACATCCACACGCCGACACTCATCCGTATACCAACACACGCGGTTTTAAAATTGGAGAAATAAATGCCTTTTAGGAAAAGTAGGTCTATATTTACAAAGTGTACATTTCCACCTCTTTCGGATTCAAGAACAACCATAATTGCTTCTTTGTATATAATTTATCATTTTATGCAGTGAAACAAAAGTTATCGCACGGACTAAGTATCCGGAAATAGATTAGATTTTCAGAGTAATTATATATGTTTATATGATTTTGTGGATAGATGGAGTACTGCTGTCGCTCTATACACAGTCAATATTAATTCTCCAGGAAAGAAAATGTTCCTGTGTTTGCACAATCAACGAGACCTTTAGAAATAAGCTTTCTGCCAGACAAGGAAAAGTTTCAATGGCACACACTTTGCGGACTCAGCCTAGGTATTTACAATAAATGGAAGGTATTGTCAGAATTAATTCTTAGGGAAGGCCCTGAATCGCTGATCTTTAATTGGAATTCCCTTCTCCAATAAATTCTTGTATTTTATCTACAAACCATAAGCTGGTAAAGAACCTTTGTTTGTTTATCAATAAAAAGGTATTTGGGAACAGGGAAGGATCACAAAGCTGTTGATTAAGGCTATGGCCATTGCAGCACCGGCAGCATAAAGCAGAAGTAGTGCGTACAAAGCCAAGTTATATCTGGAATTATTTAATTGGCTCAAAGGTGAACTTTCATGCCCAGTTAGACACTGAAAATACATTATTTAAGCATGCATCAGTTTAGCCGTTATTGCTTGCTTTTCTCTCCATGATGACTAATTATAACAGAAAAAACCCGTTGCAAATAGTAGATCCTATCTTTGCAACCTCTTCTCCTGTGTGCTAAACTACAAGGTCATAGTTCTCCGTTTGTAACATCATTACTGCTTGTTGTGAGAATCGTTGTGATGTCACAAACAGTATTAATGTATGTAGTGATGTAGTATTAATGAGGAGGAGGGCTGAAAAGAGCCTGTCATGCATGAATACCACATGTAACACCTCTCATATCTGAAAAAGACCTAGGACCAAACCCTTGAAAAGAAAGGGAGCTATTTGAATGTTGTGCTTTCATTTCCCTTTTGACTGAACATGAAAGCTCATCTTTAAATTCATGAAATATAAACATTTTAGAGTTCCTATCTTGAGTTAACTTAACCCAGCCTTAAAAAAAAAAAAAAAAAAAAAAAGAAGAAGAAGAGAAGCAGTGACAGAGGCCCAGACATGACAGAGACAATTCATTACAGACCTTTTTGATCCAATTATCCAGGAGAGGTTGGGATATGCAGCCCAAATACGTGCAGGCTAATGGAAGAGAATACAAATAAAGGCTACACTCTCACTTTTCCTAAAAGTTACAACGGCTTTCCTATATACTATGCATATTAACGAGCACACAGACCAATTCAAAGCCACATTCCTGTTTGGAGAACAAAGGAAAAAGAACGACGTTTATCCCAACAATTCCAAATTTAACTAAAACCCAAGCGTTAATGGCTCTGACTGCTTTGGAGAACTGCACTGTGCACAAGGAGGTTCTACTCCTTCACTAGCCTGGTGAGCACTCTGTAGTGTGGAAAGCCAGAACAGGTCTTCCAGGGTGGGAAAGGAAAGGCTCTTTGTGTGTGTTCAGTTTAGTGATACCACGCTGCAGCGCTGTGCTACGGACGGCACGCCCGAAGTATTGTTGGTGGCTACCATCCCCAACGACTCTTGCTCTCAGCTGAGAGCCCTGTTCAGGAGGAGCGGAGGGGAGACAAATGAAATGGCCAAACCTTGGGGAAAATGCAGCTAAAATGAGCAAATCAAGATAATTGTGCTAATTATCATAATGAAGGAAAGATTTTTGTGTTTGCATGAAGGCTCCCCCTCCCCCGTTATGTGCATGATGCCACAGATGCATTCAGGGCAAATGAGTTCCAGGCCTCGCTAGATGCTTGAATTTCTGTCAAAGTGGCTCCATTACATATGTGTCCCCCAGGGTCAGACTGCATTAGTCGACTCCTTTATTCCATACATGATGAACTAAGGAGTTGGCAGAGTGTGTTCCAAAAATGCCTTCGTAACGGATATTTTCAGCGTCCGCAAGAACTTCAGCTCAGTTTAAAGTGGGGTGGGTTTGTTGGTTTTTCTTTTTTTTTTTTTCTTTTTTTTTTTTTTTGTTGTGTGGTAGAAAAATAAAACACAAAATGTCTTTAAGGTCACGGAACAGTGACCTCATTGGCTGAGCTAATTTGATTGTGCCAGAACAATAGCACTGTACTCCTCTGCCAGCGAAGTGCATGCTAATTACGCGATTTGCCCTTGATAAGACCTTGGTGGGTCATTCAGCAGTTGTGATCTGTCACTGACTTCTAATCATGTATTATCGTCTGGGTGAGTCAGAATGGTACCCTAAGCTTTCTGTCTTTACAGCAATGTGGCACTCTAATTACCTTATGCCAAGTGGATATGCAGAGACTGAATTAAGTGATCACTGTGATTGCCTTCAAAATCTTCTCTTTATCCTTTGTGTTGCTTCTCTGCAATTTACATTTTAAGATGCCGAGAAGCTTTTGGTGAGACTGAAAATGCCACTCTAAAAAATAATGATTTTTTAATTTAAAAAGCATAACACTAAATTTAAATCATACCAATTCCTAACAGTATTTAAATGCTGCTAAACAATACACCTCAGGAAGAACCTTTCTGTAAACTTGTTGGAAATCACAAGACATCCTTTACCTTTTAATCTGCAACCGAGAAACAAAAGGAAAGAAGCCTAATCTCGTTTTAAGTTTTAATAATTCGTAACTGCTATTTAATAAGCAAAATTAATTTTAAAGTGCTTTTCCACATTTATTATGCCTGTGAAATGTACATGCCAATATAACAAATACTATAGATCAAACGTAAAGCTTGACAAGCTTCATCGTTGCATTCATCATGTTTGTTAATAACAGCAAAGACGGGTTGACCCTGGAAGTCTTACAAATTCAGGAGCAAATTTCTCACCTATTGACTAAACTCGTTTTGCGGCAATTTAAGGGATCTGTGTTGGCTAGCTATGAAAATGCTCCATATTTTACCCAGTACTTTAAAAATCACTTAGAGCTGTACCGTACTTCTCTATTGTTGCATAGCAACTCTCAAAAACTACAAAGCAATCTGTTATGGTAAACCAGTTGTATTAACATCTGTATTTGCCCAAAGAATGATCTAATGCCTTTTGCAAAGAAAATGTGGCAATGTGTCTCTAGGTTAAATAAACAAAGTAATGATTTATAAAATTTGATAAGATACATTTGTCTGAATCATCCTTGAAAATATGAACTCTGAAGTGCTACTTCAAAGTTGTCATAAAACAGACAAAAAATCCTCACAGTGCTAAATTTATTGTACTACTAACAGAAAATAAGGATTTTCAAAGCTTTTCTGTATTGTATGTCAATATTGCAGTATAATTTTTTTTATAGAAGCAAACTGAAAAAAAATAGTCAATAAAAACCATAAAGGACAATTGAGAAAAAATTGCAAGCCTTATTTTCCTTGAATCACATGATGCACAAGAAGCATTATTTGCTGAAACCTTGGTTTGTTTGGGGGTGGGAGGGAAGGAGAGAGGCAGAGAGACGGAGTGAGAGAGAAAGACAGAGAGAGGCAGAGTGCCTAGAAATAAGATGCATTCCCTGGGTGGCAAAACAAAAGAGCCCAAGGAAAAAAAAAAAAAAAAAGAAAAAAGAAAAAAAAAAGCTGTAGAAAGTTGACACAGTCAAGAATAATGGCTAAATCTATCAAGTTTGATCAGGTCTGCTATAATGAAGTGGAGCTTCATATTCCAAGCAGGGACAATGAAGACAGAAGTCAGGCTCTAGAAATGTGCTGCTCACTTTGTGCTTGGAATATGCAGCAGCCAGCAGGGAGCCACAAGATAATTACACAGTATTTGTGTGGTTCCAGGAAGCTTCCTGTGCAGGTTGAATGCCCGCACTATATTAAAAGGCAGCACAGTGAAATGTTTTTAATGAATATTTTTGTCAGAGAAAGAAAAGGCATTTGAATGATTTTTGTGTATGCAGGGAACGAGAGGTGGAACATCACTGTCAAAATACAGGTACCTTTATTTATATTTACTCCATTATTTACGGTTTCAAGAGCCTAATGTCCTTTCAATAATACAAATCGCAACACTAGGTTAATGTTATTTAGGGCTAATTGCACATACAGTCCCCTAACTAATGTTTGCTGCTAGTATGTTTCCCTGAAATCCTACATCAAACTGGCTTGAAACTACTTTTATTTTTATTTCCAGCAGGAGCTGAAATGTTTAGACACATTTAATCGGAAAACTCAAAGAAGAAGTAACACAGATGTTGATACTTACTATTCAGTAGCCCTTGGCAGTGATAGATCTAAAACACAAGAATACATTATTTCAGCACTCTGTAATTCTCACCTAACAGATGTGAATAATCCACTGAATTAAAAAACCCAGGCATGATACTCATAAATGCTCGTTTTGCAGTGCAAGCAATCGCATTGATCAAAACCTGGACTTCGGTAAAAGAGTTAATTTGAAAGGCTTTTTACTGGTCCAGATTTCAATATTATCCACACCTAAGCAAGCCCCTCTGTTGCTGCTTACAATTGAATCACTTCTGGTATGCACAGACTGAGACAATTTGCTGTTACGTGCTGCTGAGTATCCTCGTGCAAGATTAAATAAGGCCCTTCAGATTTCACAGCACCATCCTCCACAAGAAATACAGGTACATACACTCGCTCCCTGCTCTAGACCAGTGACTGCAATTCGCAAGGATTTTTTGGTATAAAAATTTTAAGTTTTAAACAAATACCATGGTCAGGTTTATAATTAAACCATGATTCAATAGAGGGGAAACTCCCCAGCTGAGAAAGGAGGCCCAGAGACCCTCCGGTCTGCCACCCGGCATCAGCATGGCCTCTCCGTCTGCACTGCCCCATTCTCCTTCCCACCCAAAATGCACGCCCAGATCTAGTCTACTGATTGCCAAATACTGAGCAAGAGAGAGAGAAGGTTTTGTTGCTCTCTAGGGATCTTCTTAGGCATGCATTTTAATAATTATATTATTTGGGGGAGGGGGGAAAAGAGAGAGAGAGAAAAAATAATTTCTGGACAACTTGGAAATGAGGAATGTAATTAAAAGGAGTCCCTTCTTTGGTGATGACACTTCAGGTAACCCACTGCAGCAGAAGACACAAAGAGCTCCTCCACATCATCAAGAGAAGAGAAAACTTTCACCCCTCTGCATTTTTAACTCTGTGTTTACAAAAAGAATAGCGAGTAACTGTGATAATAGTCCTGGGAAAACAACAATAAAATAGAAAGATGCTCCATCTGAATCCGGTTATTGAGGAAAACAACCTCATGGGTCAATATAATATAGTTGAAGAGGTGGTTTTTTTAAAGGACACTAGAAAATTGTTGAGTACTTCTGATATTGCCACCGATTTTAAAATTCTTAGTATCTATGAAGAAAGGTTAAAGTGCCCCATATGACAGAATAATTATGGCCACAAATTCATCCCCAGTGTAATTCCAGTTATTACCTATTTTGCTACTCAATTCAAATGCACCTATGACTTGCATTTAAAAAAAACAAAACAAAACAAACAACCTTAAATTCCAAGTTGTGAAAATTCTTGCTCAGAAATTCTTTTCAGGTTCACTTCTTGAATATTTTTTTGTTTTTCAAGAGATCAAAATTAAACTTCCTGAATACTGAGCACTTCAGTAATGTTACTTAGTCCTCGCTACTCACAGGGACCGATTCTGCACCTTTAAACAGGAGATTTACCATAGGCGGGAACATATCTGATGCAAAAGGGAATAAAAGGGTTTCACACATACAAGCCCTCCCCCTTTTTTTGTTTGCATTCCTATTTTAGCAACACACGGTGGTACATTTTCTGAAATGATCAGAGGACTAAGCTGGAAATACCTCTTTCAGAATTAGCAGTGCTATATTTTTGCCAGGGAACCGAATGCGACTTTTACTCCATTCTTTGTCTACGGCAACTCTAATTTAAAAGGAAATCTTTCAATTACCAGATGAAGAGGTAAACAGCTGTCACACTTGGAGCCCAAGTAAACATTATAACCTACATTCCATCCCCCTGAGCAAAAAATACAGAAGAGCTTCCTCTGCCGCGAAGTAGGCAAAGGGAGCTAAGTGATAGTTTTCATTTTATTTTTGGCAAGTTCTTAAAATTTTTGCAGCTCCAAACGCTTGAGCCCATCTCTTAAATGGAGGGGAAGATAATAATTACTCCTTTGGACCTCTGGCTGTATGAGGTTGCCTTTTGTGCTTAGAGCAAATAGTTGCAACTAATCAGCCACAGCAACTGATGTTTGCTCGGTTTCAAATAGTTCACTCTACCAAATAAGTAACTAAAAGATCTAACTACAGCTTACAGCGTACTTATCAAGAACTGAGCTTTCATTCGCCCAGGACAGTACTCAGAGCCTATGCTCTGTGTCTGCAGTTCATTTTTGTTTCACTGTTGTTATAAACAAGCTGAAAGAATAATAAACTCGTTGGGTCGGATTCCCATTTTCGTTGCGCCTGTCCATTTAATTCCATGTAAGCCAGTGCATTACACCAGATTTACAGGACTTTGAGTGACAACAAGATTCACTCAGGGTGATAGAATCCACTTGGGTTTACACAAGTTTAAGCGAGAGCAGAATTTCGGCTCTTAAAACAGAAAAAAGAAATCTTAACACCATCATTGCTCTACACAGTCTTCCCTTACAGCAGCCATACAAACTGGTTAATGTAGACAGAGTTTCTTTTTGCATCTGTACATTAAACAGTTATTTTGCCAATATTTACACGCCCATATCCCTCAGTACAAGCAGAGCCAGGAATATCAACCATAGCTGTTAGTCCCGTTGCATGAGATGAGCTTTGTATCAAAGGAAAAAAGGCTCCTCTCCATCTCACATGCTTTATTTTATTCAACCAGCTCTTTTTCACATTGTTATATCCAGTGAATATAGCACGGTTGGATTCAGAAGAGAACCTTAAGCGTTATCATAATGCTTAGAAGCAATGGCTTCACACTGTATAATCTATCAAAGGTGTCAGATTTACAAAATGCAGATTTTCTGTCACATTTGGGCACTATAAGCACTGTATCTTTTCACTAAGGTGCTGACTGCTGTTTTAATGAGGCCCTTTGGTGGCTGTAAAAAACTGAAAGGAGAGGATTATAGGGGTTACCCTAGGTATTGTCTATTTGTCTTACAAATTTCACACTAACTACCAATTACATCGCCATAAACCTTTTGGCTACTTCAAGCTATATGCCATATAATACATAAAAAATACGCTATGTTAACCTCTTCCATATTATACGAGTAACTACAGCCACTGATGCAAGTAACATATCTAATGAAGCCAATAATGAGCCTCTTTAAAAGTAGTCTTGTTATAGGAATAATATTAGAGCAGTTCAGTTAAAGGCTAAGGTCCATTATGGCATGCTTCCTATGTTCTCCGGTCCCAGGTCTGAAAAGATGCTGACATGCTAATTCAGGCTCAAGAAGGGCATTAATCTCACAACCTTCTACTTGTCATGCTTAATGGGACATCCTGCCTAGGTGAAATGAACCTGATGTATTCAGGTAAACATAATTTAATAAGGGGGAAAAAAAAAAAAAAAAAAAAGAAATAGCCGGGGTCCAACATAAAGGCAGGGGGAATATTTACAATTTGGTTTCAGCGGAGAGGATTGTTAACGTTTGACTGAGAAGGAAGCAATGTAAGAAGAGAAAAGAAAAGGGCAAATAATGCAGAATCTGTTTAAACACCCACCGCTGAAATATTAGTGCATTTAAAGGAATACGTTAATTTGGAGAAGGAAGAGATGCGCTAATGTGGGGCTTAGAGCACTTGAGTGTAAAATAGAGATCTGAAGCCATATAGTATGATATTTAAAAGGCAAGCATGAATGTCAGTGAGTAGCTGTATATCCTCTTTTGGCTGTCATCAATCATAAGTCTAATAAGCCACCTAAAATTATGTCAAAGATATGGAATAGCACCAACCACAGCGGTTAAAGAAGCACATGCCCTACTTGCAAACTGGGTGGTAAAGGCAGGACCCATCTCTCAAAGCCCCAGAAAGCACAAGGGACTTCAAGGAACACACACCTGCACACGGTATACCACGGACCTGGTGTTCTGTGCTGCTGGATATAAAGATGTTCATAGCCATTCCTTAACTTAGCAGGAGATAAAATTACAAAGGGCAAAAAAACATTGCCAGCTACTTAGAAAAAAAAATTATCTTGATTCATGAATTGAAGTCAGGTACCTAAGAAAACCAGAACATTAGGACGGGCCCTTTTACCCAGTATGAGCGGGTCTTTATTTCCCCAGAACTCTCCCTTCGCTGCCCCCCAAAGCCAAAAGGTTTGCTATACATTTTTGCGTTGCACGAGAAAGTAGGATGAAATTATCAGACTCTCAAAGGGAATAAAACTATTACGGAAGCTACTCGGTGATCAGAGTGAAGAGAGGGCTTTTGAGAAAGCAGAACCCGTCACACCACTGCAGAGCTGGCTATCATCCTCGATCTCTGCGTGATTTTTACCAGACTACATCTTCATTCCTTCTGTTCCTGTATAGCCCAAGCAGCACCGTAGCGCCAAAAGCTCACGGCAAAAAATTGTGGAAGTTCTTTGACTGTTGCTGGATTTTCTTTTCATCCATAACTGTAGTCACTGTATAGCTGGGCAGTGGGCTTGCGTCACATCCCTAGGGTAACAGTGTTAACAAACCAGAGAAAATTAGGTAAATCTAAAAGTCTTGTATTCATGGAACAGTTGTGTTGCAGTTGTGTCATGTTCCAGAAAGAGAACCAAATCCACGTTTCTTCCAACAATTATTCCCTTTGCTATGCTTCCAGTTGCATCTGACAAGCGGAGCCCAAACTGCACTTGTTTTGCACCACTGAAAAGAAATCAAAACTTACCTTTTAACTAGCCAAAAAAAAAAAAAAAAACCCAGGTATGGAAAGAGCACTGCTCAGTTGGGCCCTTACAGACTTGTACATACAGACGTTAATCTTGTTAAGCCTTGAAACGCGTACTCCAAATAGGCCTTTGCTGCCTCACTGGCTCCCAATACACCTTTTGACCATAAACATCTGGGTATTTTATCTAGGCTGATTTTTGCAAGCAGTTTACTCTAAAGCCACTAATACATGCTATCGCAATGGGGCTCAACGGTGCCTATTAGGTGCTGGTCATGCTGAGCGAGGGTGTGGATTGTGGAGACATATTGCACCACGGGGAGCTATAGGAGACACTCTGCTGCTGGAAGGCAGAAAACCTCCTGGAGCTCTCAGGTGCACAGAGGAGTACACTTGCTATTAAATTATTTCACAGGGAGAGGCCTATTACCTATGAAAGCTGATCCTGCTCTTAAAGGCTAGTGCAAAGGGACCATAACCCTCTTTGCGGGGAGACTACGTGTCCAGAGGAATCAGTTCCAGGGCTCCCAAGCGGCCAAGGACTACAATGATAATAGGTACTTGTGTGAAGTACGTCTGATGTGCAGCTTCCCAACCTGCAGAAACCTGCAGCCACCAAAGGATGGCCCAAAGAAATCAGCTGTTTACAAGTTCAACAAAAAATTGTCCAGTTGCACCTGCTCACACCAGCAGCTTGTAAGAGATTTGGAAATAGAGCCCAGTGAGACATTTGCCCTGAGGACACCGTTCAGACATGCTCTCCTGGGAAGTAAACTGATTTAACACCATTTTGACTCACTGACTCGCGAACTTTGGAAGAAGCCCCAAATCTACATTCCTATTCTCCTTTCATTTTGAAATTTCACATCTTAATTCAGCTAACATTTCTAGATAGGTTAAAGCAGATAAAATACTTGGGACAACAAACTAAATCACAGCGATACATCTGCAGCAATGGCACAGTTTGTGTTTCGGCACTCCTAGCTCCTGCAACTCTGCAATACACGGGAGGTTTTCTTCAGGAAGAGCCGGGTGGATTTTTGTTTTGTTTTAAAAAAATGGAAGGGTACTTTTCCTGAAAAAACAGGCAGTTTTTAAAGTTTCAGATGTGGTTATTTATGACTTTTTGTACCTGAATTTGGTTGTATATTACCATTACAGTCGTACCAAAAATGTATACAACCATCACACACTATACAACCCACCACATACAGAGGCAGACACGTTACATCCTCACATTGGAAGCTAACTGCTGTCGAGAGCAGAATAAATTCCAAAGATGATAAATCAGCAAATCTTAAATTTTATTAATTAGGGCCTGCTTCGTAGTTAGACTATGCCCAAACTGCAATCAGAACGCAGCTAGCTAATCTGGCAACACCACGGAAACACAGACTTCCCTGCTTCACAAAATTTACTACATGGCACAACAATCATCAAGTATTGACACCGAAGCCCCAGCTCTCATGAGCTTTCTTAGTTTTACCAGCCAACCTAGTTAAAGTTTTTAGGTCAGCAATTAAAACTAGAAGTGCCGTTTCAATGTCCCATTCAGTTCTACAGCACAACCAAGAGGATCAGATGCCATTCAATGAACTTGCCAGTGAGGACAAGCGAGAGAGACCAGAAGTCCATAGGAAAGTTATGATAGTTTCTTGTGCAAAGCATGCACGGAAGTGTCAACAGGTCTGGAAAAATCCCTTCCTGCTGGTCTTGTTCTGGAGGCATACAAGGAGTTCATTGCTCCCTGGTCTCATTAAGCAGCAGGAACGTACCATACAATAAGTTTCCCCCATTCTTTCATTCTCCATCTCAGCATTTGGCCCTAGCATCATCCACAAAGATGGGGTTTCCATTTCCTTCAGAGCAAGAAAGTCTAGCAAGGAATCATCTGACTTTTCTCAAAATAAATAAAATAAAAAATAAAAAAATAGAAGTGTGTGATCTCCTGCCTGGGAGCCTGTGGGTCTGACACTGGGTGGAAGCCATCAGACTTCACAAGACCCACAATTACGTGCACCGTATTGAGCTGCTGAAGTTTAATACATGAAACAGCAGAAGGGAAAATGTTTTTTCAACTTCATTAACTGTTACAGTACAGAAATGCACGTGTTCCCTATGGCGGCATCAAGTTAACATGCCCTTACTTTTCAGGTCTCAGTTTTTCAGATTGGTTTTTCAACTGCTGTTTCATAGAGAACCAGACAGATCTTGAAGATTTGTAGGGGATGAGCTCCCTCAACGCTAGCTATAAGGCTTTGCCCTACCACCACCAGCCAGAGGGTTGAGTAACATTGCCCTGAGAGTCAGGGAAGCTCAGCGATGCCTCTCCCTGGGGATGTATCAGCTCACACCAAACACAAAATTCCAGTGTGAATTTGGAAAATGAGAAAACAGGTACACAGTTAAACATCTGGGCACACAGGCTAGTGACTACAAAAAGTTAATTACATTTCCTGTTTGAAGGCATATCCATTTCCTTGCACCATCTCTGACATGCACCAAATTCCCTCATTCCAACACAAGGCCATCATTTCTAGCTAGCTTTTATGTTGCCCCAAAAGCACTGGCTAGCTTTGCTGGATCAGTCTGTCCATATTTATCACAAAAGCTCCCCCTTAACTTTGAGAGGAAGAAAAAGAGTCAACATTATTCCTAGTATTTGGATTTGATACTTGTGAATGAATAATCTCATAGATATTTTTTCCAGCCTCTCTCCTGAAGTTCCCTACATGTTGCCAGGCTGCTCCCCCTACTTCTCTCCCCCCACCCCCCATGGGTACTGAGTTCTACTCTATATAAAATCGGGTCTGCAGAGCTGGATAAAAAAATGTCACCTTAGGCACCTGAATTAATAGTTTGGTTATGTACTCTGTTAAGTCTGTACTACAGATCAGCATAAGTGTGCTAGACAAACAATTCTTTAGAGCTAACATTTTAAAAAGGTGTCAAAGCCAACATCCCTTTGAGATCTCACTGAATTACCCAGATTAAGAAAAAAAAAAAACCCAAAACATACATAGATGTTTTCCCCCCCTGCAGTTTTCCTCAGTACCTTCGGAAATATAAAATGGTGGGAAAAAAGTTGGCAGGAATAAATACTTCCATGGAGTTTCTAAAGCTGCAATTAATGTTAATGAAGCTATACCTTATATGGCAAGGAGACAGAGTATAAATTGGATAAGTAAGAAAAATGATCAGCCATTGTGCTCTTCCAATATAGTACATCAGGGTATTGCCACTGTAAAGCTATCTTTATTTTAAACCATTAAATAAAACAATATAAATCTGCAAGCAGGTGTTTCTTGTTGCGGGAGTATTGAAAGTTGTAATGCAAACAACCTAATTTTAGCATCTATGTAGAGTGTGAAGTAAATTTACTGATCACTGATGCATTGAGCGCAGGGAGGACACAATCAGCGGGAGCTTCCAGCAAGATTATCCTATTAAAGCAGGAAGACTTCACGCGGCTGTTAAGGAAGTAGTTGAAAGCAGGTGATGGAAGTGGGGGTTTGCCGAGTAGGCATGGGCCCACTGTACATGTTAAGTTGTTGTTTTCTGCTCAGCTAAGCAGCAGAGAATTGATATGTTAGCAATGAAGTGCAATGACAATTAAATTGTAACTGACCTACATGTTACCATCATTATGCTTTCTCTTTTTTACTGCTTTCCCTCTTATTTAATCACACAGTATGGGGTTTTTATTAGGCTGTAATGTTAAAATCTTCATCCATTTAGCCATAAATGTTTGACTGGATATCTATCAGACTTCCTTGCACTATACAAACAAAACCATTTTGCTGAATCATTGTTGACTTGTTTGTGGCCTAATTTAATGAGTGTAATAACTTACATTACTACCCAGTTAACATTTAGGAGCCCAGAAAAGACCTGCTAGCATGCAGCAAGCTACTGTATACATTTTCTATTCATATCACTCCTCTTTGCAGTAAATTATATACAATAATATGCGCTTCTTGCAACGCTGGCTTTGCTTTTCCTCAGCCCAGGTTGAGTTCTCCATAGCCAGGCTGCAATGCTAAAAATCAAGCGCCTCAATTTCGATGCAGTTTCAGCTTTCTACGTATTGGGTAACTGCCTACATAGCCATCAAAATATCAAGCAAAAAAAGCCTCTGCACATATTCATTACATCACGCTGATGCAGGAAGGTGTATTATTAAGGAGGAAAATACCAAAACAACTACTATTACTTAAGCAGAATAAGGTTTCTAGGTTAAATATAAAACTAGAGAAAGCTAAACCCACTTTGCCAGACCTTAGTTCAAATTAGGTGAAACAAATGTTGTTGCTTTACAATATCAAGGGCAAAAAGCAGGTATTTGGGTCTGGCCCTGCATAATTAAGAATTTAAGGATGACTGTGAGCCCCGGGGAGTTCTCAGCAGGCTACGGGTGCACTGCAGGAGCACATTCAGGCTGTGGGACGCTACAAAGCCATTGAACACCGATGATTTTGAGACATCTTCATTTTTATTCTATTATCTTGAAAAAAAAAAAAATCCTTCTTGTCACTACCTATACTTTAAGCATTCAGCTGACATGTGACAGTCCAGGGGAATCAATTAAGTAGGAAAATAAAGTCTCCATATTCATACAATAATATAACACATACTTGGCAAGACAGAGGCATTTTCCTGCTTGCAAGGCCGTAATTCAAACACCAATACATAGAGAGGGCGACAATTTGTTAAGTGCAAAAGTTGAAATACTCCATTTTCCACACACACACACAGATTCATTTCAGTTTATCAAAGGGATATCACCGACTACATTTTATTATAGACATCCTTTGCTAACTGCAACGAATCAAGCTGTATTGTGGAATCACTATAAAGTCTCTATGGGAAAAGTTATGCCGTACTAGGTAAAATCCCACAGAACGGAAGAGTCTCAGTTATCCCCCAAACATGTTCAAACAACCCTCGTTACTTTTGTCCACAGGAAAAACAAAAACCAAACCACATCACAACAGACAAGAAAGATAATTTTGACTCAATAAGCATAAGCCTGACCATGCTGTCAAACTGCTCACTACCTCCACAAAGACGTGTTTCAAGCTCTTTAGGCTTCTTGGGGCAAGCGAGATTATTCCATGTATTTTTTTTTTTTTAAGTATATTCAATGAAACCCTAGGAATTAATTCTGTCACCTGTCACCTCCCCAGCTAAAATTGTCTTAATGTTTTTCCCTCTCACATTCCTCTGTTTTCTTTGTCCCTAACACTGGATGAACTGAAAAGGGGGCAGGAAAAACACACCTTTTTAAAGGAATTAATAGATCGCAAATGTCTTGAAGAATAGCAAGTAAAAGCAAAATTGCATATTTCATCACCCTGGAAAAGAGTCTGAGCGTTGGGGTGGGGAACACACCAAGAAATCATGACTTCAGGATTCCACAAATTAGAAAACAATTAATGTTGTTGTAAATCTGCCCAATCTGTGCACACCAATGTTTGTGGAACACTTCGTCCACAGGCATCTTGACCATGAAACCTACTGTGCACTATTTTAGTACAAACTTTAATGCATACGGCAATGAAACCTCATTAGTGATACTTATCAAATCAGCGTGTATTACCTTTGCCACTGATAGCATTTCGTATGGAAACAAAGCCTTATCAGGACACAACTCTCAGCCATTCAGGAGCAAGACACCCACATTGGTATTAAAACCAAGAATTCCCCAAGTTCTTTTTTAATTTCCTATATCCTTTGTGGTCAAACAACTCGGGAATACATCTTTTACAAACTCCTCCTCAATATTAGATTGCTTAGTTAGATAAGGTACTTGTACTCATCACAGGATGGATACAGAGTGATGAAAAATTAGGTTGATCATGCAGAAAAGTAGTAAGCAGAGAACAACGAAAACTAGAAGAAGTTGCTTTCATAGGAAAGTACATTTTGAAGGGCATGCTAATTCCTCAAAACCAATGTTCAGTTTAGGATTTAATTTTATTTAACTCAGCTCTTCTTTTAGTTCTAGATCCAAACCTGTTTGTGCCACGACAATCTAGAGCTTCCTGAAAAATGCATCCTGAGGTAGGCTCAAAAAGTATCACAGAGCTTTTAAGGTCAGATTTATTACCAACTCATTGCAAAGTTTCGTATCAGGGGAGGAAAAGATAATGAGCTACAATCTGGTTGGGAATGCCATTTGATTTAAGCAGCATCCACTGAGCTGAGCAGAAACCAAAGACAGACTACTTAGACAGCAGGGAGCATTCACACATGCGGGAGTTCCTTCAGCACCATCCTGGAGCAACTGCAAGAATATTTTTCCAAGGCGCACATCAATGCTGTGAAATGCTCAAACTTGGAAAAGTCTATAAAATTACTGCACTGGTTTTGGCTGGGGTAGAGTTAATTTTCTCCACAGTAGCTCATATGGGGCTGCAGTTTGGATTTGTGCTGGAAACAGTGTTGATAACACGGGGACGTTTTCATTCCTGCTGAGCCGGGCTTGCACAGAGCCAAGGCCTTTTCTGCCCCTCACCCCACCCCACCAGCGAGCAGGCTGGGGGGGCACAAGGGGCTGGGAGGGGACACGGCCGGGACAGCTGACCCCAACTGACCCCAGGGATGCCCCGCACCATACGGCGTCATGCTCAGCACATAGGGCTGGGGGAAGAAGCAGGAAGGGGGGGACGTTGGGATTGATGGTGTTTGCCTTCCCAAGTCACCGTTGGGCGTGATGGAGCCCGGCTTTCCTGGAGATGGCTGCACACCTGCCTGCCCATGGGAAGGAGTGAAGGAATTCCTGGTTTTGCTTTGCCTATTAAACCATCTTTATCTCAACCCATGTGTATTCTCACTTTTACCCTTCTGATTCTCTCCCCCATCCCACTTGCGGGGAGCGAGTGAGCGGCTGTGTGGGGCTTGGTTGCCAGCTGGGGTTAAACCATGACAATTACTTTTTGGCTACAGAGCTTGATGTCCAACTTTGCAATTTTAAATCTCTATTAACCACAAAAACTCACTTAAGCACATGAGATGTTGCATGTGCGAACGTGCTTTAAGCTGAAGTGGTGGTAACCCCATACAGAGCATTGCAGTTTGCAGCTGTTCCAAGCTACAGTCAAATCAACCTCTATATGAAAGGACTGAACACGAGGATTTTAAGTACTTTTTGGCAGGATGCTTTCCTAATTGTTACAGCCGTGAAACTCTCTATACAGCAGTGACATGGAGTTCCTGTATAAGTGAACTACACAGTTCATATTGGCTAAGATCTTGCAGCAGGATTATTATCCTGAGTTCAGAGCCATCAGTGAAATTGTATGGAAGTAGACAAAGGAGAAAAGCTCAGACACAACTGTCAGGGATGCTGGATGAACCACCAAAAAGGTGGTCTGGTAAACAGAGAAATGAGCTGGAACTACCAGATACAAAGAGTACATGCAAGTCATTTGTTTTATTCTTGCATTCATGTGAAAACAATGTATCCTTCTCTATTATATACATCATTATGAACACGTGCAGCATAATACTGACTGTTTTCAAGTGCAGGGCCACTTCCTGACTGTAGCTATTCCTTGGCAGCGTACAAACACACACACGATTTTGTCAGCACCTGTAGTCAGTAGTCAGGTAGAATAAGATGCCAGAACTGCATATACTGAGGACATCGGTGAGCAGAAGCTTGCAGGGGACACATTAATGATTAATCTCAAGGTACACAATGCAGAAAAGTTGAGCCCTGCCAAACTCCGGCCACAGGGGTTTTTTTTTCCACCCAACACTTGCTACATTTCAGTGTGAATCTAATATCGAACCCTATTTCCACACTCAGCACCTTCCGTTAAGCTCAGCTGAGCCCTTCTCACCTTCTACTGTAAAAGGCCAAAGCTCCAATAATTATGTAAAATTTATACAACTGTCAAACCAAAAGGAATTGATAGAGTATTTCTAATTGTTCTAACTGGAAATTACTAACATCACGCAAATGTGTTGAACGCAGTGATTTCACAGTAAGGCTACCAAAGTTATAAAAAAACCCCAAACTATCACAACCTGAACTGCTCTGAATTTGATTTCAATCATTCACAATTTTTCTGAACTTCTGGTTGGAGGTTTGTAGTTTCTTTTTAATTGGAAGAGGTCTAAATATTTTATTTTTCTGTGTTTATAATGAAATATTTCAATTTTATTTCTGCATACATTCAAGTTAAACCATAAGAAAAGGAATACATCCGGAATTAAATCCATAATTTTATTTTGGGTAGAACAAAACATTTCAGCTCTTATAAAATATATTTTTGTTGTCTTTCCATTGAACTGTTAAAAAGGAAAAATGTTGTATATCAACCACATAGAAGTCATTCATTTGACTAGCACCCTAAATATTTTTTCTATAACCATACGCAAAATACATTGACTCTGATTTTGCAGCAGGACGTCAATGGAACAATTTCTCTTCCATCCTCTATTTTTTCCTTGCCTTCTTTTAAGGATTTTTTTATTATCCTATTTAGAAAGAACCTCTCCCTTCCTCAAAAAGCGCATTCAAATGTCACCTCTCTGTGTCTCAGGGTTTACGTTTCACCTGAATGACAACATTAAGTAGCAACTCTACTTAACTATGTTGAAGGCCCTGATCAGTGTCAGTTATACAGCGATGGGAAGATTATTTCAAGTTTGAAATAGCCAAAGAGCTGTGAAATCACATAGATGAATCAGCCAGGCTTAGAGGCAAGTAGCAGCATCCCATAAAAAGATGTTCTTTCCTTCACTCAGTCTGTTATGCCAAAGAGTTAAAAATCAGAGACTGTCAGAGAGGCCCTACATACCTCTTGAAACATCTCAAAAAAATCCAGAAAAATATACTAATCCCACCCTCATTTCTCAATATTTAAATTTGGGACAAATGATCATGTATGGATTTGCCATTTGTAAAGATTTTACCTGAATTTCTATACTTTTAGTGAATGTCATGAACTTCCAGTAAAATTTGTTTAAAACATAAATATGAACTAGCCCATATTTGATGATTATGTATATAATATCCAATATTTGTTGATCATTTATATTTTGGCCACCCAGTTTTACCATAAAGTGAAGGGCTTCGGGGTTTGCAGGTTTTTTTTAAGTGTGTAGCATGAAACACGCTCTCTCTTTATTGACAACATAATATCAATCTATGAAAGTCACATAACAAAGCATTTAATTGCTGGAAAGGTTTTTGGAAAGGTATCTGAATTCAATATATAGTTCCATTTAGTTTTAAAAACCTTTAAACACCTCAGTAATAGCAAAATGTGTAGATTGTCAGAGCTGTGTATTTCAAAGCATTACCAGAGCCATGATTATTAGTTTTATTTTGAATGGGTTACAGCACACACCATGTAGCCCTGTGAGTCATGCTGAAGATTTCTATTATTAAATTCTGCAACCTTAAATATTTGATGTTTTTTCATTGGTATTTCTGACTCTCCTTATATTCCATTTGTAGGACTGAAAAACGGGTCTGGTAGGAAAAAAAAATCTGATGAAACAAGCCTCTGACTCACAAGTTTTCTGCTTTTCTTCTCACTTTCTTTATTACCTTCTCAATGTGGCACGGAAAGCATGACCCATATATGTTGAGCACATTAAAATATGATGCACGTTACTAATCCTAACATAACACTGGCAGCTTGGCACTTCTTACTCAACTCCACATGCCCAAATTAACACACGGAAAGGCAAAGGCACCAGCCAGCTTCGTAGCTCAGCTATCGGGTTTTGCATTTGAGTCACCAGAAATATGCAAGACAAACTGTAGAAGCAATTCCTTTTTGCAACTTGCCTTGGAGCAGGCACAGTCTAACAGGAAACAGCATCCTGTTTTCCCTTGGAAAAACAGCGGCGACTCGAGATAACTTTCAGGCTATGGCTCAGACAACTGAACAACAGAATTCCCCAATGTGCAGGACTCGGCCCTGTGGAATCCAGCAGGAAATGAAGGTAATATTCATAATAGAATACAGTTTTCTGCAACTTCCTGAACTGAGGATCTGCAAAATCTCCAAAAAAAAAAAATATCCCACATTATTCTCTAAAACTTGAGTCACTGCTGCTCATTACGCTGCTGTTCATGCTGCACAGAAAGCCCTGGGTGGGGAACTGAGGCAGACAAACTGGGAGTCACGCCGTGACCCAGGGAAAAAACTAAAAGCTTTTATGCTGGATGAACATACAAGAGCTGGATGATGACGTTAATCCTCCGGGGTTTAAAAAAAAAAAAAAAAAGAAAAGAAAAGAAAATTGTTTTCCAAATCACATGATCTTGGGAACAGAGAATGAATTCTGACAGCACACAAGTCCCTCCCTCACCCCACTCCACCGCCACCCCATCGTGCTGTGCAGAGCCAGGTTACGCCAAGTTTAAAACGGTACACCTTCCTCCTGTCTAGGTAAGCATCGCTCTGCTAAATTCAGGAGTCTCCCACACGTCTCCCTCTTGGCAAGTCAGAATTCACGCCTGGCGTAAATTCTTCACAAGTTCCCTTTATGTCTTCTAGTAGCGTGGTTCCTCCAGAACGCACATTTGCCGGACGTCATTCACAGGCCAGAGCACGCTATCCAAGCCATTTGATTACCAAATCCTCCGTTTTGACGACATTGCACTTCTGGTACTATCAACTTCCCAGTGAAGTGCTCTATTCTGCTACTACAGTTGAAATAACCTAAGCTACTTCAAAACACCTTTTATGTTACCGGGAGAAGGCAGGTTTAGAATTAACTCTGAGATTCTCTTATTAGCACAGCTAAACCGTTTGTGAGAAATTTATCCATGCCATGTGTCTGAAGGAACGTATACAATTTCCGAAGTGTTGCTCCCTTCCTTTCGTGAAGCTTCTTCCCTAACTCTACAAATTTACTTTAATTATTTAATCAGTTTGGCTGAAATTAACAAAGCATTAAATTGTTGTTATTTAACATTCCTTATAAATTGTATTTATTAATTTCAGGAAGGAGACTTGCTATTGCTACAGTAATTTAAATGAGTACCACATGGCTACAGGCTGCCGCTAAATGATACTTCGGGGCGAAATCAGTTCTTTAAAGATCTTTAAATGACACTACAGGTAAGCTAACCAAATTTTTGTCCAGGAAGTTACAATTTATCAAAAACATAATAAGCCATGGACGAAATATTCATTGTAAGCAGCACATAATGTGGTCCATGAAATGACATTTTAGCATCTCTCACTATGGTCATACTAAAGTTTGCTGACAGTGCAGGGTAATGCTCCATTGATATTTAACAGTCTCCATCTACATGGTACTTTGTGATACTCTAACTTTATACACTCCAGTCCATTCTCTCACCGGCACTAAATCAGTCAACTTCGACATACAACGTTGCTCCATTTTCTTTGCTTAATTTTAATGCTATAGATGTTTTAAACTTCCCAATATTATTACCTTTGAAAACAACTGGGGAAAAGAATCACTTCCCTTCCCAACTCTCCCCACACTTCTCGGATACATGCACGTGCACACCCTTGTGATAAACCTTGGCATGCTTCTCCTGATCACGAGGAAAATTATGGTCTCTGCTGGTGATCACCAGGCAGCACTAGCTGTAGAAATTTAACAACTGGAGACTCTTTAATCTTGATGTAGTATAGACAAGAGTACATCAGCACCTCCTATAGGAAAATCCGGATGAACACCACATATAAAATAACAAAATAAATGTGTAAAATAATAGATTCATCTTCCTGCAGCTAAAGATAAATATTAAATAATCCTATCTGCTTCTGGCTGAAATTAATTTCTTCTAAGGCAAATAGTGTAATACGTATATGCGTTTCAATTCCCATTTGGCAAAAAGCCTATTTTCAGTATGCAGTACATAGACTTTTGAAATACTAGAACTGCGTTCATCACAGACACACTTAAACAAATAAAATTTTCTTCCTTCGGGTACCAATTCACTGTGGTCTAATAAAATATATATATATATATTTTAGAGCATCAGTATTCCCACCAAATCCAGATATCCAGACTAAAAGCAAAGCTTTTCTTTTTTTTTAACCTTCCCTTTTCTTCTTTGCAAAATGAATAATAGGTTGCATCAGAAACACTGAGTGCCATTACTTTAAAATAGCCACATAGGTACATCTACATAATACTATGCAGCGCCATGCAGAGATATTTGAGAGCTAGCTCTGAAAAGGCTACCCCGAGCACCAGGTACAGTCTAGTCATAGTACCACAACTCAACACATCTTAGCCTAAGTGTTGCTTCTGGTAGCAAGGCTAGTTCATTCAGAACAGGTTCAGAACACACAGAAATGCATTACACTATTTAGACGTAATTAAAGCGCTATATTTACAGAAGTATCGCGCACCTTAGCATGACAGATTTTTCATATGTTTATGTACTTATTCCTAAGATACTTAATTACTCCAGAAAACCCCTCCAGGATGGTTATCTTTAGGCATCCGAATACCTCTACAAAACAGGATCAAATTTGATTGTCCATTTTTGTAGCCCTGTGTACATAACAATGAGAAATTAAGCCGTACATGCAGCACTCCTGATTAATTTATTATTTGAGGAAGGATGGGAGGACAAACACAGAGTGCCCCGAACCAAAAGTCTGAGAGCTCCCTCTCACTGTCTTGGCTTGGGTACAAACCTCTCCATTGCCCAGCGCCTTTGTCATTTCCCCTGCTGCGAAGTGCTCAGAAAATGCCAGTCCATGAGAACGGCTTCGCTGTACACTAATCATGTTCTGTTCCTGCACTAGCGTGCATGACTTGCCGGGTGAAGTATTTTGACAGAAAGGCCTGAGGCAGCATGGCATTTTGCAGTATTGTCGGCTTCCTGGTAATACATGTTCTTCTCTACCCCTTCCCCACCAAAATCCCCTTTCTCCTGTTTCAGAAACAGCATTTGTCTCTTGCACCATCCTCTACATATCTTCCTTCCCGTGGCATATTTCAGGCACATTCTATCCTCTCTCACCTATTTTAAAAATTCCCTCCCCATGCTTGGAGCCCTCAGGAGTAACGGGTGAAGCTGCTCATTACCCAAGGTTTGAGAGCCTGGATATCTTTCTAGACACATATAACCCTGCCCATGCAAGCATATGAATTTACAGGTTTACTGGCATATTCTTAATTCTGGACTGCCTTGTGGTCCAGCCAGGGCTCTGATGGGAAGTTTGTCGCACAGTATTTTTTTCCCTGAAAACTTTTTGAGATATCTTCATCTCAGTATCTTACCCGGGACCTATTCAGTAGTATACAAACCAGCTGCTCTGATGCAGGATGCACAGATAAGATATTAGACCTAGCTACCATGGTGATTGATGTTCTAAAAATATTCAAGTCAGCTGTACTGACAGATGGGTTAAATATATGGCTGCACTATACCTGGATTGCAGTCTGTTAGGATGAAGATGCAGATAAGGGCCAGCGAGTGCAATTCAGTTTAGAAAGTTTTAAAAAAACCAAAATGCACAAAAAAGTGTGCATAAAACCAACATTAAGAAACTCTATTGGTCTCATATGTTAAGAAGTCATCTTTTTTATTTTTCTATCTTTCTGGTATGGCAACTCTATCTGGTACAGTTATACACGCGAGGAGATGACAAATATGTAGATTACAGTGGTAAGGAGAAGAAGGGATCCAGTTCTTAGCAAACTTAACATGACAGAAAGCATTTGTTGCTGCTACTGGAATGTGTGCATCCAAGCATTCTGTGAAGTCTAATGTGATCTTAGGCCGCCTGCTGCCTTGGAAACTAGTGGTCAGATTCTCTCAGCAGTGGGCATAACCAGCTAGAACATTTTGATTACATGAAATTTCATGGAACTGAAATATTTCACACACTGGTTTCAGTGAATTTCTCTCAAGGACTGAAAGAGAGAGAGCACTCTTTCACTCCTTGGAAAAAACCCTGTATCCTGGTGGTTTGGACACCAGGATGTTGGAGCTCTAGATTCAAATCCCTGTTGGACCAAGCGATCTGGAATTAAATCAACTGCACTTGAAGCCAACAACAAGCTAGTGAGGCTGCTAACAAAGAAAAAAGTCAAAAGATTTAACTTTCTGCTTAAAACAAAAAAAAAACAAAAACAAGCAAACAAAAAAAAACCCCACCAAACAAAAACGTGCTTACTTTTCAATGTCGTATGACACTCTTCATTGCAACCCTGAAGCCTTGAGAATTCAAGTGAAATTTGCCCATTTGCCCAGAAGCAAAGCACTCCGGTTACAAAAGCTACCTGTACAGAGCCTTTCAGACAAAGGCTGGTTTACAAAGGATCTAAAACTACTGAAACATCCGGTAATGAGGGTTTCACTTCCTAATAATCTTGCTTCGAAGAAGCAGAAATTCATTTTCCTCAGATACAAGTTTAAGGTTACGAGGCTGAACAAAGAGTATCGTTATTGTAGGCATAATAGAATCAAATTAGCAAGGAGAAAACGTATTAGTATCGTTAGGTATATTTCCACGTGTCCTACCTCCACAGTATAAGAACTGGACTTAGAAAGAAAGCGTGGTGGATGGGACAGCTGCAAAATACTGCCAAATATCGCTTTCCACCCAGCCAGCAAGGCCAGACCTTGAAACGAGTACATACATTGGGTGCGGACTTCCTACGCATGTCTATAAACCTAAACGGCCATTTTCAAAATGTGAAAGGCAATTTAGCTTTTGGCATATGCTGTCATTAGAGAATGGCACATTTTCAAAATGTCCCTTTCAACCCACTGAGCTGCCACTGCAGCTCCCTCATCCTGGTACTGCGAAGCGCCACAGCCAGGACCCCGGCAATGGGTCAAACTGGAATTGCGAAGGCAAGATTTTGCAAATCGCCTGTGACTCCCCATTAAATTAATGCTCTTTAATAAAAATGTCTTTTCAATCACTCACATTTCTTCACATCCAGCTACGAACATTCCTGAGATTTTTCAAGGTCAGCTGTGCGCATGGATGTCCCCTTCTCCTATTTCAAAATCACTGAAATGACTTCTATTTTTGTCTTTGGGCTTAGAGCAAAGCTGCCCTTTGAAAGTACCAGGTGGGTCACACTTGCCAATAACAGTCATTAGCAGGTATGCCTAGGATTTTGATTTCAGTATATTTGTACGGAAATCGTCCTTTTGTTGTCATTTTACTCCTTATAGATCATTTCAATATCAGGCTCATAAAACCAAGTCATTCTAGAAAACAAATACGGATGCATTTCTGCCAAAAAAAAATGCTACGTGCAACAAGAAATGCTATTATTAGTCTGTGTTCTCCGAGGGCTACGGTCAGTGCAGGGGAGGCTTCCCACCTACTCCTTCTTTTGTAGCAATCGTGTTTTTACAATTTCAAATTTAATACTTTTTCTAATATATTATACGTTACCTCCCATGTATTTAAACTGTACTTAAAAGCATGCTAAGAACTGGTAATTCTTTAATGGTTGTTCACTTACAAGCGATTGTGGGTCATTACACAATCATTTAAAGGGCATTAATGAGAACCATTTAATGGTTTTAGTAGAATATCATTGTAAGGGACAGGGGAAAAGTTACTGGCTGTAAATTTTTATGACCATTTCTTACAAAACGTATTACTTTAAAGATTTATGTATGTAACAATGAGTACAATAAAAGCCATGCTAAAAATAATTTGAAATCAAAGTAATGCATATAGATGAGGTCCTACTTGCTGCAGTTTTGCATGCAGTCAGTAAGATTTTCTTTCTTTTCTTCTAGATACCTTACTAGTTGCAGCGCAGCTTCAGATCTCCTTTATGAAAAGTCATAGCAGAAAAAAAAAAAAAAATCGCTCAGGTCTACATTTTAACAAAGCATAAATTGTCCTTTACAGTCTATATTTTATTTTTACTTTTCACTCATTGTTTTGCATATAAAGTCAGTATTTTTTCTGTTTCTCCTCAGATACAGCACAATAAGACAGCTTTTAACCAGAATGTAAGGAGAATTACTTTTATAAAGCATCTTGAACTGTACATTTGGTTGGCTTTTTATAAATGGAAAATAAAGGAGAACTCTGCATGCCAAAATTAAAAGGTTGCCTATTTCCCCACAGGGAAATTCTTTATTACTATACTAGACCAGAGCATACTTTCAAAACTACAGAAACTTATTTTGAAAACTATTCATATGGACGCATTAACCTTATTAAAGCGCTTTAATAACAAAACAGTCATCATATTATGCCTGGTTTTGTCCATTTGTGATTCGCACGGAATACATAATGAGGAAGACAATGCCCTTTTTTCCCCAGTATTCTTGCATAAGTAGGAGAATATTTCTAATTAAAAGGCAGAGTTAGTACAGCACATGAATTGAACTGAACCATATCTCTGGAAATGCTGATATTTTTACTGTTTGCATTAAGTAAGGATTGTATTTCTCTCTGAATCTGGCCCAATACCCATTACCAATAAGATTAAGATTTAAGATAACTTGGTCAAAAGATGGTGAATTATAACTTTTAATTAAAATGTAGAAAATAGTTTCTTTAAAATAAACATGGTAATACTTTCAAGATCATTAATTTTTTATGTAACAAACAACACAACCAACCTGAATATTTTAAAGTGTGTCATTGTAAAGCCAAGGAAAGGGGATTTTTTTGAAACTTCCCGACGCAACAAAAGCAAGCCATGCAATTTAATCCGCAGGGTTTTTTTGTCTTTGGAAACCCTGCTATTCTTTCATGATGAGTTTTAGCCTTAGACTACCTCTCCAAAATTCAGTTTAAATTCTAACCGAGATGACATAGATATCGGGGTGAGTAACGGGGCGGGGCGGCGGATTTATTACTATGTTTTCTCCACTCAATGTTTTACTGTTTTATTCCTATTTTGAAAGTACTGAAGAAATTCAGGAGCTAGACTGATCCGCTTTGCTTCTGTGTTTCGAATTCTGTACAAAGAAATGTTACTAATGATTAACATTACCTGAAATGGTGACTGTCTCACATTTACTACAGATAAACATTCTATGGACTTCTCAGTAATTCTCACTGCTGTGTATCCTGTTATTTATTTTAGTTGCCAGAATTCTGCTTAATCCAAGAGCAGAAAGTAACTAATTTTATTTAAATATTGTAAATCTTGGGAGGGAAATGTAGGACCCATGGAAGCTGGGAACTAAAGTCATAAAAGAAATGAGAGAAATCCAGTAAAAACTCCCATGCAATTCAGCGAGCCAAGATTTCGCTGTACATGGCAGAAGGTGCATCTGTACATCACAGCCGCTAACTGCCATGTTTTTCTGTTTCTTGAAATCTCGTGAACAAAAATCATCACCCACACCTGACTGTGGCATGGCCATAATATAGGGACTAATGGGAATAGGATGAGATCAAATCCACTTTTACCTGCAACCTGAACTGGGATTTAAAACCTGAATTTCTGAAACAAAAGGGCGATACACTAAAATCAATGGACCACTTCATTCCCTGGTTTTGTGATCCCTCTCATTATTTGCATTTCTCAACTCTCTCCCGTTTTATTTTTCACTGGATATTAATCACTGCTAACTATATTTTCCCTGTACCAATTCTTCACCTCATCAGAAAACAGCACCTGCACTCAGAGCACAAAATTAAGAGATTCATAAAAATCAAGGAATGAAATGGCACATTGGTTTAGTGTGTCAGTCTTTCACCTCTAGGAATACAGGGCTGTGAGAGAGGAAGGGGGGGAATAAAAGCAAAGAGAACAAGAAGCAGAAATTTAAATAAAGAGAATAATAGGGACACAGACAGGAAGAGAGGATGGGAGAAGAGGATGAAGATGTGTGAATGTAACAAAAAGGAAAAGAAAAAGCATAAGTTGGGTGGCTGAAAGACTACCAATTACATGAAATTACTGGCTTTATACACCTCCACACCTTTGCATGTGCTACAGCACACACTAAAATGAAGCGAAAGGTGAAAGCAAAGCACCAAAATTGTTCACTTTTCTCCTATAGCCCCACTGAAAAAAAGAAAAGGAAATTAAATGCCATAAGTATATTCAAACATTAAAGATTTGATTTACAGTAAGCAAAGCAAACAAATGGTGAGTAACGATTTGAGGTTGTAGAGGTCTCCGAACACTACATTCTTTTTATTTGTCATGTGTGGTGCAGTGTCTAGATTCACTGAGGTAGACTCAGAACAGAGATTCTGCCTAGTTTTTCAAGACATTTTGCTTGTGGTCAGCTCGCCCCTCCCTTAAATAATAAAAATGTGGACTGCACAGGCACCTTTGTAGTTACAATAGTGCGAGCCCAACAATTGCAAAACAATGTGGTACGTGGCAATTATTGACTTCACACACACACACACACACAGAAGACTGACTCTCCTTCAGAGCTTTTTGAGTTTAGTAATGTTTACTGATGATCCTTTGGCTACTCATACAAATACAGGCCTTGAGGTGGGTGGTATTCTAAAAATGTTACATCACTGTGTGCAACGAAAGGAAAAGCTGTTTAAGCATAAAATACGCCTTACCTTAAAAATATTTTAGTCCAGTGGGAAAAGTCCTACTGTTCACATGTATATACACAAAGACACACACACAGCTTTAATCCACTACCTTCTCCCTAAAATTGTTTCAAATCGCCATTATATTCAAGAAAGCTGTCTAAAGTTCCGAGTTTCCTCTTCTGGCTTTGCAGAAACAGTTAACTGAGAAGAGATGGAAAATGAAAACAGTATGGAATTCAAAGATCATTAATTTACTCTACATTTTCAAGGCATCAAAGTTTAAAAACACCTGTGAATGACAGCAAAATGAAAAATAGCAGTTAAAGTTGCTGACAATACCCACTGCACAAAAGCTGAGGAGTAATTGCACAGAACCCAGGAAAGCTAGAGGGACACTGAAAGCGATGTAGATCAGTTTAGCTCGACTGATCTGATCCATGATCTCTTAAATGCAGATATGGCCAGTGTCTTGGAAAAGCGATTTGGGATAAATGGTGGCTTGGAGATTGCCACTGTAGGTGCACATCCAAACCCAACCGTCCAAACGTGCGTGGCTGAGACTTGACGTGGAAAAGTAAGAGAGCATTGGATGAGGAAATCATTTCCTGAGAGGTACTTTGTGGGTACCATTGCTTGGGAAACACAGTGCAGCTACAAACCAGACACATCCCTCCTCATGCTGTAGGGAAAGCCTTTGACTTTTTCCTCCCATTTCCTAAATTGGAGACAGCATCTTTCAGTATTAATTGTAAAGGCATTTGAATTTAGCGCTGCACAGCTCATGCAGCTGACCACACGACAGCAAGGTTAGTAGCCCTGCTCTGTCAGGTTAGGAAAGGGTGCCTTCCTGCATGGTCCCAACTGCATTTCTCTATCTGGCTCTGGATTTCAGAAATGGAAAATATCCTGCTCAGAAATATATTTTTCTGCAGAAAACACAGAAACTGAGCTGTTAATATCCGAACTGAAAGGCAGAAGGGGCATTTACTGTACCCAAGAAGATTCAGAGATACTACATCAGGACACTCTGCTGATCAATAAAAACTATTTTAAGACACAACAGCAATGAAAGCCAGTTAGAAACGGCTTATTAAACATGATCATATTACAGACTGCAAAATTACCATGGTGGGGACCTCACCGTATAAATGGGTACCGAGCCTACCACACGCTGGGGTCCAGGCTCTCTGGCTTCTAGCTGTTAGTAGAATACAGGAATAGCTGTTAGAGCACTCAGGGGCCCCGGTCACCATCATTGTCCTGGTGCGCTAACTTCTTTCAAAACAAAGTCATAGGGACTTCTCAGAGAAGCTTACGAGCTAAGAAGTTAGGAAGGCAAGGGACTTTTGCGTGGTAGGGCATTCCAATAATCCATTTGCTACACATGCAGCAATCGGAGTGCATATAGCGATCAAAACAGGTCTTTAGGAGTGTCTGCATGAAAACCAAGAAGGACAGGAAGGAAAGATCCCTGCATTTTGCTCTTTCCAACGCTGTCTGCAGCCTTTGCTAGCATATCGCTCTGAAGTTCTGGTATAATATATCCATATAAAAAAAAAAAGGTCCTTTTTTCACCTGTGTGCATCTATACGGGGATAATTTCACCACGCCGACCTGTCAGCTTTCTCTACGCATTCTTCTTCCTACCTCTGGGCAAGCGCACAGTAGAAAAGTACGACAGTAAGGTTTATAGTAAAACTTCGGGGTTTGAGACTGGGGCACACAGGCAGCTTTTCTGTGAATCACTGAGAGAGACAGCCCTGTAAGCTCCCCGTGAAAGGGCAATCATGGTAGAACTGATGTGCTAAATTATTTTCTATGAATCTAGGAGCATATGTTCAAGCTAACCATCATGTAAGCAGTGCACTCTACGAAAAAAGTTGGGAAGCAGAAACTCCCCAGCTTCAATTCCTGCCTGAATGCTACTGACTCCCTGAATGATTTACCTCTTTTCTTTAGATTCCCCATGTGTAATCGGAGAATAACAACACTTACCTACTTCACAGCAAGACTCTTGTGAGAACCAATTAATGTTTGTTGCACAACACTTTGAATTTGTAAAATGTCATTTAAGTGATAAGTATTATTGCCATTATCGTCAGTGTTGTCCTGGGTACCACGATACATAAAGCTGGCTGCTGTAAGAGCTACTTAATACGTTAAGAACAACACACAAAATCGTGGGAAAAGCATCAAATCCTTTCTATTTTCTTAGGAATACCAAGTGCTTAAAGAGAAAAAAAAAAAAAAAAGTTGACAAACATCTGCTTGCCTTACAGATTTCTTTGTTTGGGTCTGTATTTTCTGCCACACTCACCCTGCCTGGGCAGTGCCTTGTCCCCCAAGTACCTGCTCCAACTGGTCATCAATGGGACCCATTGTGTAACGGCAGTGGAACCCGCCACTCCGGGAGCCGGCTGAAACTGAGATGTTGCATATGTGCAGTTTAATAAGTCTATTTTTTCCTACCTTTGCTTCCTGTGGAACCTCATTTCCCTTTTTAATTTCATTTTCCCTTTCTAGACAGCGAAGGTAAGGTCATCAGCCAATGATGTAATATACTAGTTAGTAACGTGCTGGAAAGTGTACCACATACGATAATAACTACATTTAGTTATAAAATTTCAACATGAATTCTATTTAAAAAATCTACTTATATAACTCCTTCTGTGGATAAATTACAAACTATTCTTTAAGTATTCATACTGGTTGGAAAAGAAAAAAGTCTTAAATTATGTCCAAAAGGTAAGGATATGATTCTGCACATGAGGAGTGAGACCCTGAAGGTTTATTCCTTTCTGAAAGGCAGGGATTCCAAGAAAACCCTGTTAGTTACAACCCTGGGAGAGATGAATGTCCAGTTTGGACTTTGTACCCTACCAACTCTGTATGCTCTGAAAAAATTAAATAGCAGCACCAAGGACTGTGGTTCTCTGGTAATTTTTTCCTCATTAACCCATGGTTCTGGGGAATCAACTCCAGTCAGGAAGATATTTACATCCAGTTCAATGGGAAATGAGACTACCCAACACGGATTGTGTTCTGCACAATATTTTAGTGTCCCAGACCTATTAAGTGCTATGAGATTTATACCATGAAGATCATGTACCATGCTATAATTTACGTTTAAAAAGTTGGCTTGCAGCTGCTTACCCTTGGCCTGTTCTTCCATTATATCCAAATTAATAATGTCTATAACCTGTGCTTTCATACGCTAAAGGAAATGAAAAAACGGGGGGGGGGGAGAATAATGATGACAATAACAACAAAATTAACACTAAAAAACAAAATTTCTGAACGGTTGTAATGTGTTTGAAAAAATCTGGCTTGCTTAACGCATCTATGATATTGTGTGTTAAAAATAAAAGACTCTCAATGTACTTTTCATATTTTTGACTTCTCAAATAAGTTCCTCAGCAAGATATCATTATGGCAGCTCACAGTATGCAAACTACAGAGGGCTCCAATAAGATCTCTGTTAAATCTCCAGTGATACTGCAAAGCACAGATAAAAGTGTAAATAAATAGATAGAAAAGATAAGATACCAGGGTACAAATCAAAGAGATAAACTTAAAACTTGAGAAAACAGCCCTTATGTATATAAAGTGAAGAATATCTTCACTTTAGACACTGTAAACTGAAGGACAAAGTACCATTTCTTAATACAGGTTTAAATTACTCCAATTTAGATTACAGAAGAGGAGAACTATATGCACAAGAAGCAGCAGTGTATATTTTTGCTTTAATGTAATGATGCTGAGGGCTTTCAAATCGATAGCCAGGGAGGTATCTGTCCCCAGAGCAAACAAGAGCTGAGTATAACACAAGTAACAGCAGTGCAGGTCATGGTACCAGTCTGCAAACGAGCATCAGCCCAAGCAAAGTAGATCGCCAAGTCCCAAAAGTACAGTTCAGTTTGCACTGTCATTCATTCAACTGCTGACTCTGCTAACATTGCCGGGGAAAAAAGGAGGGGGACAATAAGTAACATGAAGTATTAGAAAACCTACTACGAAATCCATCTGAAGCAGATACATTTCTGTTGTGAAACCAGGTTGAGACCAATAGCACATCTCAAGTAAGACACAAGGGGCATGCGAACATTCAATTGACTTGAAATATTACATACTGCACCACACAAGCGGGTACAGGTCATTCAGCACCCAACGCAGAGAACTGACATCAGTAAGGTACATGTAAACTATACCTCTATACCCCAGGAGCTGAATTCAAGTCCCCTGCTGTTATATGGATTTTTCTTTCCAAGTAACAGACTACACAATGGGACTGAAGGATCCAGAAAGACAAAGAGCATCACGGAATGTAAATTACTGCGCCAAACTACCCAAGGCAGGCGCAAAAGGAGTTTCTGCTGCACATTCTATTTTTCCTTCAGAAGGGGATAATAAAAAGCTGGAGCGGAAGAAGAGTTGATGCATACAGGCTGACAGGAGCTTAAAAACACACCGAAGACCAGAGAGTCAGCAGGAGCAAGAACAGGAGTGGCAGAAAGGGACAAGGGTTGTGTTAAACATACAGCGCCCTTAAGAGAAAGTATGCCTCAACCCCCTCCAGTAGTAAGTGCACCAAACCCCATCCTTTATTTACTATACATGCACATATCTTTGACCTATATTTTGAGAGCCACTAAGAATCCAGAATAAGGACAAACAAGAATGAGGAGAGGGGGGTTTTTTGGTGGTGGTGGTGTTTTTCCTTCTCTTCTCCTTCGTGTTAAATAGCACAGCCTCAAGCCATTCCTTACAGTTGCAAACATGTTCAATTGGACCTTCAAAGACTAGAGGCTGAACTCTCCAGGGTGGACTCTCTTGTAATCATTAAGCTAAGCATAAACATAAAATTGCTGTAAACAACAAACTTCTATAAAAGAGAATGTTATAATATCATGCCACCAAGTCAACAGGAAACTGGAGCTACCTCATACACAAGTCATGGTCATGATGCACACTGTGTTTGCATCAAAATGTAACGTGGTTTCCTTCTGTTTATTTTTCTTTTCTGCTTATTGCTTTGTGTGACAACGAAAGCCAGTAGGGGAAGAAGAGAAGCAAAAATAAGACAGTCATGGTAAGAACAATACTTTCCACTGCCTTCTGCCCTCCTAACAGCCTCAGGAAGACAAAGGAAATAACCCACGCTGCACGTTTACTAAGTAAAAAAGGAGGTAAGAACTCCAAACGAGAGCACAATCCAGAAACAACAGACTTCGTATTAAACAATCACCGTATTCATTTTTGAAGAGGGAGTTTTATCTCGTGATAAATACTCTGAAGACTACAGCCCTTTAGCAGGAGGCAATAATACAGAAAGGTATGGCATGTCTGCCTGCCTACACATCCTCTCCACTTAGTAAATCGTCTCCTACTAGACGAGTTGGAGCAGCTCGTCAATTTTGCCCCAAATATGCGAAACTTGCTGCAGATGTCACTGTGCATCTCGGCTGATGACTAATAAAAGAAACAGATGAATCTTCTCTTTCTTGAACTAAATGAACAACTTGATTTTTGTGACCTGCGATTCCAAAACTAATGGTTGTGCAATCAAAATATGTAAAGGCAAAAGACCAGGTGTAGGGCAGCATTAGAGAATTAGCTGCAGCCAGCTTTATCATGTGTACACTGATGCACATCAGAGAAGTTTTTCCCAGTGATATAAGAGCCAAAGTGCATTAAATACTAAAAGTTCTCAAAAGAATGCCTACAACCACAGTTAACAGAATATGTTGTATTTTAACTTTCTAATGTCTTTAGCTAGGAACATCTTAAACTGTTGAAGGTAACAGTAAAATATATTCATTTAAAAACAGAGATTAAATTAGAATTAATAATAAACTTGCTGCTTGCAAAAATGTTGCTTTATAAACAGCATATTTACTAAAAGCACGTTCCCAAGAGCCTTCTGTTCCAACAATAACACTTTTCTTTACAACTGTATACTCCGAATAGTAAGTTTGGGCTTAAACAGGGTCCACATTCTGTTGCACCGAAGATCTACACAGTCACATCACATGAAACCGTGTACGCTTCTAATCCTAGGCTGCCTGCCTCAGCATCGCTGTAATTTATGCTACTGGCATTTCTTCTGCAGATAGTGTCGTAGTGAAGGACAGGGACAGCAGACTGGTCCACAGTCAGTAAAATTTAATTCCAAGTACAAATAGATCTTTATGTGACAACGGGCTGTATTTTGCCTGAACAGGAAAGCCCAAAGATCTGCCTCTGAAAAACGTGACAGTACAATTTCTCAGGTAAATTGCACTAATCATATGAAAAACAAAATAAAACTCTCAATTCATGTACTACCTGGCAGAAAGAGAGAAACTAATAGCTACAAGGACTTTGATTAATTAAGTTTTCACTACAGGTCTCACTTTTCAGCAAGCTGCCTGCGTTGCTCTACTTCTTTGGGTATTCCTTCTCAGCATATTCACTAATATCATCTAATGCTGATATAATTCGCTTGGCAGCGCGTCACACAGTTTTGGCTGAAATAACCACTTCTAACATTTACAGACCCCTGCCCCAACAACTAATCCAAATGGAAGCAGCTGTTCTCCTGCCTCCGTGTGGAGCTCTTGTTGGCACCTTGACCACAGCCGCAGTATAACCAAGAAGCCTGTAAAAAAAGACTTGACTATATGGAAAATATCACAAGAGTTCAAACTAATAAGGATCTGATCTGTATCACGACTCCTACGTCATTTAAGAAGTAATTTCTTTTGTTCAATTTTAAATTTCACTCAATGCATCTATTGTTCTGGTACGGTTTAAAGACATAAAGCTGAATAACTTCTTGGTAAACATTACAGCGTATAAGTTTCCCACTCTATCTCCAACATTTCTATGATACTGAAGGAGAAGCAGAGTTCCTCCTCCCTCCCCTGCCACAAACAACATCAGTATTCAGAAATGTAAAAATAATAGGTAGTGCCCCATGTTCACATTCACACAGCTCCTTTTGGGAGTGAAGTTCCTGGTATTTATTGGATCCTATGATACAAATTCTTAAACTACCAACACAACAGGTGTGCTGACCTGCCTTTCCATCTAAAACCACCCAGTTACTGGAATATTACAAAGTATTGAAAGTTAATACAAAAAGTTTAAAGTACTTCAAGTAACTTAGAAGAATTTTAAATAGTAGGACTCATTAAAGAGAGCAGCATTGCTCCATAGTGCACAGACCCAGCTTGGAGAGAAGCACGACAGAGAAAACTAAGGAGGAATACTAACAGCCATGCAGCAATTTTAACTGATACTATAGCAACATCGATACCACAATTTTTTGCCTGGATTTGGTGTTGTATCATAGGGCAATGATTTTCAAAGGTCTACAGAGATTAGGCGTCCAGCTCCCATGGACATACATTTAACGCAGAGCTCTTCAACATCCCAACCTAAGTGCAGATTGTAAGTTGTCCGAGTCACTACTGTCATGGCCATCCAAATGTAGGGCCTTAAAATGGTAAATGCTAAAAAGTATTTGTAACACTTGACTCTTTAAGGTGAAATTTTCCGCAGGGGTCCTAATTTTTACCCAGCACGCAACAGAGGACTGGCTTTCCATGTAATAAAGCGATGGAGTCAGTGCACCAAGTATCCACAGCGAACAGATCTGAGATTCCTATTTTCTGATCTCAGTTTTACCCACAATATATGAACCTCTCTCAATGGAAAGAGGAGGCCCCACAGAGACAAGTTCTTAAAGGGAACGGTTAAAAAGAAACCTCTGCTTAAGCATTTCACTGGATCACATCCAAATCAAGCCCCAATTCTTTTTGTTTTGACAGTTTTGTAATGTAAAATAGAAAACACATACAGTAGAAATACAATCAAAGTCCTTGCTACTTGAGTATCTGGAAGTCTTTCCTGTTTATAAATAGTAAAAACGTATGTTTATGTAAAGGGAAACACTGATTTACTAGAACTGATTGCTTCACAGTCTAATTACTTTTCAACTGGCTGTTCCAAATTAAGATGTCATTGATGGCTTTTTGTGATATATTTCATTTTAAGCAAATTTATTCTATAATAGAGCACATCATAATGGAAAGCAGAGTTCCCACTCTTCCCTCCTCTTTGTAGCCTGATATCTTGACAAGTAAATTAAATTTAGCAGTTAAAATGCTTCCATTAGTAATTTTATTAAGTTAATTAAGGAATCTCTCTTTCTGAATTTTAACTACGTTCATTTCAGCACAACCTTGATGGGTTTTTTTAATTCCGTATATTTAGTAACCATGATGGTTTGTTTCTAGGACAAACAACTACCTATACAACATTCTTGAGACTATGACAAACTTAACTAAGTAAAACCAGAAATATTTAAAAAAAAAAAACAACCAAAACCTCATTTTATCTCTAAATTCTTTTGCTTTACAGAAAAATAAGACTTTCCTACTCAACTCTAGGGAGAATGTTTACTATGAGTAATTCCAAAATCTACAAGCCACAGCAGAAATTACATGTCTAGAGCATTTAAAATAGGTCAAGATGTGTAAACCATTATCAATACAATGAGAATTAGCTGAACGCTCACCTGTTGCTTAAGCAGAATTCCTAACTCCCAGTTCACGGGAAGTCTACATTTTATAAATAGTGCCTTACCTTTCATTTACCTTTTTCATCTTTCAACACAGACAAAGCATGGATATAACCAAACATTATGAGAACAACTGTTCTCTTTTATATCCCTTCTCCCTGAAACGTGGGGCTATGAGAAATCCCCTGAGATTTTCAATTGTCTCCAAAGCCAAGAAGTCTGGGTAATTTATATCCAAACTAAATTCATATATTGTAAATACAAACTAGTAAAGTGCTTTATTTTTTCAGTCATCACCACTGTAATATGCAAGCCACCTCTTACAACATTTTCTGATAGTAAAAACTGTAATTTATCTCCTCACCTAAAGGAAGGGGATTTTTCAATAAATACTCAAACATTTAATTTGCCCCAGGACTGGGGCCAAACTAATGATAATGTCCACTTGACATTCCATGGTCTACTGAAAAGAAGGGGCTACAAAAAGTAAAATGTGATTATTTAAACCCAAACACTAACCACAAGGAAGGCTGACATTCATTGTATATGACAAGGCCACCCAGGGGCATGGCTCAGCACAGGCAGATTAACATGTACAGATGTAATAGTGCTCCCTATCACAGCTAAACATGCATAAGTATAAGGAAGAAACAACAACTGTGAAGGGTGAATTATTTGCTGTACAAAAGATCAGTTGATACAGGTATGGAAAAAAATTCTCGAGATGGCAATATTAAAATGGAGAGAAATGCTACAGGACTCATTGATCCAGCCTGATCTTAATAAAGGTCAGGCAACACCTGCAGACAGTCCCTGATGTACTAATTGACAGGGAAAGCTTGGGAGAAGTATGGTTCATGACTATAGGGGAGAAAAATCACTTAGATAAAGCAACTGTATAAGGATCACACCTTAAATTAATTACTTGACTGTGAACTACTTGGACATCTTCTGTTCTTTACCATAGGACTGACCAACCTGTAGCATGAGCCCCATGTGGTTCATGAGTGGTTCAGTCCAGCTCCCACACCAGGACAGCGCAGGGTGCCATGGGCTGCGCTTACAAACGCTTTTCTTCTTTTCTGCAAATCTCTGGCTACGGGCAGCAGGGCTGCACTCAGCCCCCCACCCCACAAAGGTGCTGCTATTGGCAGCTGCTGAACAAAATGCCAGGACTTAACCCTTCCTACAACTCTCTCTGGTAACACACATACACATGTGCTGTGACTCCCAGCCACGGGAACACGTTGTTATGGGAACCATTAAATCAGCACAGCACTTATTCTGATGTTCCGGGTCTATATAGCATCTCTCAAACCTCTTGTGAAGAACATTCAGGAGAAGAGCTTTCCAGCACGTAGATGACGTGACAGGCAAGAAAGAAGAATGCTGAGCCAAGGATGAAGTAAAATTGGAAGTCTAAATTACTGCAACACATATCGTCTCTAATTATGTCACAGTTGGGCTGCAGATAAAAACAGTCATAAAATTGACTATTTAAAATCATATTCATATTGTACTGGTGGAGAACTGCCTATCGAGATGTTGATCCTGCTTCACAATGTGGTTCCAAAAGCATTAGGTTCCTTTTGCCAAGTGTTTTGGCTGAAAGATGGGAATGAGGTCAAAATATGGCAGAATTTCTCTACAAACAAGCGCAAACACAAAGACTGTGGTTTTTTCATTAGTAATGGTCAGAGGACTTTGGATGAAACTTTTCCCAGCATAAATGACATTTTGTTATAAAATTTGTACCTTATAGTTCATTTTTGCAGAAATAGAAAGGCCTCAGACAAATTTGCCATTGAGAAAACAAAAACAAAGTTCCTCAATTTGAATAAAAATCCTTCGCTTCATATTTATAAATCAAAAGATTTGCTTTTTTTTCTCCCCTGTAATTAAAAAGTTGACATAATGCATTTAGAGCAAGATTTCAGTTATGGAATAAAAAAAATAAAACCCTAATGAAACTGGAAAACACTTGGAGTCTAAGTCTGTTTTTCCTATATCAAAGCAAAATTAAGAATAGCTATTATATCATTCTTGATGGATCACTGGCATTAAAAAAAAAAAAAAAAAGACGAAAAAAAGAAGAGAAAAAAAATCCCCTTCCCACATCTCCAGTGGTGGAAACTCTCCATATTTCACAGGCAAGGTACTTGAGTGCTTCAGCACCCCTGGCACTGCAGATTTCTCATGCACCTAATGTGAGCATCTTGCTGCGAGCTGATTCTATTTTGTCATTCCCCAGGCTCTGGCTGTGGAAGGCATATTGTTCCTTTCTTCTCTACAACAGAAGTATTGAAGGAGGAAAAATAAACAAATAAAACTCCCTTTCCATGTAATGAAGTTTTGTATTTTTTAAGGGGTAAAGGTGATTATGTCTCAATTTCAAAAGGATGGAGGTGTTGAAAAGAAAAAGTTTGTGCAGTGGAAAAATTCCTTACCACTCCTCTTTTTTTTTTTTTTTTTTTTTTTGTAAAGAAATGTTTCTAATACTTAGACACATATACAAGCTTGCAGAAACAACCAACCAACCTCACCATTCCCAAGATTTAACATTAATTACCCTCTGAATCTTAATATTCTGAATTGATTTACAAATAACACTGATCAAGATACGATACACAAGCTCTCAATTCATTTGGCCTGAAGCCTAAATTCTCTTTTTACAGGTAGAAAAATAACAAAACAAACAAACAAGCAGGCATAAATAGTCTCCGCAAAGTGATCTTCAAAAGCAGACTGGACCATGACTTCTCTCATTTGCATTTACTACCCCATTGTTTTAGAAGTATCCTGTGCCTGCATTTTAAACAGGTGAACAAAGCTTCCACAACTCATGTTATGGGCACAAAGATTTTTTTTGGGAAAACATAAGAATATCTGGGGGAAAACAAAAATCTAGAACATGCGCGGCCCTGATTTTCCTCATTTTTAATCATCTTTTTCACTTTATGGTAGCTCATCTGAGCAACATACCTTTGTAACACGGCTCTTTGTTAAAAGGTAAGGGACAGTATGAGACAAGTTAAAGTCAACTTCTCATTAGGCTTGTAAGATCTGTGAGTAGGATATTAAACTACAGACAGAGGAACCCAGATTTTCATTACATGGAGAATAGCAACTTGCCAAACATTATCTCAAACAGGAAGAAAAAAGCAGAGATGTACAGGCAATTTAAAGGATTAAACGCCTTGGACTCTCCCATTCGTACTTTCAAGCACTGGGCCCAAAAAATGGTACCTTGAAGTGTGTGTCTCTACTTCCATCTGCGGTCATCCACAAGTGTTATCTATTAAGTGATATTAAGAACAACAGTTTCTGTCTCAGGAACCCACTCTATCCCTGCATTCAGTCAACCCAGAAAGTCTGGCAATGTTTAACCCAAACAAATGTAATATCTTTCCTCAAAAGTTCCTGCTAGCTTTGTATTTTCATTCAATAAATCCAGTGATTAAAGCCTATGTGAACAAATAAAACAAATCCTGCTGAAAACACTCACTATTCTAACTTCTGTTCTCCTCTACTACAGAAGAGGAAGCCATTTGCAGAAGCCACGGAAACACAAAGCTGGAAAGGATGACGGGAGGTCAGAGAGTCCATCCCTGGGTTTTGAGACAGGATCAGGTATATTTGCACGGTTTTTAAATAGGTGTTTTTCCACCCTGTTATTTAACACCTCTAATTGCAAGGTTATACAATCACTCTCAGCAGCCTATTCCCATGGTTAGAAACTTTACATCTGCACTAAAAAAATAAATCAGCCTTGCTAATAATTAATTCAATTTATTCTTGTTCAACACTCGGTGAATCTGGAGAAGAAAATGATTGTCTCATAACCTTTTATATTTTAAGACCATTCAAGTGCCTCTCCCAAACTACTTCCTTCTAAGCTAAAGACACACAATTATTTTGACCATGAGATTTCTACTTCCAACATACCTTGCTAAGAAGGGCCACAATTTTCATTTCTCGCTGTACTATATCTTCCATGACTCACCTCAGAAGAGTCAAAAAGAAAGCACCGATTTGCCCACAGTTCGCAGTTTGAAAAGTCGCACTGAGTTAAGACCTAGAGGCAGTCAGTCCCCCTCTCTCCTCTACACTCACACCATGGCAATTTTCTCTCTTTCATAGATTCAATCAGCTATAATCTTTAAAGCAAGAATAGCAGGCTTTGCTCCTCAGTCTTACAGGACCTCTATAACACATGGCATTGCCTCGTCTGAAAAGCATCATTTGGCAATTTGTACAAAAGCGAAGAGAGATGAGCTTAGATAAGGGTTCGTTTTTCTGAGACTCAGTCCGGACACACAGTTGCAATGCTTGCTGGACAAGGGTAAGAGCTGAAAAACGTACACACTTTCTTTTGCAGCGATAAAGGATACGCTTAACCCTACAGAGCTGAATCTCTCAACATTTCAACCATGCCTCTCAGAATTCCTATTTTGGGCACTCCAGCACTTTCCAGTCCGAATGCTAACACACACACAACTTCTCATAAGGTTGAAAACCAAAAAACCACCCCTAGTTGGCTGTGGAAATACAGAACTCCTTTTCTCCTCAGCATTAAGTTATCTTTTAATACGTTATCAATACAAAAACATGCTTTGTCTCAAGTCTATTTCCTTCTTTTAAAAATATACATATTTAACTCAATGGCTTTTATGGCTGTGCACTTAATTTACAAAGCAAAAAAGACACATACAAAACCAGTATGAATCTTCCAGTAATATGCACCATACAGTGTAACAAATAATCTTGTAAAACTTATATATCAGATATAAACTTACCGTTGGAAGAAAGCCTGTGTATTCTCCGTACACGTCGTTCCATTGGTGTTAGACAAAGGACTTGCCCTGCCCATAGGAAGTCACTCAAGACTAGCTCAAACCAACTGAAGGAAATGTGAAAATCAAATCTAGCCTTCCATAATTCAATTTGTAGAAAATTGAAGAACAAAGCTTTACAGAGTGGTTTTAAATAAATCATAATTAATTACATGTGCAAATGCATCAACTAAATTTGGATGCGCAATTAAATAACTAATCACAGTTTGGAAAGGCTGAAAATTGCAATTGCATGCTGAAATGGCCAGCCTTGCCCCAGGCATGCCCAGGTGTTTCTGTTTGCTCAGCGAGTCAGGCATTGGTTTCTTTCTAACGAAGGACCACCTGTTGAAAGCACCTGAGTCAACGTGCATTCAAAATCAAATGACTGGTTCTTTTTTTTTTCCTAGTGGGTCAAATATAACATTTTTTTTTTTAAAGTGTATCCAAGAAGATCTTTCCAGAGTATCAACCTGGAACAAAATCAGTCTTAATGTGATAACTGGAGATACAAAACACACATTCAGTTAAAAACATTTGAGACAATTAGAAATAAGTGCTTCTCTCTGAAACTCTCTCTCATGAATACCAACATCCTGTTTAACTCCACTGCAAACCCACCCTAAACAAAAAAGCACAATGATTTAGCTAGCAAGCATTCGTGGAAGTTGACAGAACACCAAATTAATTCTGATCTCATTTACTCTACGTTAAATAGAAATATTGCATGAGCTGTCAACTTTCTTAAAGATCCTCCTTTCTATTCCAATTTTATCCTGCAGCAACTACAAACAGCACATTGAAATGTTTGGAGATGTGATCGCATGACATCAAATAAATACACTTTTAGGTCAGAAGGGACCACTATCTTTATCTAATTTGATTCCAAACCATATTTTCCCCATCACTGGGGCCAGGATTTCACCCCTGTTTCTCATCTGCTTTCCTGGATTGTTCCTGCTTTACATAATACTCTTGAAATTTTTCCCATCAAAACCAACAAAAAAGTGCTGCTAAATAACTCAGAAAATGCGTTTGCAAAGATCTAACCTTTCAAAAATCTAACATACAAGCCTCTTTTAAAGAAAAGTATAACCCTCCTATTACTATGTCCTATTCCAAGTTTGAAAGAGTATCCCCCTATAAGAGAACACACAAGTTGACATGCAGGGATGACTTTGGGGTCAGAGGGGGAAGATTTTTTCTTTTCTGGTTTTTCTAGTGTTATTTTTGTACTATAGTAAAGGCCTTCTGTCAAACAGAGCCTGTAAATCCAACAATAGTATAAATAATATCTTAGAAACTAAACACCTTATCTGAATTACATTTGCGTTCATTATTTAGAATATGCTGAGTTATGGTAAGCAGAGGAGAACACGAAAACAAAGATCTGGGGTGTAAAAGAACGACAGCACTTCATGTCTTTACTGTAAATGCATGTCTGGACAGAAATAGCTGAGACATTTTCTGTTCCAAGGAGCTTGCAATCTAAACAGCTGCTGATCTCTAACGAACCTGTTACTTGCATGTTTACAACTCCCATTCAAGCTGTGCTGTTTGCTGGTATTTACCTGACAGGCTGGGCATTGCACTGCTATATATAAATTGCAATTATAAACTTATTACACCTGTACATTAAGCATCTTTCCAGGCATGCATATGGTCAGATGGCAGCTGACAGTTTCATAATTCTCCAAGAACTCTCGAGGCTGATGTAATACGTGGCTAAAACCCATTTCACAAAAGCTGCCAGTTTTGGCCCTTCAGAATTTGAGGGGGATGAGTCCGAGGCAGCTGTAAATGCAATTATACCGGAGGTGGACAGGCTGTGACTACAGACCATGATGGTTCTCTCTGGAAGGTGGACGGGCGGTGGATTGTAGTTCTAATGAAATTGTCAATAGTAATCCTGTTACTGTGAGCTTGAAAACCCTGTTTAATGAACTAGACAGTAACAAAGAAAATAAAAATACTTTAAAAGCTACAGTATGAGAAAATGATAATTGGTCCAGATTTCACGTCCACGATGAAACGCACAGGGACGGCATTACCACTGAGCAGTATTATGACCTATCAGGGGACAGCTGTTTTGTCAGACCTCATGTAATTATCAATTGGAAATGGAGGCTTGCTTATATGCACAAATTCTTTGTCATGCAGCACATAAAATGGTCAAAAATGTAGTCATGTCTGCGTGGAAAAGTTTGCAAGGTGTTAAATAATTTGATGCTGAAAGAAACACATATTATCAACTGGCAGGAAGGGATGAATTTCACACCCCACCATGATTTCTAAAGCCCTTGATAGCTGTTCACAGCATACCCAAACAAATGGTGTGTAGTAGTTCCATAGCACCAGAACCTTTGCACAGGTACCGCGTTTTGGGTTTGGGGAATTTTTTTTTTTAAGGAAACTATACATTTTCTTCGAATTTATGTGACTAAGGTGCTGCTGCATGCTTCACACAGAACTTACAAACATATGAAAATTCGAACAGCGCACAACTTTTTGCAAGTATTTTGTTTTTATCAGGAAGGAAGGCAATGCAGCAGTACAGAGCTGAAATCCTTACTAGTTGCCTGTATCATACTGAGACAAACTAGAGCAGAATCCCAGACACAGCAGAAAGAGGAAGATAATTTCCTCAGCCTACTGTTGTGAAATTTAGTAAATGAGACTTCCCCCGCCTCCCCAAATGAGACAAAAGATTTGATTTGTCCACCCCAGTGGATAAGGGGAAAAATCAAGATGGATAGTTTCACCTGTAAACCTTTAATAACAATACCTCGTTCTGGCAGATCCCAGAACACTTCTGAAGCGCTCTTAAAATATGGGGAAAGTGAGATGAGAAAGGACTTGCCTTTCTCCCAGTTTGTTAGCAGGAGAGCAGCAAGACCAGTGTCCTGAACCCCAGACAAATGCTCCATTTGCGAGATTACAGTCACTCCTGTTTAGTAACGGTGTCGGGGCCCAGAGCGTGTCCCCCACTGCCTGACCGGGGACCACCCTGATCTGCAGGGCTGTATATCCCTCTGCTGCAGCTCTGCAATGACTCCCAGCTAACCCAAGAGAAAAACACACAAATCTAATCTAGATAAAAGAAGATTTTGCAGAAAGATAACCTATTGGTTACAGGTCCTTTTAGGCCTTTTGATAGACATATAAAGTGATGAGGACTCGATATAGGGTCATATTTGAGTAACTGAGCTGCTGGATGCAAGTTACAGCTGAATAAGTAACTGGACCATTCAGTCTCCCCAGTGACAACTTCATATATATATATATATATATATATATATATATATATATATATATATATAGTTTCAGCAAAAATGCCCAGTGCTTACTTGTAGAGGGTTAGCTACAGGTTACATGTGGCATTATTAATCAAAATCTGCATCTAGGAACAGAGGTTAGCAACTTGGATGCAATTCCCTTTCATTGCATGCAGAGTAAATATTAGAATATGAAAAATCTCCTCGTTTTCTATAGGTACCTTCTGACTAAACATACAGTTCAAACACCAGGACGACGATTCATAATTCTTGCGAGGACAGCCATTTGCTGTTGAGAACTCCTGATACAAAAGGGACAGGGACATCATCGGCTTTACATTCAGCAGAGGACAACGCTAGTTGTATTCTTTCCATGGAGAAGAAAACAACTACAGCAACATGGGCCTCCTCCTGCAATAAGCTGATCTGACATCACCTTAATCCTCTTCCCTCATGCAGTTTGTCTCCATCTTAAACTTTCCTCCAACACAAATACTGATTTAAAGCCAAAATCTGGCCTGTGTTGCATGAGGCGCTGGTTTCAGACCAAGTGACTTCACTCAGGACTACTCTTGTGAGTGTAAAGGGAGGAACGCCTTGGTGCATCAATAACAGCACTAGGTCTAAAAGTCTAAGTGAGGCATTGTCATTTGCGGAGCAAATCCTGTTATATGAAGTTTTTTGATCGTTCATTATTCAGCACAACATATTAATCAATGTAAATATGATCAGTGCAGTCTGGGAGAGTACTGTCAGGAGGTTAAACGTGACATTGAAGCAACATACCTCTCCTAGACAAAGATGTACCAAACCAACCACTAAGAGGTGGCAATGAAAGTAGCAAGGAAAGTCAGCAGCAGCTGAAAATGTCACAGATTTTAAGGATGTTTCCAAGGGTCAGGACAAAGACTCTGAAGCATGTGGCTACTATTCCTGCCTTCATCATCACTAAGAATTCACAGGAAGATATCCTCCTGTTACCAACAACATGGTCCTGTTCTTGAAAATGATTCAAAACACTGGACATTACTAGCTCCTCCTGAGATGGAAAAATGCCACTAAGAATGTGCCAGTAAAAATAAAAGCATAAAAGAAATAGAGACTTTTATAAGGATTTGTCAGGAAACCAAATTCTGACAGGTCTATTACTTAATAATAATAACACCTGCCCACACATAAACATAAAAAATTCCATATTTAGTAGCCATATCAGCACTAGATTTTATGAAAAGAACAGATACAATGTCCTTAGATTTGCCCACATTTCCTATGACTTCATTTAGAGTTGCAATAATATATTATTTACAGTTATATTATTCAATTTTGTTTCTAGTAAACCTATTATTACAGAGGAAATATTATGCCTAGAAAAAACATAATGCTATAGTACAACTCAACTGCATCGTCATTGTCATGCTGTTGTTGAATCAAACCAAGCTCAGTTCCAGGAGGACTCAATCACCTGCACGTGAAAATGAGGACTGTGAAGAAAAAAAGATGAAAAAAGTACTTGCCTTTGATGGACAGAGACTCTAGTTACAGAGACTGACTTCTGGGTCCTCAGGAGAAACTGACTGAAGGTATTGTTAGAGAATATTTAGGTCAGAGTGAAAGATCTGTTTCTCATATAGCAGGCACTGCAGATGGTGGAAGAAAGCTGCAATATGTCAGAGTTCACAAACTGCTCAAACTCTGGTGATGAAAATTATGGCAGAGGACATGACTGAATAGATGTTCACAGCTCTGTACTCAGCCCGGTTGTCTTAGACGTGCCACCAGGTGCTCATGGCTAGCATCACTCTCAAGTCAAGGTCATTTAGCACTAGCCTTATTAATCTCTAGGATATGAAAAAGAAAATGGGCCAAGCAGCCATTGCAGCAACGGCCAGACACATCGTCTAGACCACACGTCTCAATGAAAGATAACATGTTTGGTCAGGAACAAGTGAGTTTGGACAAGAACTCTGCACTTCTCATATTCTTATTTACACTATGATGAAATCCATTTCACATACACATGGGTGGTTATGATTTTAAAGAAATATTAGCTATGTTTTCACAAATTCTCTGTTGGGCAACTCCATTGACCACACACATAGCTGCCAGCCCTCTGTTTTGATACCCTGTCTTCGCGCACCTGAGATGCACCACTCCAAGTTTTGCTGCCCAGACTCGTTATCTGGCTTTTTCACTGTTGCTCACTCTCTGCTCAGCAGATCATTATTCCAAATCCCTCTTTTTCTCTTGTGACAGACAATTTGTACTCAAGCATTCATGTGAAGCTTTGTATTAAGGATATATAGAAAGAAAATATAAACGCAGTTTATGATTAAAGAATACATTGTTTCAGACATTCACATTGATGTAGTTGAAAATGCAGCCTATAGGTTCAACCAGAACATGAATGTAAATGCAAGTGAAGCCATTTTCTGTGCTTAGAACTTTCATTCCTCCAAATGTATAAAATAAGGAAAAACTAAACACAATAAAACTTCCATTGTGTACTCACTCCAGAAACCTGAAAATTGGCTTGTCTCTCCGAGTACCAGATAAAGAACAAATTTCATAAAAGGTTGTTGATATAATGTATAACAAATATGATGAAGGAGGTTTTCACACAGAACTAACAGAGTTGGGAGAAAGCTTTGTGTAGAGAGAAAGGACTTTTAATACACTTCTAAAAAATGCTATACGTGGACACAAAGAAACTTGTTGAAACACTGTGGAAATCAGTTTAATGTAAAGCAATTACTTTCTACCCTGTGTGATTTTGTGAGTATTTTAAACAGCCAGGTTTGAATCCAACAGCTGTTTTGATGGTTTATTTTTGCTTACTTATTTTACTGCAGGAGGAGGAATTACTATTGGTCTAATTAATGAAATTGAAATAGCTACATCACAAAGACGATGAGAGTTAAAGATCAAAGTGTGACTGAACCTTGAAAAGTCACTTGGGAGCAGATTTACATGCAAGATCTGAATCAGCCAGAATCAGATAGCCAAGGCTCGCTCTCAGTCCTTATGCTATTTTTCCCTTCTGATTGGCTTTCTGTCTTGAGAGCTACCTAAACAACAGGAAATGCTATGCACTGGGGCTCAGGAGGAAGACAGCCTCCTGGGGCCTATTGTGATTTTCAGAAATACCTAACTCACTCTGAAATCAACAGTAATTAGGTGCTCGTTCAGTTTTTAATACCTAACATGCAACTATCTGCATTTGCAGATACCAAAATACCTTTAAAACTAAGTTCTTGATCTTGCTCTAAATTTAACCACTTACATGACACAAAAGTCCTTCTGGGGAAAGGAAGCAACGGGAGAACTGTGGACAGGGAAAGCTGGGAGTGTGATGTGGACATAGTTGGAGTTTGTTGTCTAGACTTGGACTAGGTTGTGAGAAATCTGCATGGAAACACTGTCATCTTTGCTCACATCCTTTGTTTCTTGAAAGTCATCATCTTCAACGGAAATCCCTGCAACCTTTTTCATACTGGAAAAGAGGAAAAGGAAAATCCAGGCAAAGCCTTATCCTCCCCATGCAGTGATGTTTGGTCAGAGCATTCTTTGGGTGCAAAAAAGCCCATATCACCCCGTATCTACCCGCTCCAGTGTGGAGCTTCTCTGGGACTTGGTGCTGGGCTAATATGGGCCCTTGCTGGCCCCTACATAAAAGTAATGTGCAAGCACAACTGAGCTATACTTCTCAGTCCTACAATCCAAAATAAAACTACCTGTGAAAATGCCTGGGAAAGGGAAGGTTAAAGGGCACAGAAATGTATTATCTACGAAAAGACAGAGGTAAGAACTCAGCAGGGGAAAGGACGGTGACTACATAAGAGTGACGTGCGAGACAAACAAATGTAAATCCTGCGAGAGAGGAGGACAGGTTAACATTTTAGAAAGGCTGTGTCTGCTACCTCGATTCTCTGGGACCAGGTACACAGAGAAGTGACAGTATTTCCTCCCCGTTTCATTCCTGATACCATCGATGAACTTTCTTCTCTTTTCCTTCCATCACCTTTCTTTCTATACCTATGTCATTATTTCCACCAGCCTGAACCCACAAATATTAAGAAAAAAAAAAAATCCTTGTGGGCATGACATCAACATGCCCATGAGAAAATGTTTGTGAGAGCAAGCATGGCGGTTGTGAGTGCACAAAACAAAATACTCCACATTAATGCAGAAACTGTTGTAGAAACCTTGTTTATCTTTTACATGCTCCTTTCAGTCAACACAGCAACTGTGTACCAGCTGTGGAAGGGCAAATCATCCTCACAGTCCAGGCTCAGGTTGCCTTCCAAAGACAGAAGACGGTCTTACGGCTCCGACAGGGACTGAAGGGCATCACCATGGGACATGAGCTGATTCAGTTCCTGTGGAGTTCTCCCACCCAAAGCCCTGCAGCAACCAGAGTCCGGGGTGTGCAAAGCTGGTGCTTGGAAGAACTTCCTCCAAGCTGTTTCTCCAAACCCACTGTTGGTTCTCTGCCAAGCTGTTAACACTGGCTCAGAATGACTTGCCAGAACAATACTCGTCAGGCCACCACTGCGAGGACTCCTGATTCATACAGAGCAGAATAAGATCTACACGCTGCTTTCCTTTACATCCACTCCAATACCAATAGGTATTGGTCACCGTTTATTTCATCACTTGATCTAGTACTCTGTAGCTTATTCTACTGCCAACCTTGCATGTTGCGAGACCCCTTAATATCATACTTTGAAATGTGCTGATAGGAAATACTACGTAAATGCAAATTATTACACTAATACTAGGTTTTAAGAGTTGTACTCTAAGAGCTCTAGTCTTACTGAATCCCAGCATTCCTTAGAAGCACTTTTACAGAAAATAGATGAAACTGTTCATGAAGTATTCTTGTGTTAAAGTTCACAGGCTCAAAATCTAAGCAACTGGGATGATAATATATCCTCTTAATCTAATATGTATTTACAAAATCTATGCAAATCTCTATAAAGACTGAGCTGTTTTCCCAAAGAAAAAAAAACTTAGCTCCTTTTTGTCTGTATTAAATATTCAATGCCAATAGGCCAGCACGCTTGAGTAACCCTAAAAAAATAAACCAGTATGCCCACATGAGAGGGAGTGGAAAGGAAAGAAAACAGATTTAGGTTTAAGCTTCTAAGAATTTTTTGTAAGGAAAACTAAGAAAACCGCTCTATTTCCCCATAAGGAGATCTACAAAGTTTTTAAGGTTTACAGCCAAGCAGCCACTCTATGACGTCTTCCTTTGTCCACTTGTATTGTTTCCTAGTGAAAAAAACCTACCCTGTCAAAACCCTTCAGTTCCCCTCCAAACATCAAGCAGAAGGGAAATTCCCACCTGCAAGAACTCCGCGCTCCACGCATGCTCAGCCCCAGCTCACGCAGGGCTGCAAGTCTGAATCAGAAGTAAATCTCAGAGTGCCAGAATGAAAGGCCAAGGAGTGTCATCTGTGATTACAAAGGCTTTGCAGCAGTTCCTTCTGAGCATTTTGCAAAATCCATACAAATTGCAAATGCTGGAGTTTCATCCATTTGTTCTCTGCTAGAAACTGCCCAGTTTCATGGCAAAACATAGCACAAACAGAGTTTCAGCTCCAGGTTTCCTGAAACAGGCTCCCTACTTGCTTGGAGAGTTCATGAACTTCTCCCAGCACTCTGGTTCGGGTCCCCAATGAAAGCAGTCAAGCTTGGCTTGGACTCATTAATGAGTGTGTACAGCATTGTACTTAATAACAAAAATCAGCAGTGATCAATGAAGTGTAAAAGGAAAAAAGAGAAGGGAAACTGAAAATGTTTGTGTTTCCTAACCATGGCATTTTTAAATGCTATGATAAGGAACTCGGTTCATTTTCTCGGTCCCTAGTATGGTAAACATCCTTCCTTTTCTGAGTAAGTGCAGGGCCTAAACTTTCTACCAACATTTTCTGCTCACTTTAAAACTTAACTTCAACAATATAAACATTGGTGCCTATGTGCAAGGTTGAAATGAATAACACAGCTATTTTGTTTAAACAGACCATGCTGAATCTTTAAACCTTTTTAGCTGGCATGACCAGTGGGTTCAGGAATGCAGTCTGTTTGGACAGTATAAGACCTTTGTTGTTGTTGGGGAAACTCTGGCCTGATGCCTCTATCCATCTAAATAACTGAAATAAAAGTGCATTGAAATTAGAAACACATGCGGTCTCCAGACTTGTATTTTCACTGTGCAGGATAAATAGGAACTTTTCATCTCTCTCTGAACTATTCAGGCATACAGTGCCATGTGCCTCATTAGCCAAACGATAGGTTCCCCTGAACCTTCCAAGGAAAGGGAAATGGGGTTCCTGCCTCCAATAAAAACACTGTACTTTCAAATACTAGCCAAGAACATTCATTCTTTATGTACCTCTCCTTTCCTAAGTACCACCGGTCCAGAAGGCCACCAAAACGTGTCAGTTTTAGTGGTGTTCCCTGAAAAGGAAGGGCCTATTGATGCATTTGAGCACATAGTTGTGGCACAGCCAGGTATAGACTTATTGCAAATTATATTTTATACTTCTTGTTTTATCAAATGAAAATTAAACTGAGAAGGGCATCTAGTGATAGGGCAAGGGGTAATGGCTTTAAACTGAAAGAGGGTAGATTTAGATTAGATCTAAGGAAGAGATTCTTCGCTATGCGCGTGGTGAGGCACTGGAACAGGTTGCCCAGAGAAGCTGTGGCTGCCCCACCCCTGGAAGTGTTCAAGGCCAGGTTGGATGGGGCTTTGAGCAACCTGGTCTAGTGGAAGGTGTCCCTGCCCATGGCAGGGGGGGTTCAACAAGATGATCTTTATGGTCCCTTCCAACCGGAACCATTTGATGAAGATGATAATCCTGTATGTGAAATAAATTCCTGGGGAAAAAAAGGAGCCTGATTCACTTTATAATCTACTAATAACTGGCTTTTGCAAATAGCATCAGTAGGTAAAGTCCTATTATAACGCTTTTTGCAGTCTTATAAAAAGCAATGTAAATGTATTAAGATAAACCTTGAATTCCAAGTCTTTCATGTACCCATTACAAAACAAATATGGACTGCCCCGAGAGAACAAAGAGTTCAGTATCTCTGTTGTTCTTGAATGCTTTATTAACATGCTTTTTGCATCACTTATGGAATCGCAAGGAGCACAGTGTTTGGAGCAAAGGCCCGCAATGCCAAGTCTTTTCACTACAGGTACACCTCTGAGCTGAACAATGATCTCCCATCTCACAGTGGCAATGCCTTCTTCATGAGAAAGGGTATATAATCAATCCTTCAGCTACGTTGAAGGGGACAAAAAGAACATGTTGGAAGGAAAAGGTTTCCCTTACCCTCTCCACTTAGCCTTTTGTACCTTTATGAAAGTCTTTGCGTTATACGTGCCTTTAGCAAGGCTACAAACTATCCTTTGCTTAGCTTTCCGGTGTCAGAATGAAGCTTCTTCCCATTATCAGCTGCAGAAGCGATGCTTTAACTCTACCCTTGGATTCAGCACTTTGTGCAGAAAAGAAGCAGAGAAAGTACAGAGTTATCATCGGGGTCCAATATTCATCTGTTAATGGATATTAACATCTTCTGGTTACACTTAAACAACATTTTTTTCTGGCCATCAGTGTACATAGAAGTTTTTAAACTCTAGGGCTTTTTATGATACTTCAAGAAACAGCTAGCCTATTTTGATAACAAACATATAAATGCTTGCAGGCGGGTGACAAGGTAGTCTGAATGCCATATACACAGAAGTGTTAAACTTTTCTTTAAAACCTGTGGAATACTCAGTGATTTCACATGGAGATACAGGACAATGAAAGAAACTCAAAGCTAATTTATTCTGCTTTTCTTGGTTTTCATGAAATATCTGTTTTTCAGACAATATCCTTAAACATGTTTTTAAAATCTCACGTTCACTACAAAATCCTTGGGAAAATGAGCACAACTATAATATCACCATGAGAATGACCACTCTGAGAAAATGTTTCTCAATTCCTACATTCATGAAAATATTTACAAATTTTGGAATGTCTGAGCGTTTTTATAATCATACAGCTATTTGGTGGTTTTTTTCCCGCGTTAAGAATCTCACAAACATTTTTAAAATCTGAAGTATTTTATTTCATGTCAACAAGTAGCTAAACTAGTTTCTTAGTTGAAGCTGATCTTTATGCCACATTCTGATTCCTCTTAAAATATTCCAGATTCAGGAACACATGCACCAGTGACAACTGAAATATATGATATTTTTCAAAACGCACAGAGAGGAGAATCAGGTCAACTTTGCTTCTGGCAGCAATCTGGAAATTCTGTAAGAACCAGAGCCCTCCTGAGACCTCACGACATAAGCTATGCAAGAACATCCTCTGCTGAAGTTTTTCAACAAGTCTACCTACAGACCATCACTCGTCTCTGAGCATGAAATGCAGATACCAAGGAAAAGCAAAGTAACAGAGAAAATGTCTGAAGCTCAAAAAAGTTTTAAAGATTCATGTTTTGAAGATCCCAGTCTGTCTTACAAATCCCAGTCAATTCTGCTGGTCTCGTAACCAGCTCAGAACCAAAGCCTTCCGATATCCAAATTCAGCTCTGATGTTCACTTTCTCCATGGACTTGCACACGACAAGCAAGGCTAAATTCACTCATGACATAACACATATAACTGTATGGCTCCCACACCAGATTAACGGCATATCAGGCTTTCTTATGTATTATGTTACATTATATTATATTGTATGATATGCACAGTCATGCGCTTCACTCCCTGAAACAAAAGGGAGAAAAATTATCCCAATATTAAAAACAGGCAACTGAGGCTACTGAGCTGACTAGCATCACTCTGACAGTTTTCTTAAAAAGAATTCATTAATTAAGAATTAAACAGGTAAATCCATGTTTCCTGCGTGCAGGTCTTTCTTACAGCAGAGCATCCTTCCCCCCTCCCTGACTTTCCAAGAGACTCCGTCTTCCTCCAAAATTCAGGCTCCAATTCTTAATTCTTAATTTTCTCAAATGTAAATATAAATTGGAAGTATAAATATTACTTTCAAAAGCACCAAAACAATGGTGATGAGGGACAAAGAGACACATTCACTCATTCACTCAAAAGCTGTGACAATAACACTGAATGTGATTTGTATGGGGAAAATGGTACCTAACATCAAAAGTTATTTCAAACAAAATGACTGATTCATTCCCAGGGAGAGGCAACGATCTTGTATATTCAAGAGCATCAGGCAGACAGAGTGAATTATAATACATAAATACTATTGTATTTTGAGATAAAAGCATGGAGTCCCCAAAACATACCAGAAAATCAGCATTTGAGTTCTGAAGACCGGAGTAAGCTGAATACATTTCTGGGGAAAAAAACACCTGGCTTCACCAAATTATAAACAGCTACCTCTCATTTAGCTACATGGAAATGACAACTGGATTTTTTAACACAATGCCACTGTCCTCCCTACACCTCTAGCTTCTTTTTTTAGGTATTGCTGTTTGTTCCAAAATGCACAGGACAAGAAGATGAAGAAGGAATTCTGTGTATTTAGTACTGGTGCAGATAAGATTTACATCTGACATCCCAGAATAATGACATTCACACTAGCAACTCAGATATTCTTGTTTCAGAACTGAGCAACTTTTAAAATCCCCTTTTAAGCTTTGCAGCCACAGAAGACTCTTAATAATTGATTATAATTGATTTTAACCTTGTCCTAACCTGGGCAAAATGGCAAAGCCAATCATCTTTGTCCAGATGGGATATGAGAAAAGAGCCCCCAATACACATCTTTAAAAGCTCCAGACATGAGCAGAAGATAAAATATTTAGTCTGCAGAAGCCTTGACCTCCCAATTCTAGCCAGTTTTGAACTTGAATTGATTTCCGACAAGGCATCTGGGAGATGATTACAACAAAATGCACTAAAGCTGGGCAGCCTTTATTTTAACATCCCAGCAGCTTAACCTGTTAATAACAGCAATTGTTTTAGATACAATACCAATTTCTGTAACAGACACTAGAAATGGATAACAGCAACACAGTAACAATGGCAATGTACAGTATTAGAGCACAGCCATTCACAATCCTCTCGTTAAGGTTGTGTCAGCACTTCCATTACAAACCGCTGTTTTCAGGGTTTTAAAAATCTGCTGCGAAAATACCAGCCAGGGCTGAGACGCTGCAGATGAGCGGTCCCGTCTTGGGCAAGATGCCAACTGAAGCCAAAGGGAGTTTTCCCCGAGTAAGGGTAAGCACAGTCAGAACTTGCCAAAGAATTTATTATGAAATAAGAGATGAAAATACTACAGAGCTACATATTTCTTGAAGACTAGCTATGACTTTACTCAAAGGACGAAAAAGGCTTCGCAAGTAACCATGTTTCAAACAAGGATATCCCACAAATAGTTCCACCTCTGCATAACCCTGAAGATATTCTAATACTTTGAAAGAAAAAGCCAGATTTGTGGATTACTTACGGATCGAGACTTGCTGACCTTATTTATAGAAGCAAGTCAATGGAATTAATTTCATGAATGGATGAAATAGGATATGGCCTTATGCTGCCATAATGTTAAAACCAGACATCATCAACACAAAAATCACACTTGTATCTAAAAAAAAAGAAAAGACCCTGCATTACATAATTTCTCTCCTGTTTTCACTTATTTCCATTGCATAGTCAGTATCTCCTATTGTAAATGTTTTATGTACTAATATACTTGTTCATCCTAAACTCACGGCAAGCTCTGAAGCAAAGAATATAATTTGCAGACTATATTTTCACATACCATAAAGGAAGGTACCGCCGTCTGCCCATGGAACACAAAACAGAAATATTTCTAAGCTTACAAAAATGAAATTATGACACCACAAATTAAATTGGCAGCACCACTAGGCAGATAGAAAGGCTTATACCTACTCTTGTTTCTTCCCATACCATTCACCTGGTATCAGGTAGTCAGCACCTTCAACTCACGTAGTTTTCTTTAGTACTTTACTATTGAGGTTTTATATTAATAGAATATTAAGGAAAAAATAACTCCTACAAAGATGCTGTTGTTTGGAGAATTTGCAAGGCAAATGTCAGAGATGACAGTACTGCATATGTCCTGTGAGAGTCTAGAAGCAAACCCAAAATGTACTGTATTATGAACGCTGCCTAATCTAATCAAAGTTAATAAAGTGGTGGCACAAACTGTTGTTTAGTTGGGTGGGGTTTTTTGCAATAGTAATCGCTATTGAAATATTCCTTATTTTAATATGCAGATGTTTCTTGAAGCGTAGACATTTTAAGCTCAGCTATCGTATTCCATGCAGTGCATGAATTCCTGAGCATGTTTTTTGACTTCACCCCTTTTCCATTAGGGTTTGAGGATAAACAAGTGTGCAAATGAAAAACAATTCTGCATTTATTACTAAAACAATATTGAGATTTTCACAAGTAACCCTTAGACAATTACAGCTGTTGGTACCATATTTTCACCATGGAAACTTTTGTTCTACTTAACAATTGAAATTACAATCAGATGTGCTCGTCCCTTGTTGAAGTAATGAACAATGGTACATCTGAGAGAGAAATTCAAAGTGCATCATTTATCTTATCCTACTTTCAATTAGGCCGAATAAAGTGTAAGACGGTTCCAAACTACACCACAGTAACAGGGTAAGTAAATTTATTACCACTAGAGTGCTAATCTTAGCAGATGGTAAAAAAATATTTTTAGCATGAAATATGCTAAAGCAATAAATCTAAACAAGGTAGATGTTATCAACTAATATCTCCCTAGTGTGAGGTAAAACTCCTGCATGACAACTCAGCATTCTTATAAACTCTGGGTGAATGCTGTAAGATATAAGTCTCTCCATAGGATGAAAAATAACAGAAATTAGTAGCAAAAGCATTCAATGTGCAGTTTAATATAGCTTACCTAGTAGAGGAAAGGAGATGCAGAATCTTGCTTAGCGAGATTTTTTTTCCCCTAGACAACTCTTTTTTTTCTTACAGGAAATTTTTCATTGACTCTGGGAAAAATATAAATCTAGTAATTCTCTCCTGCTTTGAAAAAACCACTACCTAGGTTTTTTTTAATAGAAAATAAAAAGACAAACATTAAAATAATCTTAAGAAGAAAATAGGTGAAACTTGGGGGAAAAAAGGATACAAAGAGAGCCCTTCACTTGCCAGTCTATAAGCATAACAAAAAATTTAATAACAAGCAACAGTGGAATGAAAAATGGTTTTCATTGTTATCAACAGCACACTACAAAACACTTGAAATTCAGAACTTAGAGTCCTGTACCTCTGCAGCAATGAAGACACTAAAAAGACATGGAGTAAAAAATGCTTGGGAAACTTTGGAGACTTTTTTTTTTAAGATAGCCACGTTGTTAGGCAACATATTATAATCAAACCAGTTCATTAAATGATAGCAGAATTAAAATTAGTAAGCATCTGCCACAGGTAACAATGCCTTTACTTTTTTAAAACTCATACTGCTGATCACCTTATGGATCGTGAAAATAAATGATAGGTTCCAAATTATAAACAAATAGAAAAAGTGGTCCTTTTTTAGGAGACGAAATCAGGATTTTGGCCAAAGCCTTTGCCTGAAACCATGAAGAGCAGCATCAAGCTTCTGTTTCAAAAGGGCAAAACAAAAATAAATAAAACTTAAGACTGATATTTAATATATTTGAATGTGCATTTTAATTTTCTTAGAAGTGTAACTTCCTAAGAAAATGAAATAAGGAATTCATGTCAGGAGATCTGAAAGGGACTTACAAGTCTCTGGGTAGTGAATGGGCACCGTTAGAGAAATAAAGGGAGTTTGAAGACAGGCTGGGAAAAAATAAACTCAAAAGATCCAGACATCCTGGCAGTGTTGATTTGTGCCAGCAGACAGAACATGATGAAAAATGGTTGGAAGGAGTTCGGATTATAATAGATAATACAATACCTAAATACGACACCGAAGTTGAACACCCCTCATGGGTCAACTCTCCATTTGATGTCACAGTTCCGAGTGACGGGGCAGCCAAATAGCGGATGATAATGCTGCTAAGTACAAATTAATATCTGTAGGGGAAAAACAATGGTGTTGAACCTACTGCAGAGCCTGTGGAAAACACCATCTCAATGCTCAATGTCCGCCATAGAATAAAACTGAGAACATCATCATGACACTATGAAAACCTACCATGCACCCACATTTTGAACATTACCTGCAGGCTACAGTCATCCCACATCAGGAACATATAAAAGAAACAGAAAAGATAAAAGGAGGATGACGAGAATAATCAGGGAATGACGGCTCACCGTTCCTCCTCATAGAAGAACAAAGAGGCGCGCATGGAAATAACCAGGCAGGAGAGAAAAATGAGCGGAGGTGCACACCGTCCCCTGTGTGCATGACCAGCCCGTGGAACTCCTTCCCACAGGATGCGGATGAGGCCAGAAGTTTAAATGGGCTTCGAGAGGGATTAGACAAATCCACAACCTTCATGTTAGGAAACCTTTAACATCGATCACTAGAAATTGGCGGAAATACCTGGGACACATTACACTGCACTTGCTCTACTTTTTTTTACCCTTTAACTAAGCATCTGTATTAGCCAGAGGCAGAGTACCAGTGCAACCCACCTCCGGGCTAAGCCAGTACAGCCGTCCCTACGTTCCTTCCCTTTACGGGTGGCTAATAAGACAGACTGAAGAGTTACTGCAGCCACTTTCAGGACAGCAGAAAATAAAAAACAGTGTTGAAAGATGTTTAATAGAGTGAAGTTTCCAGAATAATGATTGCAGTCTGGGGCAAAAAGGGACATATGCTTGCCCAAAGCTATATTCATACCTAATAATGCTATAGTGATAAAGAACACGTGAAATATACTGCGTACATTAGCAAAAGCGCTTCAGCAATTAACTGCTCACCTCTAACAGCAGAATTTGCCTCCTCTGTATCCTTTTATTTGTCTTCTTTTCACACTAGAAATATCTTTTAAAATGTGTTACCAGTTTTTATTCATTTACACAGTTTAAAAAAAGAAATTTGTTCCCCTTGTGAATCATGCAATTTTTTTTTTTTTTTTTTTTTTTTTTTCTTTATTCCACCTTTCCCAAGCATCAGGTAAAAGCTGTTTAAAAAATAAAATAACTGATCATAAACTACCAAGCAGGACTGGTGTGGCTCCCAAGTATATCATCAGATTCAGCTAGCTGGGTCATGAAGTAGATGACCAGCTTATTGGCCACAATTAGACCAAAGAACAACAGGAATGAAGGAACCTCATACATTGAAAACAGGATAAAATTTATACACTGCAGGCTAGAGAATTAGCCAGAACTATTCCACTCCCAAATCTTCCCAAGAAAAGACTGTCCAAATTGAAACTAGTATAATATATCACCCAAAACATTGTTGTAATCTTCATTTTCAAATCACTTGGCTGCTTGGCTCAATTTTTTCTTTTAAAATACGTCAGACCAGAAGTAAAAATGAGGAATGTATATTTGTCTCAACAAAAGCTAAAAAGCTCAGTTCCGTAGTTTTTACTCAACAGCAGAGACTGTCAAAAGGAGACCTACCTGAATGAAGGCTACAAGATGAGGCCCACAGAATTTAAATAACTTCCTTATCTAATAAAATATAAAAACTTACAATAAAAATGTGGTTATAAAAATCATAGAATTAATCTATATTGTGTCTTTACAGTTTTGCTTCAATAATAGAAGTAAAATAGATTAAGGTTTTAAAAGCAGTAATTTTGTTGCTCAAAGATTTGGGTCTTGCATTTTTATGCCTCGATTAAGAACTTCTTTAATTTGCTCAGTTCAGGTATGCCCTAGTCTCACAGGCTGACCATACAAAGACAGAATTAATTCAGAGGGTTTTTTTAATAAAGCTCAGAAACTTTTTACAAACCTTACAGATTAAACACGAGCCCACAAAGTTTAGACCGGGATTCAAACTCTGCCAGCAACTGAGGCTGAGCTTGCATATGCTTGAGAGGGCTCCCTGTCTACCACGCAGGCACAGGAGAGCATTTTTTCAAACTGAGAGATGCTCAGATCAAGAGTCTCGATTGAGCCAACATCAAGTCCAGCAGTTCAGCTTGTGCAGAATCAAGATTTTAGATGCAGTATGCCCAGGAGAAACCTCCTAGGAGGCTTCAAGTGGGGAAAAAAACCGAAGAAAAAGATTATGCACAATAAGGGAGCAGAAGAAAATCACAGACATAATTTAAGCTGGGGTTATCTTTGCATCAGAAACCATGAAGAAGGTATACTGGGACCTGAGTGATGGATGACATGTGAAGAGGAAATACAGATGCAGCAGCCCAGGAGCTGGAGTGAGCGGCGCAGAGATGCGAGAAAAGCGATCCGCCAAACCTGCCTCCACGGACGGGAGATACTTAGTGTTGACAGCAGGGCCTCTGTGGCAGCAATTACGATCAGAAAGGCTGTTGTCTGCGCCCCGAACAAAAACGCTCAAAGACCGGACCGTGCTCTCAAAGTGACACAGGCTGCGTATAGACTGTAACGTTATCGCTAGATAGGTGTTCTGCAAAGCCCACTGTGTTAGTTCAAACCTTTGTATTTTATAGCGCACGCACCTGATGTGGCTAAACAGCAACTACACCGGGGAAATGCATGGAGTCCAGCAGCGTTCTGGACACGTAAAATAGTAAGTAAAGTAACAGCAAAAACAAACAGCTTAGAAAAGCAAAGCAAGGCGCCTCTATATAATTCCTGAAAAGGATTTATAACCTATATAAACATGGATCATAAACCCATTGGTAAATAGATACAAGCTATTTCAGAAAGCTGCTTAGTTTATATGTCAGAACTTTGAATTCTGAGCGAATGCAGTGTGGCAAAGAGATCGACTCCCGCTACTCAGGACACATAATACTGTGGCTTGTGAATGTACTAGCTTTTCTTAGCAGAGACTTGATTTTTGATCCTTTTCAATGCTGGGATTCGTGTTCAAGGACAGGGCACTCAAGTAATCTTATGAATGCAGTTTGTGCTATATGTCCGGATGAAAGATTTTCATAGAAAAAGAAGCTTACAGCATCTGGCCACTCCGCTTCCATTCAGCACAGTACTGAAGGACTTAAATGGAGATATATACTGAGGGGTCACCACCCAAAGTGTAATATGCATGGCAGGGAAGCTTTCAATCACCTGTCATATGGAGTCAAGTTGCTATAAATCTTAGGAACAAGATGGTTTTTTCTTCACTATGTTTTTATGAGAAACAGGTTACTGATAATAACCGGTCTGACACTTCGACCTACTTCCGAGTGAATTTTGCATTAGTATTTTACTATACATACACTGTGGGGATAAAATTTTACTCTCAGAACTGCGTGATGGATCTGAGCTTCAGTATGCTTTTCTGCTTAGATGCAGAGATCTTACGCTGCTGTCAACGTGAGCTCAACAGCTGTGCGTTAGTACAGTACCAGCAATGAGACCCGCCTATGGAACAAGGGCTGTGATTCTAAATTGTCCACGATGTACTCAACTTCTGGCAAGTCCACATGGCTCCAGATTTTTCTTTCAGCTATTTTTTCCAGATTTTTTCCTGTTGCAGAAGCCCTTATAATGCAAGCCTGCTAAGGCAGAAGACAGTCGAGACAGAACATGACAACTATCACAGATTTCTGCAGTCACTAGAAAGACAGCGTGTAGATGATAAGCAAACGAAACCAATACTGTCATTTTACAGGTGCTCAGTTGATAGGGTCAGTTTTCTCTGTTTCAGCTCTAAATCCAGACGTTAGGAGATGCTCAGGAGTTCAGAAGCATGCCCATTTGCTGGGAAGCATGCCTGTTTGTTGGGCTACAGCCCTGTTGCCCAGAGGTGCAATTCCCATTCAATGAGATCAACAGATACCCCATATGCAAAATAAGTACATAAATGGACATGGTACTAGAGATTCACCTTGCTAGCAAGAGGTCCTCAGTGCAAATCAGTGGAAAGTTTTATGCAGGGAGAACATCTGTGTTGAGTGTGTCTTTACGTTTTGGGGGTTTAAAGCGTCAACTGTAAAGAAACAGCAAATCACAAGAAAACACAAGCATGGTTGTTCTAAGTAATTTTGAAAAATATTTCACCTGTTTCAGAGTAGAAAATGTTGAGGGAAGCCATGTCATCACTATCGCTTGTGTTATTTAACCAATCTATTCTTTCTAATAAAGAACCGGGAGAAATAAAAAACATTGATCTTTATTTATTGACTTCCTAGTGAGTATAGTTAAAGTTGACACAAATCAATCACAATAAAGTTAAAAGGATAATATAGCATAATATGACTCAAGATTGTACTGCAAGTTTAATTATTGGAACTCAAAGTTTTAGCATACGTAGAGCAGTGAAGAGAAACGCCCAGTTAATAGTATTAAGAAGTACACCATAAGAACACGAGAGATTCAGAAAGTGCTGCAACAGCATGTTTCTAGAGAGGTTCCTACACAAAAGAGAGGTCTGCCGTGTAGGACTTCCAGTCATTTCACTAATATTTAAAGATTTTGCCAGTTTTGGATTTTTTTTTTTTTTTTTTTTTTTTACATCTGAGTATTTGGCATTAGAGCACTAAGTGGTGCAGCAGGCGTTCAGTCCAAAGACTTTAGCAACAAAGAAAAAAATGCACAGCATCATTACATCATACAGCTTAAAAAAGAATCAGTCCAGTATATTAAAACATCACGGCCAGAACACCCTTTTCTCCCTCAAACAAAATGACACACTGGCACACCGTGGGCACTCAGCTGGACACGCATCTCGGAAAGAACAGTTCTCCTAACTGTGAGCAGTGGAGGATTTATCCTTTCATTTTGTCACTGCACTTTGTAATTTCAAAAACTATATACTCGGTCTTTTGCTTTTCTCTTGTACAAGGTGATTTACACAGAACAAAGGATTTCTTTTAAAAGGTCATCTCCACCCCTTTGCCCTATCCCACAGTTTATACACTCCTCGTGATCTGAGAGTGAAAGGATAAGGAAATTCTTGGTACTTATAAACATTTTTAAATGTTTTCTCAGTCAAAGCAGATAGAAAATATAGAAAGGTGAGGGGAAATAGGTCTCTCTGTAAGGGAATAAATGGCTCTTTGATTTCCTTTTCTCTTGCATTCATTGCCATTAATTTAAAACTTTCCAGGCATTCTGCAGGCAGTAAAATGGGCCAAAATATTCTTTGCTGTCAAAAGTAAATCTGTTTATAGTTTTGCTTATGAGGCACGCTTTCATCGATGGTTGGCAAATGGCAAACATACATGCCAATAAAGATCACTTCTGCCTTATGCTGTTTAAACATGGAAAATAAGAAGAAACAAGAAGTCTTTTGAGACAAGGGAAAGCAATATTAAAATCACAATTAACAAGACAAATCTAGTTTTCCTCACCATCCCTCTGTTATATGTAATCTACTGCCACTACCTTAGTATTGTTAACTTCTTAACAGTATGTGTCCTCTCAGTGAAGAAAATAAGACCTTTTGCAGAAAAGGATACTGTGGATTTAAGACTGGAGGAGAGGATGATTTTTTAGTTAGTTAAATGATGACTCTCTGTCAGAGAAGGTCCCTGTCTTTTGAGATATTTCAGAAACATTTTTGTAAACGAATTCATACCGATTTTCCAACGTTATCCCTTTTACGTTAAGCCCCAAAGGAAATAAAAACCACTGTATAACTAGTTACTGCTTTCATCCAGATTCTTCTCATACATAAACAGACAATTCCTTGTCTGTCCTAAAACAGAAAAGAAAAAAAAAAGAAAAGAAGAACAAAAACCACCACCAATAAGAAAAACCTGTCTTCAAAGACAACTTCTTGAGACTGCTGTGTAACTGCTTTCTGGCTTTGCACTGGCCTTCCTGTTGTGACGTGGTCATAGGCATAAAGGAAGAGAGTGGAGGAGACCCAGTCTGCATGGTCATGGACATGGATATGGACATGTCAAAAACAGTGCCTTCAAAGCTACAGGTCTCCCTGCCCTATTTCCTTGGTTTGTGGCCCTTCAGCCTGGCAACAGGCTGACTGATGTGGCATGTAGAGGACATTTGTAAAACTATGAGTGGCATGAAGGCAGCATCAAAGCAGGAAGGAAACAGCTGCTTCCTTCCCTTTTAAAAAAGATCCAGGAGACGTCAAATGAAATTTGCAACTGTTTGATTCAAAACAACCCCAAAAGGTGACAGTTCCTGCAGGTTGTAAATAAGTTGCAGAACTCCTCATTGCAGAACTTTATGAATGCTAATATTTAAATGGTAAAAAAAGGCAACTGGAGAAATTCATGGAAGAAAAACACATCCATGGCTACTAATAGAGCCACCAAGTTCACTCTTCTAAGACAGAAGTAAAGCACAGGGTTCTGGAGGCTGAGAAGGTACTTTGGGTAAGGTCCATGATACGCTTGCTCCACACTACTTTCTTTCCTTAGACATGTGCTACTAGTGACCATTGGAAACGGGATACTGAGGCAGATGGACCTGCAGAACAGCTGTTCTTATAAAGACATTTACATTTCAGGCTGGTCTTCGGTCAGGTAAGACAATTTTTTTCTTCAGATCTGTAAGAAAATGACCGAACCCAAAAAACGCAGTTTTATAAAGCCCATTTGGCGTGCCTGGACATCTGGTGGCCACAATCTTAAACCTTCCCTGGGAGTAAGCCAAATGTTGCACATCAGTGCAACACCACCCCAGTGCTGCAGACCTGGAGATGAGATGCGAAGAGGAGAGATGAGCTCTTCCCTCTTCCCTGCCTTCCAAGCTCCACTGTATTCAAACAACTAAGGAGAGACTTCCATGTAGTCAGGAATACAGGTGAGCAATATTTCTTCCAGTATAATCCCTTCTCACAGTTTTCGTTGGGGGTTTTTTCCCTCCCCCTGGGCTCCTCAGGGTGGAAATGAAGGGGGCAGTAGGGCTTAAAGTTGATTCATGTCATTTGGAAAAAGGACATATTTGGGGAAGGCAGAGGGAAATTATGTTGTGCAATTTCTTTTCAGCGTTGTCTCCCCTGTTGCCTGGTGATGATGGCACCCTCCAGGGCACTCAATATCAACCCTTTCAGAAGGACTAAACTGACTCAAACATTGGAATAGAAATGAAAATAAAGGCAACCTTGCCTAAATCTCAAAATGGAAAACATAAAATTATATTAATTGGATAATGTCATCAAAAACTAATTATCATAGCTATAATTTTCCTAGCCAGCCCTTTTTTCCCCCTACTGATAAATAATAATTATCTATCGGCTACAATAATGTGATAGTCACAAAAGCACAATCCATTAAGATTTAATTGTAATGCCTACAAGTAAAAGTTTATGCTTTGTATGCATTAGGATTTGCAATGTTAGGACCGAGCTCTGTAAATGTTTCCTCAAATGTTTGGGGTGAGGTAGCTCGCCCGCTAGTGCGATCACACCACTGGTAGTTCTGATATATTGCTGCAATGGCCTAAGGACACAAAAGAGACAAATTTAGTGGGCGTAGATTCCACCACCAAGGACAGCTGGAAAAAAAAAGCCCAACCTTTCAGGCACGCAAGCCAAGGGTGCCCAAAGTCTTTTCACGTGCCATTTGTCCCAAGTAGTAGGCAGCAAACAGAGCTGTCCCAAGAGCAGAAGAGGACTCAGATCCAGAATTACAAATTGGTATGTCCCTTCTCTGGGAAAAAAAATCTACCCAAGCACCCTAAACAAGAGATCAGCTTTCCTTTTAGTGCCAGCTCAGCCGTGCAGAGCGAAGGCTGCGCCCACTCTTCCCCTTCATTACCTGGCTGGCTGCGTTGGGAAGCAGCAGCAGTGCCCTTCGGGATGATGCTCTGTTTTCCATTTCCACCTGTAACACAGACTTCTGCAAATGCCCTTCATGCCTCGTGCGCTGCCACAAGGCAGCTCACAGAACTGTTGTCTGGATACAGTACATAAAATACCAGACTCTTTTGCTACGTACATATAGGGCATACGGTACTCCACTCTCATTCGCAAAGCCCTACCTTTGGAAATACCGCGGTGAGTGATGTTGGGGGTGGCCTTAGTTTTCCTACTGATCAAAACCAACCATAGCCTAAGATAAACTGAAACTTTAGCTTTTTGCCATAATGCAAATGGACCTTTAAAATATAAATAGCACTTACAATTAGCTCAAACTTCAGCAGCCAGTGGTGACATTAAAGAAATGCTCAGCAAGAGCAAATGCTGAGTCATATAAAACTGACAAAATAATATGGGCAGTTATCACCAAAATGCATTATTTATCACTGAAACCCATTGACGCCTGTGCTTACACAGGAACCCTCCTGTGATATTGAAGGCCAAAGTATCTTCTCTCCCTAACAACAGTGTTGTATCTTTGGCAACTCTAGCAGGAACTCAGAAAATCAATAGCACTTCATGAGCAAGGTCTCGGTCTTCTTCTTTTACGAGGATTCTGTCAATGCAAGTGGCCATTACTGTACTTTAAAGGCATGATATAAAATTGCTTCAACAAGATATAAGACACACGGTTTGAAAGAACCTGGTGAGAGTATTTTAGTCAAAGTTAAATAGTTTCATCACGTAATTACTTCAATTGGCACATCTCCAGTTGGATACACTCATGCAGGGTATGCGCTTTCTATGATGGGGAGGGGAAATTGTAAGGGAGGTCTGTCGATTTGATTCAGGTTGATCTAAACAAGGTCAAACTGCTAAAATGGAGCCACAACCAAGCATCCAATACTATTGACAGTAACACAGTAACAACAAAGTTGCTGTCATTTTTTTTTTCCTTCTTTTTTTTTAGCTAAGTGGTCTGAAAGTAGTTTTAGTTTTATAGCTGAAAAATATGTCATCCTGATTTGCAGACTGGTAATTCATTTTCTAAGGACTGTTTAGAATTTATTCAGGGGGAAAAGGAAGCTGTGCTGGTTCCTATAACTGATTCACATTATATGACAAAATTTAACTTTTGTGTTTTATGGGATTTTATGAATTCCACTAAAACCATTAGCTGGTTGCCTCTTTGTGATTAAATTTAACCACTTATGCAGTACTTTGAACTGACGACAGTCTTGCCTGTATTTATGTTTTCTTTTGTTTAAAATGCATGTATCTCGGAAAACTACCACATCACAGAGAAAAGAAAAAGATGCTTGCATCGATTCTCTGTGAATGAGAGAGAGCCCTTGTGAATACCAAAAAAATCACCCGAAAATAAAAGGGTTAAAATACTTTCTGCATGGAAAGGGCCACCCACAGCAGAGAGGAGATATAACATTACTTCTTTTCCTGAAAAGACTTCTAAAGTGCTAAATACCTTAACTCCCTGACTCAACACCTGTCTACACTGTACGCATGCCAGTTACTCCTAGGTTCTTTTTTTAAGAGTGCTCCCTTCAGTCAAAACCTTCCAGGTTTGGATTACAGTTCAGTGTAGGACCACTGCCATTAGACAGATTAGGTGAACCAAGTATTGTTTGGCCTTTTAGAGCCTAAGCAGTCCTCAAAGCTATATCAATAGGCTTTACAGCATCAATTCACATGGCCTCATTTTATGCCCCAAAACATGTAACAGCTATCCTCAGCATCGGGCTATAAAAATGTTGCTTTAGTGGGTTGAAACACATTATTTCATACTGTTTTAACTGAGGATACTGGCTGTACCCATGTCGTATAGCCACAGAGGGTCAGATGTTAGTAATGTGGCCGTGAACAGTCTGCAGGAAAAAACCCATGATCAGTGGGGACGTAAGTCACTTTGCGTCATTTGGTCTGGGAATCGGAGACCAGTCCTTGATCCTAAGTGAACTGAAACGACTGATATGTTGTATCTACGGAGCAAAACCTCTGCTTGTATACACGTGGGCAGATAACGCAGACATACTACGTAGAGATGAGTTTCCCATATTAAATTGCATTTAAGAAGCTACTTTGACAACTGCACTTGTCCTCTAATCTAGTTCAGTTGACTTTTGTTCCAGCTTCACACAAATGAACTGCTTCAAACAGTTTCTTGCTTATTTTATACCACAATTAGCTGATCTCAGGTTTAAGACAATAAATATTTAGTCCTGGAAAAATAACAGAAGTAAAAATGAATACTGTATCACCCAGCAAAGCCAGACATAGAGTTTCTGACCTCCACAAAACCCCTTTCCTTCTATTTCCAGTGAGACACTCTCATATATATCTCCGCAAGCTACGTCAAGGTCTCTTAGAAATTTCTCTAATACCTTCATTACAACTTTTGTATCTTTCTCTCTGAGGCTAGTCAGTTCCTATGGACTGAGGAGTTAAAGGTTCAGGAATATGATAAACAGCACTGATAACACTTTTAAAAATAATTTTTCTATCTGAAATATTCCTCCATAAATGTTAACTGCTTAGGTATGATATATGTAACAAATCATTGCGTTTCTTCTAGAGGCTGTGATTTTCCAAACTTCGCACTAACAACTCTCTCAGAGCACACCATAGAGCCCTGCACCACAGCTGAGGGACGCTAACATCCACACTTAGAGTTGACTAAAACTTTCATAATCAGAATCCATGTTAAATATCACATCACAAATCGCTTAAGTTGATTATGTGTTCTTGGAGTTTACCGATTCAAAAAGTGGTAAGCTACGTGTATTTGAATTGTCACCTTTTCTTAGAGGCTCCCGAAATACTGATTTTTTAATGCATTTACTGGAACATTTTTGTTTTTTGTGGTTCCTGTTAATTTGTGTTTATAAGGCCTCTGGGTTTCTTCTCCTTGATTTCAGTAAGGCTATCCCCTCTATCAAAAGGCATTTCAGTTGCTAGTATGGATCAAGATTATCAGCATGTGAGCTCTGTCTTGTTGCACTGTCAAAGAGAGAGAGGAAAATGCAAAGAAAATACTCATTCACACAACGAAAAGCAACAAAGGGAAAGCTGAGGATCAGTCCATCCCATGTCTACATCCTGGCCAGAGAGAGAGAGAGAGAAGGCGAGGTGCTGCAATAACTCTGTGGAGCTGCCTTCTTCCTGAAGGTCAGGTTGTCCAGCCTGCTGGATGGTGATTAACGAATGTACTTGCTGCCATATCCCAGCTATGCACAAGGATCATCTAAATAGTATACTATGCAGTGGATTTGGCTCTTAAAAAAAAATAATTAAAAATCCAGGCATTTATTCCACTTCCCATTCATTTCAGGTGTTATTAACCTGTGTGCTTTGTCCCCCTACTCTTCACTTAACAACCCCTTAAACTTTTGAATCCTTGGGTGGGAATTTGAGATTGTACCTGAACATCTAAGTGCTGTTTTCCAGGCACATGCAAGAGCATAACGTGTTAAATAACTAGCCATTAATGTCAAAAAATCAAGTTTTACCATACATTTTTGGCATTAATTTTATAAGTGCCATAAAACAAGCTTTTTACTGGGTAGTTTTGGTATATAATTTCTTCCACAAGAAGAATAGTTTCTGTATAGTTAACACATGTGGCAGCGTAAGGAAGCATAAAAACAACATCACTGTAAAATTCATACTAAATGATGGAAATAATAACTAGAATATGTGTAATTTGAGTAGCAGCCTGAAACAACAGGCAGAGAGTCGAGCAGTGCAAAACCAGACAAACTGCAAAGGAAAGTGGTCAAACCCTGAGACCTGAGCGGGAAAAAAGAGAGGAGGTGCACATTTTTTGTCATTTTTCAGTCAAAAATACACTTGCCACGAAGAACAGAAGTACTTGAAGGAATTCTTATGACACTAATCAAGGAATTATATGGATGTTGAGCTATAAGGTCTGCAGCATCTCTTAGAAAGGGGGTGAGTCAACTTGTGGAGGAGGTGTGAGTGTGCGTGCTCAGGTAAGAGGGCTGCTTGCAGAGGGAGGCGATGTACATCTGTGCATCTTCGAGTGGGACCAAGCCCTGTAATTTTCAAAGTAGAACGGCACAATGTTATTTAGCACAGGTGTCTCTGTAATTGTGGTACTGAGAGAAATCAGTGCTCAATGGCCCACAACTTCACCCTTCCACCGGCATAATGTGACAAGTCGTCTGCAATAGAGGAAAAAGAAAAGTAGGAATCTGTACAATCCACAGCACAAAAAGCATTTTTAGCTACACACAGACTCTCCTGTGTGACAAATATTTATTCAAGTGGTGCAGTTTCTGTTCAAAACCCAGTTTCCTCTATCAGGAAAACAGATAATAAATTTAACACCTCTACAATTTCATACTCATGTAGCAGGAGCCATCTTAAAATGTTTCTGTTTCGTTCAGAAGTAATTATGTCCCCCCCATAAAAAGGTACATGTCAGACCAATATAATCTTTCAGGCTTTTTCATTCCAACTACTGTAGTTTTAGAAACAATGAAATTCCTTTCTGAGGAGAAATGACATGAATAAGTCAAACAGTAATTTTAAGAAGCAGCGTGAACATCAGCAGTCTGAAGCAAGTATTCCAATCCTACCCTTGCACAAAAATATGTGAACCCACAAAAACCCACAAAACTCCAGACTGAGGGAGAGTAAAAAATTTTATGTTCAAGGGAACTAATACTTCTGCCATAAATCTACAGGTAGAAGTCTCACAAAAAGAGGAAAATTTGTTCACTCTTGCCCTGCAGGATTTTCTTTTCCCTTTCCACCACTTATATAGCTACTTGAGAAAGTCAAAATAAAATATTTAAAAGGATTAAAAAGAAGTAAATGTGCTCTTTAGGAGATCAACTTGCTCACAAACACATTAATAACTTCTGATTGATTGACTGATACTACAGCAAACTAAATATGAAATAAGAAACAATCAAGTCCAATATCCACCTGAATTCATTACTGTCGATCGTCTGGCATCTGAGTATTGACTAACCCTCAACAGTATCCCAGGCTGCATTAGGTAGAGCATCACCAGCAGGTCGAGGGAGGTGATCTTTCCCCACTCCTCAACACTGGTGAGACACACCTGGGTGTCGTGCCCAGTTTTGGGCTCTCCGGTGCAAGAAAGGGATGGACATACTGGAGCAAGTCCAGTGAAGGGCCAGTGAGATGATGAGAGGACTAGAGCATCTCTCATCTGAGGAGAGGCTGAGGGAGCTGGGACTGTATAGCATGGACAAAAGAAGGCTAAGGGCGGGAATCTCATCAGTGTGTATAAATACCTGATGGGAGGGAGTAAAGAAGATGGAGCCAGGCTCTACTCAGGGGTGCCCAGTGACAGGACAAGAGGCAATGGGCAGAAACTGAAAAGCAGGGAAATCTGTTTAAACATAAGAAAAAAAACCCTTTTTTACCATAACAATGATTGTACACTGGACCAGGTTGTCCAGAGAGGTTGCGGAGTCTCCGTCCTTGGAGATATTCAAAACCTAACTGGACAGGGCCCTGAGCAGCCTGCTCCAAGTGACCCAGCTCTGAGCAGAGGGTTGGACTAGATCATCTCCAGAGGTGTCTTCCCCCCTCAATAGAAGGAGGCTTTCCTAAAAACACATCATTTAGACCCACCCAGACTTGGCCTCTGTCTTACAGCAAACAGTTTTTATTGCTCCTCACCCAAAAAAAACATGCCTTGCATCTGATAACCTGAACGCATCTGTACAGCTGCAGTGTGTGTGCACACTACTGCAGCTCTGGAAATTTGTGGAAGGTACTTGGCCTCTGAGGCAACTATGTGCCAGTCCACTGCACCTGTCTAGATAAAATCAGAATGAATTAGAACTGTACCCTGAAAAGTTCCTTTGGGAGCTCCCACCGAACTATGGGAAGACGGGTCAGAAACCTGTAGAGGACACCTATTTCCAGCAAGATTCCTCAGGTCAGGAGGATCCCAGAGGTTCCACTAAGGATTTGGGGTCATCGCTACCTGGCCTTTCTGAAATGAGGACATGCAGAAACATCAAAGCAGTCACCTCAAAAGCAAAAAAAAAAAAAAAAAAAGCTCTTTCTTAAAAATTTAGAAACAGTCAAAAATTCAAAAACTAATGACAGTTTTAAGCTTTCATACTAGTTCTGGTTCTAGACTCTGGCTGTTAAGGCTACATACAAATATTACCGCCCTTAAACCCAAGTCAAATATATGGTTGGGAATACAATCAAATTGCCATCTTCATAAAGTACGCGTTCAGCTAGAAAAACACTCAGACAAGAGACTACAAATACCAGCAGGGAGCATCCTCTGGGTTTAAAGACAAGAGGAGACACACACATACAAACACCTTTAATGCCAAACACACAAAAAGAAATGCTCAAAAGTCTCAGTAGCTTTTAAACTTACAGAAAAGGAGAAGGAAAAAACAAAAGTGAATCTGTTTAGTTTTAAAACATGCGGTATTTTACAGTATAGGCAAACGTACCATTTATTGTGCATTAAAGCAGCACAGTCTTTTAAAAGGTTTACATTACATTTTTTTCCTAAAAAAAAAAAAAAATTTGCTCTGTATGATCTCATCCTCTCAGATTTCTGAATAATTCTCCTCTAACAGCAATTGGACCCTGCTATGCAGATCAATTAAGAAACAACACTATCATTATAAAACCCCACACAGAAGAGCAACGTGGGGTTTTGCAGCAAGCATATAATTGTGCTAGCCTCAAAGGTGCATAAAAGGCAACCATAGGGAAGCTGACCATGCATTTCTTGTTAAAGACAACAAAATTATCCCAAATTCTCTTAAAATTAAGAACTAAACATTCAGTTTAAAATACCAAATGAGAGTTAATAAGACACATTTTCAAAATCGATAATTCGGAATTTTTCAATAAGTTTCCTATTAGCATTCCCCTATCCCCCTAAATACCATTATTTTTTCCCAGCTGTATAAATAGTCTTAGAGTATGGCCTGAATGAATGCACCGTTCAGAAAACAACATAATTACAGCCATTTCCAGCAAACTGGGTGCCAAAAAAGTTACAAATTAATTGAAGGTTAGCACTGAAAATTAAATCCTAGTCAGCTTGAAGTCATTTTTTAGGCTAGTTTATATAAAATTAAATAGGAAGTTCAGTCTTCCAGTGTTCCATCAGCTTAGTGGAGAGATTTTTAAGGTTCAGCTGAACAAGTGGTTTGTACTGTTCTGTCATGTGAAAACAACTACATTTCTCCCCGTGGGCATTTCTTGTTCTCAGCCTGCTTCCCAGGTTCTCCAAACAGAGGGAACTAACAAAACTTCTGGGTTCTTCCACAGTCCTCCTGGCCATGGACGCTCTCCAGAAGAGAGAAAAACCTATTCAGGTTGACCGTAGTCATTATTAAATAAGTTTACACCTTCAATCTCACAACCACTCACCTCTCTCTTTGGCCCTTTTTGTTCTTCTCTTAGGTCTTTTATACCTATCTCCAGAACGCATTGGCTAAAAATTTTTACTTCTAGTGTAGAAAAAGCAAGAAAGCAGAAAGCGTGACTTCAGGACACACAGTTTTAGGCATTTCAGATCCTTCCATGGAGTCCAAACACAAAAAGATAGCAAGAAGAAAAGATACAACATGCCAGCATCAAGAAGCTCAATTAAATGACCACAGTTAAGTCAGAGAGCCCAGTAATAACAACAACAATGTTCAGAAAACCTCCTCCATTCATCCAACTTGGAAGCAGTTATGGAGCTGTTAGCCTACTTGTTCCTTTGATCATCCTTCGTGGAAGAACAGTATCTGGAGATGAAGAATCAGATGGATTTTCATGCTGTAGGCACACATCAGAGATGAGCTGACATTTTAAATTTTAAATCAATTCCCAGAGTTATCCAGAAACATATTCTTACTTTACATTAAATCCCAAAAGCTGTTTCTATCTTTGCTTGAAAGCACTGCCCACATGTGTCTTGGTTTTGTATAGTATCCATGTTAGGCAAAACATTCAAACAGGATCTCAGCAATTAAACTTGCATTTCAGTGTTTTGCCTGAAAGGGATACAAACATGTGCATGTTGAGAGGTAAAATCCAGGAGGCTTTCCAGCATAGAGAGATTAAGCTTTCGGTCCAAGGAGGATGATCCTCTGTTTAGCTCCCTTCTTCTCTCCTGAATCAAAGCACCTCCCTGAGGAGACATCTTCTACTAGTTAGATTTTCCACTCCTGTTGGGAATCTGCTACGCCCTCCTCATTCTAAAGGAATTTCAACTTTCATCTCCCAACCCCCAGGAAACTGCTGTAACCATCAAGCTGAGGAGGGTCAACCACTGTCTTTCCTCCTATCCGGCAACTAGGTAACAGAAAAGTAAAAAAGTGCCCCTGCAAGAAAAGTTAGCAAAAGAGACCAAAAAGACAGTTACTGAGTGGTTAAGGCATTCCCATGAGAAGGAAGAGGCCAGGGTCTGGGCGTCTACTTCATGGGCTTTTTAATCTTGTCTGTCAAACGTCTAATGTTAAAGGCGTAACAGCAGAGAGTGGAGAATCCCTCAGTGCCCAAACCACCGCGCAACACAGCCGTGTCCGAATTTAACACCCAGCCGGCACCGCTAAAATTACCAACGTAACGTTACAACGATAAGAATTTCATCGTCAAAGCTGACAAGGAAGGCAAAAAATAAATTTCATATTTGTTTCCTGACTGAGTGACTGTTACTCCAATATTCAACAGAAATATTTTGGTTGAGCATAATTAGCCTTTTAGGCATTTAAAAAAATAATTGGGGAAGCTTTAGGTCAAAAGGCTGCTGCACAGAAAGCCTGAATTTTAAAAACATTCCTGGCAAGTATTTTCTGACATATTCTCAGCCTCTTCATTCTCTGTTTCTGTTGTTCTTTTTTTATCCATGAAGGGTATATAAAGGGCATCTAAAACTTTAGTCAATAGATCCATTATTATGATTGGCTGAAAACCATAAAATGCATCCATCAAGCCATTGTGTTGCATCTTGTGTTAAATTATGGTGATAAATAGTCCTTTTTTCATGACGTCACCTACTAATCTATTCAGAAATCCATTCACCGCTGCCATTATGCATCACTCACGCTCATGCCAGCTTGCTGAAAAATCCTCCACATGACACGGCCCTGCAAGACTGCGCGCTACTCTGTGGAGACAAATATTTTCTGTTGCTTTTATGTCCTATTGTGAAACAATTGTTTTTCTGGTTCCCAGAGTTACCCCAAGCGTGTAATAATGTCCTCAGCTATCAGCTTTGGGCATTGTAGCTCATGTACTTTTAATTGTTTACAACTTACATCAGAACTGGATTGAGTCCATTTGTACTCATATTGTTTTATCACTACAAGATGATACATTTTGCCACCTTCTTCTAGGTCAAAATTGAATCCTATTGAGAGTCTTTGAACAGAGAACTAATATTCACAGGAGCTGAGCTGGAGATGTATAGCAATTTTATTATTATGTTTGGGATTTTGCTTTGAATTTAGACAAATCTTTCTTGTATAATTAGATTTCATAACACTTGAATTACAGCTTACAAAAACAACAATGAACAAGAATAAAAATATTTGGCTAAAATTACTTTAAATCAAATGACTGCCTATGAAAACAAAGAACATTACCAGCTTTAGGTTTTTTTCATGTTTCCTTATTATTATACATCCATCTTATCTTTTGTTTAAATAAACTGTCTTTTTCTTCCCTCATTTAGTAAAGAACAGAAGAGACGGGATGAGTCGGGGCCAGCTTTTACAAGATACTGCTCTTACATTTTGGCACTAACTGAAAAAAATTAGGGATGTATTCTAAGGATTGCGGAAATACCTTGCATTTACAATTCTCATTTAAAATTAAAAAACAAAACCAAAATTGGGCTTATTTCCTACTACTAACGTCTGTGGGAAATAAATGGGAAAAGTATGACGTGAAGAAAGAGTGTCAAAAGCAAGAACCAATAGCAAAAACATCATATCATTTCAGATTCATATAGTCTTCTTGTTATTATCAGCAGTACAACAGAAAAACAAAACTAGAGAAAGCATATAGCACCTCTTCTTACACAGAATATGCAAGGATCTGAATCACTTAAGGCACAGAAAGCAGCTATTTCCCCACCCCCACCCCACCCCACCCCCTTTGGTGTTTCCAGCACTACTAAATGTTGAATTAAGCCTGAGGGAAGTTGGCTTCAGCTCAAGATATGAACAAAAACCTCACTGATGTAGTAATGATTCTTCTCATCGTCCCTCTGAAGGAGGAATGGACCTACAGTCAGGCTGAAAAGAGTGGATGCTCTTATCAGCTGGACTTCTTTCACAGCTGTATCTGAGCACCACCCTTTCACGTCCGTGCGGTTTTGTTGGTGGTGATGCTGGAGAGAGCCTTCCACGTGTTACTAAATGCAGACCCACCTTCTCCTTACCCTACAGGTTATAGATCTTCCACAATTCATCACTCTAAAAAAGAAAGAAGGAAAGAGAAAGAACAGCCTGTGCTCATCCTAAATGCCACCTGCCAGAAAGTAGCTATCACTTAGCTATAATCATGCCACCTGTTTTACAGTCATGGCAATCCGGGAGCAGTGGCACGAGCCCACCTGCAGCACAGTGCTTCCTACCTCCCGCTCCACTGATGAATCATGTCTCCACATAATTAGCAGGAGAAAGTAAAGTTCTTTCACCTGCATTGCTGTAACACAAGAATAGAAGGAGCTGCCTCCAGAGACACACCAACCTTTTATATACACCACTTTTTGCAGCACCATCAAAAAGGCACTGCAAGAAATAGCTTGGTTCCTTTCTTTATGCATAGTCCTTCCTTGTTATTAAGGCTCTGGTTCCAAAAGGTTTGGGGAAAAAAAAGCTGAAAAGTGAAAATTATCATTCTAATATTTAGGAGAAGGGATTTAGCCTTCCGAATCATCCCCAAATGATTATGCAGAAGAACTATACTTAAACTTAAAGCTCACCAATATACTAAATCCTTGTAATAGAATCTGCAGAGCTACTTAGCGGACAAGAATAAAGCCCTGTGCCCCTTTCTCTCATTCCTGTTGTAGCTCTAACCTCCACCCTATGTGACTACTTTTAGTGGTAAAACGATGAAAGAAGGCACTGTACAGTTATCAAATTGTATTGGATCGGAAGGACTAAATGCCTAAATATGTCTGAGCATTCAGCAAAAAGATTTGAGGTGGAAAAAGGAGTTTTACTTCTAGAACCCCTAGAAAGCCATGAAAATGGAGAAATACAGCTGAAGTACTTTTGGGGAATGCAAATTGTCACCATAATTTTCAAATTCTTTTCAAATTCAAATTCCAGCTTGAGAGCTGATGTACAAGTACATAAGGTACACTTTGGGTAGCGTCAGCTAGGAACATTTATAGAAACTTTCCTTTTTTTTTATCCATTGAAAAAGTAAAGCCTAAGTATGATACATTCAAAGATGATTTGCAAAATTTTGGCTTTTGCTTATGTAAGCACGCTGTCAGCTGAAACTCCCCACTGAAGATACTCATGAGGCTTGAAACTTGGAAACTCACTTGAAGGGGCTGACCGGAACCGAACATCTGGAAAAGACCCATGCTAGGTGAACAACTGGAATTTGATAAAAGCAGAATCAACTCAAATATTTTCTTCATGTTTGATTATTTCCCAATTCATATTATCAATCGAAACCAGAGGTCTAAATGCTGAGATACAAATGGGGAATAAAAGGTGGGGTTTGATGCAGCATTAATCCAAGAGCAGGGAAGCACGCAACATCTCTGAAATGACCTGCTATCGTGAACAATTCTCACCACAACTGTACCAAAGCATATTTTGAGAATGGCATTCAGAGCCTAATTTTCAGAGGCACTTAGCACTTGTTGGTCCTGTGCAGAGGGTTCAAATAGGGCTAGGACTGTATGGAAAAATTAGCCACAAAATTTAGGCAGCCTTTCATGCTACGTTTTTGTATTTTGTACTTTCAAAACCTGTTTATAAGATGGTTTAGTTCTTCCCTGCTTCATAAGGGTAATAGCTGCTGATGACTGAGGCAATAAATACCATCTGGAAGAGGGTCACATGAAAAAACAGTAATTTTACATTTTCAAAACACTATATAGACATTACCTTATTGAGTGTTATTTACAGCTAGTCGCAGGAGTGGATAGCTATGCTTTACTTTTTCCAAGAGATGTACTATTGCTCTATGAAATCAAGTACACTTGTCTTACTGCACTGACTTCTGAGGGACTATTTCCATGAGGCAAGAGGTATATTTATCCCACTGCCTGCTTTCTGCTGTATTTACCTGCTAAGTGTGTATAGAACTAGGTGATAGTATCTATAGTACTACGTGATCATCTGCTATTCTGTTTTCAACAATCCAGAGTGCAATGGAATACACCATTAATTCAGATAGGTCTGTGAGGACACCTTTGAAAATGTTTTAAAAGATAGATTAGTGTCTCATCAAGGCAGAGATTAAGTGAAAATACTTTCAAATCTGTCATGCAGCGTTGTATCTGTTGGGTTATTTATTATTTCATAGCGCATGCAAAGTCATAGATCAAATACACTTTAGAGATTCCTCGGAGATATGAATGCCTTTTAGTATATTTAAATATATTGGCCAGCAAAATTGCAGCTTGGCATTTTACTTTCTTCCTAAGACAACAAAGAGATAGTCACTGCCTATGGAGACAATGCAGCTCCCTAAGTGCGCTGCATGCGTTGGCTAAGAAACCTACCTTCTCCCTTCTTCCCCTGGCTAGACATGTTCTTACTCTGCAGAACAGCCACCCTACATACTGTGGTGCATCACTCGCACCTCTCCTGAAGTTTACATGTTAGACCTGATTTTGAGATGCTGCCTTTCAGCATCTCTAATTGCTAGGCATTGGGCAAGCACTAAGCACTCGGATGGAGCTGGCCACCGGCGCTGTCCTGCAGACATTGCAGCTTCTCCTTCACAGGCTCAAGTGGGGCAGAGGGATGGACGGAGCAGACAGCAATGTAATGGAAAAAGAATTTCCTTCTCCATTCTCTCTTCTTCACATGATTTCACATAAGCAAATATGGGAAGTAATACCACAGCATATTGTTTGCAATATGCTCTCTTGGCCATAGGGAAAGGAAACAGTTCGGGGATTCTTTTAAAAGCAGTTAGCATGACATATAGTCTTTATATTTTGCTTAGATGATGCCTTCCTTCTGCTCATCTTATTTATTTAGGTTTCAAGTCCTCTTAGCAAGAGTGCTCCTCTCAAATACAGTTTGAAAATCCAGTAAATAGAGAGTTCTACTGTAAAATAATTAAGACATTATTAACATTCATCCTTACAGCTTCTCACTCCCCTAGTTTCCTTGCCAAAATGTTCTGCTGAAAACACAAAGTTGAATGTTCCCTACTGTAACACTTGCCTTTCTCCAGATACTTTGTCTATACAGGACAATTAAAGAAAATCAGAATGACAGTGATTATCAAAGGCAAAAGGTAACATAATATTCAAAGAACAAAAACAGGATATGAGACCTCAAAACACCTTTACACAAATATCAAAGTTAAAAAGAAGGAAAGGGAGCTAAAAAGAAATTTTTAAGTAACAAAAGGCTTTTTCCCCATGCCCTTCAGATCACTCACAGCATTCTGATTTGAAGAGAGGATGACAGAAAGAGAGTAGGAGGTTGTCTAAAATTTTACACTGGAAACAAACAGGTACAGACAATGAAAGAATAAGTGTGCTGAAAACTGTGGTTCTCTACTAAGAAATGTTAATGTACAAGTCAAGCCTATAGAAGGAGAAATCACCATAAACAACAAAGGGGAAATGTAGATGTGACAGACAGAGAGATGCGAGGCAACACTCAAAGAAAACAGATCTATAACCTAGTTATTCAGACATACAGTATAACTCCTATTATCCTCCCATTATTATGAGGATAGTGGCATGTGCTGGAAAGTCATACACAATGTCCCAGGACACACTTGAAACACAGCAGAGAAGCTCTTGACTTCACGAATCCTATATTCAGTCTCCAATGAAGACACAGGGTGAGATATTACAGATCTAAAGAATATCATATAGTTAAAAGCTGTCTGAGGAGAAAAGGGGAGATCAGCTGTCTTGAGAGATAAGCCGAAACATAGGCTCTCCACAGAAATTAGGACTTAACAAGGTTCCCACACAGAAGACAACCGCAGATCTGACACACAAAATTTGCGTTCTCTATATTTACTGCTTAAATATGTGTCTTTTCTCACAAAAGCTTTCATCCTAGTTAAATAAGCTTTACTTTTGGAAGGAGGACATCTAGTCAGTTAGTCATTACCCCTAACTAATCTGAAGGGGGAACAGAATTTGTCAGTCTTGCTGTGGTGATAACAGTTTGTGTAAAAACCTGCATGTTCTCTTTTCATCCAGTTTGCCAATCACAACCACAGCCGCGTTGCCCTGTGTCCATTATAGCCTACTTAAAAATGGACACACTCCTTTAAAAATTAAGCAAAGACTAAGCAGCGTCATTTGTAGCATAAGACAGAATGGAGTTCTCCTCCAGCAAGAGATTTGCAAGGGCTGAGCTGCTGGTGAAGAAAATGTTAGAGTCAGAGTATTGTCAAGTATCAGCTGCTTCTCTTCTACTTTTCAAAGCAATCCTTTTGTTACTCTTTGGTGTTTTTATTAATCTCTAACAAATTGGATTCCAACAGAAACTCCAGCTTTTTTTCCAAATCTGTGTCCACGTAGGATGACTCCCTCCTTTTAATGGCCAATCTAGTAGCTTGCTTCTGGTTCTGATCTCAGACTACCATTTTGGGGTAAATTGTACCTGCCAGCCAAGCTACACTCAATCAGATGCATGCACTAAATAACAGAAGCATGTACTCAGTGAAGCGCCAGCATTTCCAGCGTCCCCTTCAGGCTTGTTGGTAGAAATACAGAGGGTGAGCACCATCGGCTGATCAGTATCAAGGTAACAAGAGACAGGAAAAGTTTGAAGTTTACTATCCCATCTCCAGCACCCATTCTTACAAATACCTTGTCCAAACATGAATCCCAAAAGGAGTGAAAGAAAGAATTTTTTATTTCCCCAGAATTACAAGCTAATGTATTCCCCCGTGAAGATGGAGGAAAGAGGAAGACATATTTCAGTCGGATACCTCCACAGCACTTTGTAAAAACAAACCAATTTCTCTGAGAGTTGTCATTCGGCAGCTATTTCCCAACCTTTCCTTTATTCCAAGCCCATTTCAGGTACTGTACTTTACACCTCTACATGCAGGTTAAAATATTTTACAACAGCTATGTTTCAACAGCAGAACACAGTCACTCAGTAGACCAAGATGTGCTCAGAGCTTCATGAATACATTCAGCAGTTAGGAATTGGGGAGAGAGGAGCACAGGGAAATGGATTTAGTGTTTGCATTCATTTCTGGGCATGAAACATTTTTCCCTCATTTAAAGAACTGTATTTGACTAGTTTGACATGTTGAAGATCCAGCTGGAGAGCAGCACCAGATGAGACCATGCTTACCAGCAACAAGAAAATGTCTCCAGTGCATGTTTCCTTGCCAGTGGTTTCTAGAAAGTGACAGGCTGTGCGGGGATCCGCGTATCAGCTGTTTCATTGTGCTCATTCTACATTCAGGCGCTTGAGAAGGCACATGCTGGTGAACTCACCCAATTGCTAAGTAGATCAGCACTGTAATAGCAAACTGGGGGAAAACTTTCACAGGAGGATTAGAAAGATGGCAGCAGAGCCCTCCCGACGCATAAAATACTGTCTACACTAAGGACTGTGGTGCACTGGGAAGCAGTACTGACCACTCTATTATGTATACAGGACTACTGCGATGCTTTGACTACATCTGTGGTAATAAATTTAGCAATGCCGGGGAGTATTCCTGGGCACAGAGACAAGATTGTCTACACTTAAGTTATCAGCACTCCCTCTCTTGCTACGAGCCATTTTGTCCTTCCCTATTATAGTGAACTTCTTCCTTGGCTCCCTACGAGCAGTAGCAAGCCTCTCACTTCTGATTAAGCTGCCTCCCTGGCGCACACGAGGATTGGCACTGGTCTGCACCTACCTCTGCTCATGGCTAGGTCCATCAGGCACTGCAGCATCTGCGTTTCTGCATGAGGCAGCTAGTGGTAAGTCTGAGGCCAGAGGCCAACAGAAAGAGAAAGATGCTTATCAGCTTTCACAGACTGGTCCTGTCTTTTCACCTCCAATTAGTCAGCTCTTAAATATCTTGGCTGGAGGATGCCACTCGCTCCCTGTTTGATTGAGAAGGTGGGTAAAGCTGCTAGTGCCAAGGGACAATAGATGCTACTGTGTTTCTGGCTTTTCTCTGAATAATACCAACTGCCATTGATACAGCCGCTGGTGTTGTCTGTTTCTCAGCTGTCTTAGGTCAGCAGCTGCTAACCAGTTTGATAAGAAGCGAACTTCGATGTGTCTACAGATCACAAGTAAAAGCAAGGCCACAAGTCTCCTCTGCTGAAGCCGAGAGGTCAGTAGCAGCTCCTTTAGTTAAAACACATTTTATAATGCACAGAAATACATAACTGTTGGGTTGAACAGGAAATTGCTTTCTCCATATGGAAGCTAAGATTTCCCAAGAACAAATAATTCCTCAAGACAGAGCAATGAGAAAACTTGCCATGTACCAACCCAAAACTATCTCGCTAGTATAGAAGAATTATCTTATAGATTGTACGGATACTTTCTAAGCTGTACTACATTTTGCTTTTTTTTTAGGTTTTAGAATATTTTTCATGAAATATTTCCAAATGGTTTAAAAAAAATCAGATGCCCCGTGCTACGTTTACCAAATCTCAAAATGGTAAATTGGCAACAAATTTCCCTGCATGTTAGATAAGCTTTAGAGGACAGTAATGGCAAAGTGGACACAACTCACCAGAAATAAATAATTGAATAAATAAATAAATGCAACATGAACAAGCAGTCAGAATCTCTGTCAAAGATGCACGGTGCCTTGGGTATAAATCAGTGTAGCTCCACTGACTTTAATGACATCAGGCCAGCTTAAGACAGCTTGACACCTAACTCAGTTTGGGCTCTTAGCAGTACCATCAAAGACATCATCAGCTGCTTTCTGGTGTTTGCCTGGCTGCTGGGGCCAAACGCATATTCTTCATCTGCACCTAAAAATAACTTCAGGTCACCCAAAAAGAAAGATAATGTATCTAAAAAGTGTTCACGTTTTTGTTTGCAGTGAGGTAAATTAATCTAGATTGTTGGTTTTTTTCCCCAAAAATGAATACTGGGAGTGTTTTAAATTATTTTTCTACAAAAAAGAGAAAAGACTCAAAATCTAAAACTTTTTCATTATCATTTTTAAGACATCACAATTCTTCACTAACGCTCTGGCTGGATAATGCTTCTGAGATGATCTGACCAGCTATTTCCGACTGCAAATCAGGGGACATGATTAGATCGTAAGTGGCTTAAGACCTGGCTGCTTTGGAAATCTCCTCTCTTCCTATTGTCATATCAACAAAGATCAGCAAAACTGCTAGACTTGGAATCCCTTTCATATAAACAACAGGAATTGTTTTAGCTTTGTATTCTACACAGACAATCCTCAATTTTGGAATGTTATCCTTTCTGATTCAAAGACCCATTTTATTAACCTTCTGGGGGTACGGCAAAGACGATCTATTTTAATTAAGCAATTCGAGAAGTGGGCAGCCGAAGGCCAAAGAGTCTGGGTTATTATTGCTATGATTACTTTGAAAGAATATTATTTATTTGATAATGCTTGCTGATTCATGCTTACTTGTATCATTATATAAAGGTGCTCAGAAAATCGGACAGCCTTCTTTTAAATATTGAATAAATCAAAATAAACAGCAGTATGTTAACAGCGGGCGAAGGCAGGGACTGCCACCATGAAGACTACTGACTAAGACTCGGCACTATCCTGAAAGTTATCTATTATTATATGAACAGACAAGCAAAGCAAATTGCATGGGGACCCACAAATTTTTGTCTTACTAGGATACACTCTTTGTGGTTTTATCTCTGATTAGAAGTAAAAATGGCTTAGATTTTTTTTTACTAAAAGGGTTGCCAAACTTTGACAACAAACATTCACTTGAAATATTCACTTGAAAAAGAAAATATAAAATTACTGGGGCCAGAGCCTCTTGGGCCTTACAGGACCACAGGTTGAATTCATCTTTGCTGAAATGACCTAACTTTCGAAGGTCTCGTGAAGAATGGCTTGTTGAATTACAGATTGTAATGTTTCCTCCCAGATGCTGTTTTCCTTAAAGGGCACCCTTTTCCTCCTCTCCCTAATTCACAACCACGGTCTCTGACAATTCCTTCCCAGTGGAAACACTAGCTGTGCTCCATGTTCTCTTTGGCATATGAGGTATTCACTGCTTCGCCTTAAAGAAAATTTTGCCCAGATTTCACTTCTCCCGATATTCAGAAATTGAACAGAATTGTTTTGAAGCACATTCTCCATCTAGAGCCACGTCTTCGTTTTGCAGTGAGTTACAAGCGTATGCCATTCCACCTGCAATTCCTTCAGATCGTAGCACCACTGGCTGAGATCAAATAAAGCACACAGACCATTTGACATAACCAATAAAGACATTTGATGCCCACATTAACACATCCTTTTTGTAAGATGTCATTTGACAAAAACACTGGGGCAAATGGTAGGCAAAGTATGCAGGTTAGAAAATACCTATTGCTGTACATTTGTTAGGGGCCTTTTAAAAGAAAGTGTTCCATTATAAGATAATAGCTGTGTCTAAGGTTCATAAAGGAACATAAAGAAGTGAGGTGTTCAAATTACGTTCCTCACTTCTACTGTTTCTGCTTAACTGGTCATCTATCCAAGACTACCAAATATTGTAAAGTATATTTCAGCACCACAGAAATGACTGGCAATAGCAGCAATGAGATAGCAACAATGACAGACTGTCCCCAATGAATATTCCCCCATAATAATAAAACCACACTTACAATCTGTGCTCCTCCCGTGTTTTCTCAAGGCGTCATGAATCTAATACTCAACTACTGTAAATCACTGTAGCTCCGCAGTGATCACCAATTTAAAACAGATACGGATCGGTCAATGAGTCTTTAATGAGAGCTGGTTTATCACTACTGTTTTTATGGAACTGTTACACAGAAATGCCATAGGAAGAAACCATTAAAAAAAGGCAACTGATGCAGAAAAAACATAAATAATATCAAATAAAAAACTGCTATGTGGAAAAAGCTCAAGAACCTAATCTAGTGCTCAGGTACATTGCTTCTGCAACACGGCACCTGGGAAGCTGTAGGGCTCTGCAGGGGACGTACAGTCTGTACACTGTCGTTGTATTTTGAACAGTGTTGGAGGACCCAGTATCATTGATCTGAACAAATAAAAAGGTCTGGAAATATCACATGCACGTCTGGGGAAATCCTCTGTTACCGCTTCTACAGCCACAGAAGGTGTCACAGCCGGCACAACCAATACAGATCCCACACTGAGTTTGGGAAGCAGGATGTAGGGAATCTGCACAGCCTGGGATGCAAACTTAGAATAACAAAGACATCAAAGAGTTCCATATTATATCTAAGGAAATTTTTCTGTCCTGCTTCGCCTACCTTCCCCTCTTCAGCCAGGATTTAGTCCCTTGTTAGGTATTTCTGAAGATAAAAACCTGACTCCTCTTCCTAGCAGAACTGAAAAGCAAAGGTAAGAATGGGAGCCTAAGCGTGAATGCCTCTGCAAGCGCGCAGCACAATGAGCCTCCGCAGCGTCTAAGCTCCGGTGGTAACAGGCTTGCTCTGCACCCAGGCACTTCTTTGTATGATTTGTTTTTATTTTTCCTAACAGATATTGCTAGATTGGCACATGAGCAGCTCATACACTGTCATAATTGCTACGTGGAGGGATTGCTATACTTCCCATCACCTACACCCATGGCGCTATGCAAATGGTTTCTAGCCGTAATTTGTAGAGGTGTGCATTAAGTTTTGAGGCAACTAACCGTTCACCAATAACCTATGTCCATCTTTGAAATGACACTTTTCTTTTTCCCCCAAAGATCTTCCAACTGGTTCGCTATGTATTTAAATAAGAAATACAAATATGATAATATAACTATAGAGTAGGAATTCAATTTTACTATGGTAATTGTGTTCCTTACGTTTTTAAAAAATGGGTAGGGCTCAGAGAAATGCCTTTCAGAAAAGCGATACAAACCTACAGGGGCTTACAGATAAAATCACATGTACAATTTCATGTTAAGTAATAAAGAGTTAATGGTAATTAAAAAAACACATGACGTTCGTAATTGCTGAATCATTTTTTTTTAATTCAGCACTTACATTTACAATGGTAGATTTTTTGATTTCACAGAAGCTTTGGTTGTTATTAAACATTTCCGAGAAGGTTTACAGCCATAAATTGTGGATTTGTCTGTATACAGCAATTCTATTGTTATGATTTAACCTAAAAAATACTAAATTAAAATTGATTTACTAAATAGGTTAAGGATAGCGTACTTATTCAAGATTTCAACCCTATTTCATGCTTAGACAGGCAGATCTTAATTATACACAAAAGAATACAAATGTTATTAGCATGATAATAATTATTTAGAAGTCGTCCTCTTTTAAAAAAAAATTAAAGCAGTATTGTCATTCGTGCAGCCACATTTTTCAATAGAATGACAGCTATGCTAGTCATAGATATGTTCAAAGAACATATACAATATTCAAAGCTGTGCAGCCGACATGTTATCAGGATAAGCTAGAGTAGGTACTGCCAGAAACGCACTGCTCACTAATCATTATGTCCTACCCATGGTACTACATGCAAATACAATCCTTTGTGACATTTTGTCAAATATTTTGAGGTTTCTATACTTATCGGTTTTCCCTTTGCACTCATTAACATATATCCACCCAGAAACCGGAGTCACGAATTGTTTGTACTTCAGTTCTTCACAAGGCTAACACCATGACAAATTAATGAAAGGGAAATTAAAGATTTAAGTATTTCGAAGTCTAAGAGATGAGTCGAAGGGTAGCAACATTTAAGTTCGCATTTGCAACCTGGTATCTTCAGAACCAATGGAGAAAATGCAGTGTTTCAGTCTGTATCTGTGCTCTAAAAGACATAAACATTACCTATAGTACCCAGCACATGACATACTTGATAAATCAATTTATAGGTCCTGCATTTTCCTAGCCTACGCTGCGGGTCAATACGACTGTCAATGAGCCCATATTCTATCAGCTTGAGAAAATGTAAAAATGGTTCAGGACTAAACAGTTGGCTACCATACAAGCAATGCATTTCTCAACATCGATTTGCCAGAAGTGTTTCTGTTGTCTTGTTGCTCTAGGCTGGCATTTTTAATTATGTCTGAGACAAATGGATCATTCATACATAGAAAATCTGTAGGGCTTCTTGTCAAATTAATAAAATAATAATGAAAGTAGTCATTTTGGACTGCAAACTGTCAAAATACCTGAAAAGCTCTACAGTAATCTACATGCTTAAGCAAACTAAAATGCTTCTCCGTGTTATTTTAAATCCTAAGTACTATGACATAAAATAGATTGCATAGTGTCCATTGTACACAATGACACCTACTGTGACAAAACCGACTATGTTTAATGACCTTTTTAAATCTTATACCTAGAGTCCATAAAAGCATTGTAATTCAGTTGTAAAACACACTTTAATAATCAAAATGCAGCTGTTAAAATAGCATTGCTCATAATTCTAACTTCAGGCAATTTTTTTGTTTTTAATGCAGAAGAGCAGACCACAGTTTAAAATTCCTATGAGGTCACTATTGGCCATTACAGTGGTTTTTTGCAACTTAATAATAGATGTTTTAAAGTTTAAGTGCAGCCTCAGGCACTCATAAGCATTTATTACAAATCGCTGGTTGCCTCCCTTATGCAGAGAGGAATAACATTTACATACAGTAGCACAGATTAATAAGATAAAAAATTTGAAAAAGCCGTCAGTCAGGGAGTGAAACTGGTGCTAATAAAGCCCACTATATTCTTCGGAAATATCAAGCCGTCTGTTCCAATATTTTGCCATTCCCCATGAGGTATACAAATCCAAATCAGATAAGACTCAAGCAATGCCAAAGACATGCTGCTCTGCTCTCCAGTGGCATCCAGCTGAATCTTTTATTTATCTTCAGAGCAATTGTACATTCTCGTATCCTAAAGACTGAAATAAACCAAACATCCCTCATCTGAAAGTTTCATAAAATGGGGCCCACTTCTTCCTTGTTTGCTAAACCGTGATTAGTGACTACAATGCGGCGCAAAGTGCGTGCTATAGTAAGTATACATAATAGCAGGCATGGGACCGCTATAGGAAAGGCTAGTTAAAAAGCACCACGTCTTGCTGTAGTTTAACATGATGCTCACATGAAACAGAACACGGAGGAAATCAAATTGCTTAAGCAAAGGAAATCCAAGTAGTCTTACACTTTTCTGCTTTATATTAGAAAGACAGCTTAGAAGCCGGGCTGCCAAAGACATTAGGCAAGGTAAAGTGCAATTCTTGTAAAATAGCACACACAATGTGGCATTATGATTAAACTGCAAAGGTACTTGTTATAACAAATCACTTTGTAAATCAAATAAACTACAGCATAAAAAAAGAACATAAAATCATTTCTGCACCCTCGTAATGCCAATAATTTTAAAAGTACGGCATTAAGAACAGGAAGTCAGAAGGAGACCAATCAGTAATTTTTAGTAAGATTTCTCCCAAAGATAAACCACATTTATTTACACAAGTATTTGTACGACTCTCCTCCCGAGCAGGGTTGTGAATTGAAGACAAAAAAGAGATGCGGGTCCCTTCTCATTTTTCTTCAAGAACACTGTCATATTAACATTGAATAATTACTAAAAATTGTAATACACTGGTGTAATATTACCTTTTGCCAAATTGCATTAATCAAAAAGTGAGACCACTGCAATCAAGTAATTAAGTGTAAAAAAATTTGGCGGATTTGCATAGCATCTCTTCCCAGGATTGTTTGCTGTACCGCAGCGTTTTGAATTCCTGGGTGTTTTTGTTTTGGTTTAGTTGCAGAGATGCCAAGGAAAAAGGTAAGTAAACAGGAGCAAAACAGTCAATGCGTAGCGGTGAAATAAAAGTGCCCAGGACCGGACGAGGAGTGACAGCCACCTTGCCTACTCTGAGTATGTACACAATAAAATAAATCCTGCTTGACCTCCTCAGGAAACCAGACTATTGTTAACCAGGAGAAGTAGTAAACACGGCTGCTTAATTACACACAAGCAAGCACTCCGCTACATTGGGTTTATGATACAAAAATAAGGAGTTTCTTGTTCTGGTGGGTTTCTTTGGGGGGGGCGGAAATCGTACACATAGTAAAGATCATTTCAGGTACATATTAAACTGGGAGAAGTCAGAAAGAGCTCCTTTGTATAATGTCACAAAGCAACCTTTAATGCTAATGGAATAAATGCACACACAATTATTTTTATAGTCTTTTGTCTCCCAAGTTTATTTTAGAGGCGAGCAAAGGTTTCTTTTCCAGATCAGCACCTAACTTGTAGAATCACCGTGCCAAAAGATTATTAATTGGGAAGATTAATTTTATTAAAAGAACGGGGATTTTTGCTGATTTTTTTGTTGTTGTTGTTTGTTGGAACAGTGTCTGTAAAGCGTGGTTTCTTCCACCAGTCTATCCTAGGCTAGCTGTGAATAGTGCCCATTTTGAGATTAGGAGATTAGGTTATTCATCACTTGAGATGCTCCCTGCTGTGCTGCTACTATCAGAGCGCAGCCAAATCAAAACATCTCTGGAAGGCATTTCAGAATAATTGAATGCATCATAATTTCCCTATTAATACATATCTCATATTACAGATTATGCATGAAATGTTCACATTATCTGTTACTTTTTGTTAACGTCTTGCTCCTTGCCAGTAAATTTAATACACAGAGTGAATCAGCATGCCATGATGAAGGGATAGGTTACTGATAGCCATTTTTTCAGGATTCAGTAGAAAATTAAAGTAAATCGATCATTTTATAGCCCCACTGGAATGTCTACAAGGGCATGTTGCTAAGCAAATGGTAATTTAAATGTACTGTGTAATTTTTCTAAGCAATTTACTGAAAGCAGATTTTATTTCTCACTTACTTAATATCAGATGCTTTTTATCTGTTAGTGCATGATGTATCAGTTATAGAAAAATTATTAATCTATGGTTTAATCAAATAGCAAATATACAGTGATTTGACAGCTAGTTGTATACATATTAGGATGTCTTAATTCACATGAATTACAGTAATATCACTTGCTATTATCTAAAAAGACACAAGACGATTAAATTACATACATAAAAAACACAATAAGTTCCAGGTAAGTCAGCATAAATCCTAAAGAAACAGTAATCCAGCTGTCTACTACATTTCACAAAAAACAGTAATACTTGTCATTTACATTTTATTATATTTTATTTTTTGCATGAACAGAGATACTCTTTCAAAAGTTATCTAGCAACTGAAAATCACGGTACCTATAGAATTCACCAGAATGAAAATGAAATTGTGAAAACGAAAATTGGGATGGGATTAAAAAACTGTCATGAATGTTTCAAGGCGATTAATTACCAGCTGGATGGGAGCTGTGCCCAATTTATATATTCAGTGCACATATACTGCTTTTAACAAAGAATATTTAACATATACCTCAGGTAACTCCTAGCCCTTATTTAGGCAAAATGCCAGTTGGCTTTCAGTGCAAAATCTGCCTCAAAGGCAGAAGGATCAGCTTCATCAGAGTATTTTAACTTTAAGAATGATTCCAAGTATGCGAATAGTTTAAAAACCAAATAAGGCCACAGAAAATAATCTCCCTTCCCCCTCCCACGTCCCCGAAATGTGCTTGATGACAGCCTTCATTTTTATGAAATACAAAGAAGTCTCCATTTATCCTTCAGGTTCCTTAGAATGAATGTAGGGTCCTCCTACTGCTGATGCACAAAATGTATTATTGTCATTAATGAAAAAGTTAATGGGCCATTTTCTTATATATCAATTTACATTTTACAATTTGAGTATACAAATGATATGTACAGCAGAGAGCTGATTATTTTTGCTCAAGGAAATAGTTTTAATGTGTTTTATGGACATCAAATGTTGTGAATAATGATGCATCCACAGAATGCAAATAGGATGACAGTTCTTGTGCTGTGATCAACAGTCCTTGGATAAAAGGTCTGCAGTGACAATAATATTCTATGGAGGGTCTGAACAGTAAAAAATGGGAAACAAGAGGATACCATGATGTTCAAAATGTACATCAGGAGATAGATTTGAAATTGTCACTAACATCATTATTTCACAAGTACAGTGTAATGGCAATTTACAAGTGAAATATACTCCAAAATCCCATTTTATACAGTGGTGTTTCACAGCAAGTGGATTGCCTAGTCTGTTTTAATAGCTTTTTCTCAGGTTGAAACTTTTGTTTTTAACCAAATATGCTTATCTAGTGTATGCTCTGCGTTACATGAGGCCAGCAAAAATTTATTAGTAGCATCTCCCAGATGTATCAGACTGGTAATCTTACAAGAGAGCCTGTGCAGGTAGGAGTGACGACACTACACCTCTCCATGCCACGGCACCTGGAGCAGGGTGCAGTCCCTCAAAAGATTCAGGGTGGCCCCGGTACTGTCTCCGTAAAAGGCTGCTTTTCCTAGAAGAAGAATTTTACTAATTCCCAACAGGAGGCCCCAAAGGGGACTGGCTGCATCCGTAGGATTGAAGGGGTCACTACTTTTGGGACCCAAAATCCCATTGATCCATATCCTCTAGTAGAGGAAAGATTTAGAGCAGCTGTGTCTAGTAGGAGAGCTGAAGTGCACCTCAGTTATGTGTAGCACAATTCTCTGCCGCACTCATAAGGAAAATTTCATGCAATATAGTTGGAACATGTTTGACAAAGAAGGTACAAGATACATGATCAGACAGAACTAAAGCGTCAAAGCGTTTCCTTCCACAGCACTTCCACATAATTTTCACAGGATATGTTTGTAGATTGTTACCAGACCTGCAAACTGTTTTCTAGAGGTTCTCACTATGGCTATAAAAGTAGGTGCAATTATTGCAGTTTTTAAATTACTGCTTATGCTAGAGCAATCCATGTTAAATTGCAACACAGGATTTTTATTTCTTTTTCCCCCAAATCCAGTGCTGATAAACAAACTATGCTGTGCCAGCACTCCTCAGGTAGTTTCAGATTTCAAGATCTACAGTTACAGTGGCCTGTGTAAATCAATCTTAACCCACGGCATTAGAAACAGAGTTACCCAAAAGATATTCAGTTCATAAAGGAGGGGAGGGGGGAAGTAAGAACAGATGTTGTGATGTGGTTCACCTCTGCTACATGTGCTGTGTGCAGTGCCCCATAACTACTGGCTATGTCAGCTGTAAGAGAAAAGGGATGGCAGGCTCACAGAGATTTTTCTAAAGGGCATTTTAAAAAAGTAGAAAGCATAACTGGTCTGCAAGCATAGCTAGAGCGGCACGATGCTCCTCTAAAGGCTCAAATGTCGCCAAAAGACAACTATGTGCCACATTCTAAAAACTACACAATATTCTGCATAAAACCCCTGCCAAAATACTTTCCTTAGTCTCCCTGAACCACTGGGCGTTGCACCTGAGCACCGTTATAAGGAAAGAAAATATAGGGTTATTGGATGTTCATTGCTATGCGCCCAAATTAAAATCAAGGTGATAACTAGAGCTGTACATGAGCTGAAATAGTGTATAGATATAGCCACAGATAGACAAACTGGGTTTGGGAAACCTCAGGTAACTACAGTATGCAACTTCAAACAGATCTTTTCCCCTTTCCAGAGTTCAGGCTGACGATACGTAGAGACTCCAGAGCGCTGTCTAGAAATCAGAATCACGAAAAAATTTAAGTTGATGCCATTCAACTGATAAAAACTGGAATGGCAGATTCAGGGCCTTGCTTTCTAGTACCACCTGAGGTTTCTTCTCAGAAAGGAAACAGGGCTGATTTTCCTTTAGGCATATTCTAGCGACCCCTTAGATCGGAACAAGCGTACAGAGTTCACTGGTGGCACTTTCAGTTTGCGTTCACGTAGGCAGGAGGACAGCAAAGCTTGTTGGCCATCTTTGAGGCTCTCAACCAAAATTTGGGTAGTGCACATTTGTCACTCTTGGTCCTTGTTTTTAAGAGACCAATGCTGATTATTCCACATTTGCAACAGTGTAATTCAGATGAAGTCTATCTGGTCACATCAACAACAAAAAAAACCCGTTTTTTAGGCTAGCTCTGGGGAATCTAATTAAGCATGAAGCAAACCACCAGCATTTTGGATACCATGGAACCTCTTAACAAACACTCAGTTTCTGATGTTAACCATTATGCTAAATCTCCATAGTATTTTAACAGCTTTACACACTAAACACTATCCTGGAAGCGTTTTAACTACACTTTCAGACGATCATCTCTACAAAGCCAATATTTCATGAAGTGACAATTCAGTGCCATCACCCTGTTCCTTTAATTAGCATATCTAATTTCTTCCAAATCTCCTTCCAAGAAAACAAAGCTTCTGATCAGAGACGGAGGGCTCATCTGTACAGCACTAACTCAACCTAGAGTAACTGCCGCAAAAAGAGAGAAGGGCAGTTGTCCGCTTTGAGCTGACGATGTTTCTTGTAACACATCTACGCTGATCCCATCTCCAGTCTACGAGGGGGACACTAAAAGTTAGAGTCTCTCCCGTGAAAAGAACATGAAGATTTCACTCCACTTGCAGAGATCTCGTCAGGGTTGTTCTGTGCGCGGCAGGGCAGGGAGAACAAAACACGCATTTTAGAGTCGCAGGAAAAAATACAGAGAAGAAACGAAACATCCCCCCAAAGTAATTCAAGTTAATAAAACAAAAACATAATTCTCGTCAACATGACAGGCACAATCTTCTTTTTTTTTTTTTCTGTTAAGTTAGCAATCCATCCTGAAAAATATAACAAATATCCTGCTGCACATTGATGCATTTTGTAACAATACAAAACCCTCCACTAGCAAAAACACTTGGAATTTGTAATCGAGGGTAAGATTTACTGTATTTTAGGATATATGCATTGAAATGCAACTTCTCTGAATAATACTAATAATTCTCTTTTTTATCATTCCATATCAAACTGTAACCTAACTGTGTCAAGGAAGCTGAAAAAAACAAGAAAATATGATGAACAGCTTCCTCCAAAGAGAAGAGGTTTCTGGCTTTAACTTCAGATTGATAGCTAATACTGATCAAATTCTACTCCTGATCACAAAAACATACATCTCGTTGATTATAAACGGGGGGATATGCAGACATTCTGTATGTACATGTTTCCTCTAAAGACATTAGGTATTAAGAGGATGTTTGCTTTTAAGCATATAGTAAAGTGTTTTGACGAACAAGGATAAATACCGGTTTGCCTATGTTGAAATGAATGCCTAAATGTTTTTTTGGACTGCAGGTCACCTTTATGTTTACAAAAATACTAACAGCATATATTTATTTTCAGTTACCTGTTTCTTGTTGTTTACTATTAACTTCCTGAACAAGATCACAGCACGTTTGATAATAAGGAAAAATACCACTGCAGATTAAAACTAGTAAAGACAGTGTCAGCCTAAATAAAAGGAAGCATTTTGTATAACTTTTTTTGGTACAAAAAATTATTTTGAGCATAATCTTTCTTGTACCTAACACTCCAAATATGTTCAGTTGCGCAGTGGAAAGACGGGATTCAAATTATTGAAGAACAACTTGTTATTTAAAAAAAGCAAGAATAAAAGATGAAGGAAATAGCAGGCTTCGCTTGGTATCTCTATTCTAGGACCTGATTCCTAAAAGTGAGCAACTGGAGCTGGCCAGATATTTACATGTTAGCCAAAACTCCAGGCTGATTTGCTGACAAGCTGGGAAGTCAGTGACAACACCAAAGTGTCCTGAAATTCCTGTGCTCTAATAATCAGGATAAATTTCTTGAAGCTTTAAGTCTAATAAGTCAATGTCCGAGGTGTACCAACGGATCAGTTCTGGTTTGCTGATGTCCAGCCTAATTCACTATAACCTGCCTCCCCCTTCAAAGTCACCTAATTTAGAGCTTTGCCAATGGAGGTGACTGAAACTTGGCAGCCTTTTCTTGGGAGCTCTAAGCAATCTCGCTGGAGGAGCTGGTTCATCACCATTGCTTCTTAAGAAGCCTTAAGAGACGCGCTTCCCTGGACTAGCACTAGTTTGTACAGATACCCTGCTTAATCTCCACAGTTGTAGAAGAGGAGTAGAAATTTTTGAACAATGTATTTACTTAATTATGCCAGTGGGTATCATTTTCACATTTTGCTTTTTGTGGAAATCATCTACTTCATTTTAAAGGTGTAAAAATTGAACCTCGTGAAGGTTAAACGGCTTGTCAAGAATTACTGTAATCCTGATTCTGACACTAACTAGCTGTGCCAATTTGGATTTGTCACTTCATTTCTCCAAGCCGCTCCTTCCCCATTTGTAATGTCACTTCCAAACTTTATTTAGTGGCAAAGTGCTAATGTAAGTGCAAAGTATTACTAATCCTGTGTGTGGCAGACACTGGGATGTAATTCAAGATCTTCTGGCTCCCAGTCCTGTGCTTAACTGTAGATCTTGAGATTGCTGAGGACTGTCTTGCTTCTTTCCATTTTTTCAACATGTGCAATTTCAGACAAAGGGTTGGGGGCTTCTGTTGTGAACCTCGTTAGGAAAAATATTTCTGCCAATTTTAAAAGACTTTTACCTCTGGATACTCACTGAAAAAAAACCCCACAACTTTTTAACTAGAGAAAAATAAAACATTAAAATATTTTGGCCAGTCCTGTTCATTAGTATTCTGCATAATTGGCAGTAGGAGTAAATAAATAGAGACAGAAAGACAGGGAAAACCTAAATGGGAATTAAAGGCTGTTGTTTTAATTGGTATGGGAGGGGAAAAGTAGGAAGATATGACCTGCAGCTCTGTTGTTTATTAAAGTTATCGCCTTCCTGCCTTAGGTGAAAATTATGGTGCAACCTCCTTACAGATTTTCACATTTCCAGCTATCTTGCAGGAAGCCACATTGATCTTTAAGCACTGAACAAATCAGGATGCCGAGGTACAGCCAGAACCCAGGGCTCATTTGTTCCACACAGGGTTATTGCCGCTTCTTGATAATAAGTTTTAATTGGGTTGTAAACTTCTTCTGTCTCATGTTTTCCTCCTGACCTCCAAGTAAACAAATTTAACACATGGCATGCATGTGGTATGTACTACTACTGCACGAATCTGGAAAACAGTTTCTCTGTGTATTTTCCAAATAATCAGCCAATTTGGGACGGTGAACTTGCACAAGGAAAGACAGGTATCGATGAGACCTAGCAGTAACAATCCTCTGTGCAAGATCAGCGGTCAAGCAAGGACCAGGCACGCTTTCAGTCATCTGCACAGCTCAGACACCTCTCAAATCTATTCTCCAGACCAGATATATTTTGCAATATCAGAAGTACTGATAACATCATTTGCCATAGCTTCTTCAGAAAGCACCTAAACCAGATCAGGCTTATTCAGGCAATCAGCAAGCGACCTTCCTTGCTCTGGGAACACTGCAAACATTCGCCTGTTCTGCAGCAGTGTCAACTGTAAGTATAGTTGTGACAACAGTCAATTTGAGGTCTGCCGGAGCATCTTTAATTACAGATAACACTATTTGTACGTCAAATGTGTCTGATAAAAAAAAAAAAAAGCATCTGATGAGGACTGATGTCCCATGCTTTCATTATAAACGGTTGCAAGTGGACAATAAACACATGATGCAACACATCATTCCCTTTCAGTCTGACTTTTATCAGAAGTTCATTTGATTCTCCTTGCTTGAAGCATGTATCTTTCTCGAGCATTAGTTTCTTTGTATTTAGCGCGGAAGGTACCTACACGCTTTGGCACAGGGCTATGAAAAGATGAGCTCCTACAAAGGAGACCAAAAAGTTCTTTATGGCTTACAACTCTGTCGTTTTTTTCTTGCCCTTTAGCAGTCAGTGTAACAGAAGAAGAAACAGAACAAAGAAACAACCATCAGTTTGTTATTGGCCATCAGAGCCGCGATTTGTTTCTTTAGTTAAGCAGCCAGTATTGATTTCTAGGTCAAAGTCACGTTGCATAATTCTACCATTTTCAGTACAGAAACAAGAGAGTGCATTTGACCCACCATTTTGTCCTGAAAGAGATAGTACGCTGCATTACAAATCCACACGGTTTTCTACACCACAGTGAGTTTAATACAGCCCTGCTTGGGGAGTTGAGACATGCTGAAGCAATTCATGGGGTAGATCTGCAGCTTGCTTAAATAGCTGTAGTTCCCATGGGCTTAGTGAAACTATGACCAATTTACACAGCAGAGGATATGGCTCATTGTGTGCAACAGAAAAGGGCTCTGCCCTGGCTCCGTGCAAGCAAGTACAGGCAGGATCACTGGAGTGGGCTTGAGAAACGGGCTTTGGGTCTTTGGGGGATGCTGAGGCTCACACAGGAAAGGTTAGAACTGGCCACTTTCTTGTTTGTTTAACTCCACCAGCTTCCTTATACAAAATCCTATTTACTCTGCTGCTCTTCTGTGGCAAGAAGAGTAAATATTAGCTTAATGTAGAGAATCTAAGTAACACAATGGGAAAGAAAGTAGCAGGGGAGGAGGTAATAAAATGTGCCTTTAACTTGGATTAAGTGCTTTAATTTGATTATTAATAATTTTTGCTTATTGTGCATTTGCATCTGGAAGTTCCAAGCAGGCATAGTGCTAGTATTAGGCATTAAACAACCTTCCTCATGAGAAACAGACAAAATACAGGATAAAAGCATTAATACTATGCCATTTCTACAGATGCTTGCTCATTCTTAACACAGGCACGGACAGATTGCACGCCTGGCCTACTGCCCCCCCCCCAAATAGCTACAGCAGAGCTGGAAACCAACCTCCAAGCCCCTAACTCGGTGCCTTTTCCACACATACATAGGCATTTATGGCCACATTCAGCCTTCCTGCTCCTATTTTGAGCGCTCCCTTCAATGTTAACAACTAACAGTGCCTCAGTGCCTTATTGCAAACTATACAAGCTGTCACTCAGGTATGCAAGCGAGGAAGTTAAATCTCCAGTTTGTTTGTGGGGAACGGGCACGCAGCCAGTTCTCCACTGAGAGAGTCACTTATCTTCTGTGACTGATGCGAAGGGAGAAGAGCAGGGCTGGAGTGGGTTTGGGTTCTTTTTTTAAGGTGAACTGAACAGTCGAACCAGTAAACCAGGGAGACTGGTTTCCGAAGCATTACCAACTGCCCTTACCTTTCACTTTTGCGAGTTAACAATTTTTATTTTTCTTCTGGCTACCAAAGAGCTTATTACAGATTAATAGTTTACGGCAGTGGATTAGAGAGATAAGATTTCTTCAAGATACAGAACAGAAATACCATAACGTGGGAAAAACTGAAGTGACAAGTTAGTATCTTACTGGAAAGTGAGCTGGGATGAGAGAATTACTCGTGACGTAATAAAATGAAACCTGCACCAGAAGTTCTAAGGCTGAACTTAACAAAAAGTAAAGAAACAACATACTTTATTTTGAGATTCAGTGGTCCAAACCCAGCTACTGAATAAGCAGATGAAAGTGTCAGTAACTTCAATGGATTTCCATGTGCTTAAACCACTTTCAGGGGTTTGATCTATTCCCAGTACCTTACAGAAACAGAGGAGTTAGTTGAGCAGCACTCAGAATCAGCATGACTTCTGCCCATCTTAAACAAGAGTGAAAAAATGGTGCTTTTAATTTAGAAGAAATGACAGATTCACTGTCATTCAAATCCGCATTGGTAAACCACTTTCTAAGGCTTTTTTTTTTTTCTTTTTGTTCAGAAACCTGCCATTTTTACATTTTATACTCTTCATTCCAGGAATACCTGCCAATCATTTTGATCCTGCCAGCTCTCCTTTATTAATTGATTAACTACTGGAATAATCTACCAGTGTTTAACAGACTTCTATCCCCAAATAACTACTCTGAAAAATAAATATATTTAACTGTTTCAGCTGAAACCAGAAATTCATGTGCATTGACCACAAACACATGGGTCCCTGTAAATACTGCAAAGTGCTGCGAGCACAGTATTCCCAGGAATTTGCATGTTTTTGTTATTTCGTATTCTATTACAGAGCTTGTGGACTGCATCACATATCACATTAAATGTGTTAGGTGAAGAAGGCTACAGAACTTGAAAAAAATTAATCTGATGTTAGAGTTGAGTGCAATTTAGAGGTCTACGTTCAAGAATAAGAAACACAAGAATCCTACGCAGATGTTTGCAAGCCCCATGTCCCATGCCTTTTCTCCCCTAATGCTGCTTCCCCATAAAGAGTTCTCTCATTGGCCGTATACAACACACCTCCATTTTAACTAACTGCTCGCTAGGTCTCCCTGAGCCCAAGTCTTGTACAGGGCTGCATGTGACTGTGTTTAACTATGCTAATGAGTTCAGTGCAAAGAAAAGAAAAGAACGGTGACTTCTTTGCAGACTCAGGGACCTAAAAAGATCATCTAGTTCAACCTTCCTTGCATTCAGAAATACTGCTGTAACTCACCTCTTAAGTAATAACCTTTACCATGTGGGGGGGTGGGGGGAAAGACAGAAAGAGAGGAAAAAATGTAGACCCAGTGCCCTCCTCAAACTGAGGAGGTTCAAAGCAGCAGGGCAGCCTTGGCCACTGAAAACGAGGCAGTGACACCTTTCAGAAAAGAGTAAATATTCATAGAGAGAGAACAATAAGGAACCTTCTTCTCTAGCCTGGCAATGAGGATGATGTTGAAGGAGAAAGACGACCTGCAGACTAGTCCCTCATCTCAGCAAGATTTTATCCAATGCCTCTTAACATGAAAAGGCATTAACGCTTCATCCTCTTCCTTTTCTGAAAGTGTATTCCTTCATTTTCCTCAGATTTGCACCAACAAAAGTACACTGAAGTCTCACCATACACTGATATTTTGACATTAAACCCCAAACTAATGCAGTTTCCTGGTTTCTAAATATCAGTGGAATGCAAGGGAATATTCTACAGAGCTGCATTATCGGTGTACACGTAGCCATGTTAAGTAGGAAGACCTAACGACAGAGGTCAGTCAAAGCACAGGGAGGTCAGGTGAACAACTATTTATTTAATGACTCCGAAATTACTAACTATTCATTTTGCAGAATATCATCCCAATCCTCACTGATGTAAAAGCCAGACAGAAATATTCCAAACCCAGTTTGAGATTTATTTTTTTTTTAAAAACTAGATATAGTCCAAGTTTCTTACAGCTCTGATGCTTACTTTGTAAGATAAAAGTTCACTTTAGATCCACATAAATGAAAATAACTAAGATCCTCTTAGGAAGAAGAATGTAGAATTTCTTAACACAGAGGACAATATTTAAGCAGTACAGAGTAAGCAAATTCACACATAGGAACAGCTGAAGTCAAGTCTAAATATATACGCTTCATTTGAAAATGGTACTTTTAAAGGAGTTCAGTGGTTTCACAGACTAAAGAGGTAGCGTGGGGAGTCTAAAGCACTCCAGGGATTTCAGATGGAATCCCACTGTGGTTTATCAAGTGGGGAATTATAACCTTAAAAGAAGTGAATTTCTAGGCCTTGACTTGCTGAGCAATGCGGTACCTCTTTGGATGAAGTACCTCATATAGGAACAAAAAAAAAAATATCCACACAGAGAACTCCAAGTAGTGCTGCAAGATTACTGCAAAGCCAAGGCAGGCCTGCAACTGGATCGGAGATCCGTGTTCTCTGATAGCACCTCACAGAAAATAAGAATGCAGTGTCCTAAAAGAAATGATAAATGTATGCTTCTTTATTACTCAAAGAATGCTGCTACGTGAGAAGTAATATAATATAGTCAGCATAGTAGTTGGAAAGAAAATTTTTGGAAACGTACATTTCAGATGTTTCGCTCATTCTAAAATAAAACGCTGTTAGCCCTCGTGCACTAGTTTGTCACTCTAGTACTCTCCTCTAGGAATGCATACTCTCATCTTACTTAACCTATGGTTCTGTTTTAATGGAATGTATTTAGAAATGTTGCTCTACTAAAAGAATCAACTTTCTGCTTAATGAATATAGTTTGAAATATTCTCAAATGCTTTATATAAAAACTACAATTAGATAAAAAAGAGTCAACAAATATTGTGTGGGTCGTTAGAATGACCAGTTTCAGGTACTGCGCCTGCTGAGGAAGGATGGATGGATGATGAACGGGCCCCCTGTAGACCAAAATCTCCCCAAAGAGACCCGATGCCTTCACGACGGCTACATGAAGCCACTGAAGGGCTGCTCAAGTCCCTCTTGTAAATTTTTCCTGCTTATATGTTTATATTGCAGTGCAAAGTTGTAGCAATTTTAAAAGTAATCATTGCTGAATTCTCATGGCAAAACCTGCAGAGATTACAACCCTATATTCTTTATTATCAACTTTGATCACAAAGTAACTGTCATTTTGTGTTATATGGAAAAAAATATTTGTCCTATTCATGCCTCTGTACAGCTTAATATATTCAACTGTGACTTATAGAAAAAATATATGTACATATGGAATACAACAGTCCAATAAACTAAGTTCATTTTAAAGCAGATTGTCTAAATTTTCTGCTAGCATTAACTACAATTTTCAGTGGAATAATTCTTTTTTTTTTTTAAAGAGTGGTGTATAATTATATTTTATTTTTAATGAAAACCAGTAATGAAAAACATAAATAGTGTATCCTTTAATGATCAACACACTGACTAATGCCACTAATGCTGAGTAGCATGTGCTGAAATGATGGATTATCTTAAAATATGATTTTACTAGCTCTGCTATGTAATTTGTTAAGCATTTAGTAATAAGTATGTCTAATAAAATATGAAAAAAATATTTAGAAAATGAACCATAATTTTAATATAATTTTAATTAATGGGAGTGCAATTGCAGTGGTTTAAATTACATTCCCAGTGGTAAAAAGCCTTTCAAACCTAATTTGTAAGCCAAGATGGTGGCTTTAATGACTGGCAGCAAAGTTTCTTCAACAGATTTCATGGGGCATGATCCAAAGATAATAGGTTTTCAGCCCAATGACAATCCAATTACAATGCCAATCAAAGCCAACTTCATGCACTCTAATTATCAGATTTAGCTGTCAGTTCAAATACAAACATAACACTTTTATTTAAATAAAAATTTAATTTAGAAAAAAAGAGGACTTCATGTGTGATTTATTGAGACTGCAAGAGCAATCTAACTTATTTCTCTAGTAATATAATAAAATCAGTCTTGTATTAAAAATGTGAAAACTTTTCATTCTCCTGTATGTGCTATGCTGTATTATTCAGGAGTTAATTTAAGCAAAAAAGCATAACATAACATGGCAGCAGATATTTGCAGACTAGAAGTAGGTTAAATAGAGTAGCAAGGTTTCAATGAGACAAAACTCCAAGTGAATAAATGACAAAACCTAATTAGTTTTTTACCAGTAATCAGGAGAAGCTATGTTAAGACCACAACCCATTTATGTAGGTCTACAGCACACATAATCTATCGTAGCTCTCCTCCCTTCTCTGTCTGCTTCTGTGTATAATGAGAGTGTAAATGCACAGCTTTTTATTATATGTGTGTGCTTATTTGAATACATGTGGAAAAAATACGTAAAGTGATAAAAAACCACAAAAAATGTTATGTTAAAATAAATTTAATGTTCCAAATATAGGTATCTCCCAGCTGAAATAGCCCCATGGTACCTACCAACTGCAACCTTGCTGTTATTCTCTCTCTCTATCAAAACTTATTATTTATTAATTAACATAATTATAAAGATCTCAATATAGGAAGGAAAAGCTAGTTCAGGACTCTGTATGCTATAATACATTACAGCACAATTATCAACTCAGGCTTGGTTGAAACAGAGGTAATTGTCCTATAACATATTTAATACATATAAAATCCTGTCTTCCCATAACTAGAAGAGATAGGAGAAAGGAATTACAGAAGGAGCAATTATTGTACCATTCTTTAAGAACGTGAACTTATTTCCAGTTGCCATTTACTCCCCCTGTAGTATATCAGCTCCTGAATGTTTGGTAGTTTGTTGGTTATAGCTAGCATACCAAAGGTATTAGATTCCACAGGCTCTGATCTTCAGTGGATCCCAAAAAAATACATCCACTGCAGATAACAAAAGTGATTCCTATATTAGGGCTGACGAAACCAAAAGATAACATTACGATATGTGCAAATGCTAAGGACAGTAACAGACTTATTGACAACCCAAATATTTGAAATTAATTTCTACAGCTTTCACTAGATCCAAAACAACTGAAATTAAACTGAAACTGAATTTAAAAAGTAATTGTCGGCTTGCCTGTGCTCACCTTTTATTTTAATCATTTACGTTACTTCTGCTATGACGGTATTCTTTATCATAAGGCTCAAGCCATGCCAGCCTCACCTTCCTAGTACTTTCCATCATCTAATTCCCAATACATTTCATTCCTCCCTCTCTCTCTCTTTTTCAGATGTCCATTACATCATTCTTTGCTACTGCAAGGGACTCAACCTCATGACCACTATGTAAGTGCAAAGAAAAAGGATTTCAAGAACTGGAATAAATGGGAAGGAGAGATACCACATTTATATATAATTCTGAGATGATCATCAATCTGAAGATGGAGCTACCAGATCCTTGAACTCACCATCATTTCTCCTGATTTGGGGGTTCTAAATAAGCACGTAGTCTGTGCATTTGAATCCATAATGACTTCAGAGTTCAGCCAACAAGGAAATATAAAATTAAATGGCAGAGCTAAGTTCAGTAGTGTTACATTTAAAACGCTCTCTGGAGATAACCATCCAAAGACAAGCAGCTTCCCCATTTGTTGGCCTCTTTTTCCCTCCTCTTGGGCAGTCATTCTGCAGCCCCTCTGTTCCTGAGCACCTCTACTAGGAAGTTCCTCCATGAGATGGGACAGGAGGATCCTGGAGGCAATCTCAAGACCAGCTACTAGCTCAGAAAAGTTAAGAAATTCACTATTACATTTTGTCAAGGTCATGACATTCCTCTGCTCCCTCCAGCCAAAACTGGAAGTTAAGGCTCAATTCTACCATTTACTGTAGCTGTTTCAACTTATGTCATTATTATTACTTGGCTAAGACACTGTTTTCTATAGTTTCATCTATATAATTTTGGAAGTTAAGAAAATGAAGGTAATATTCATGTATCTTTTGCACATGGACCACTAAAAAAGAATAACACAGCATATATAATACACACCTCTCAATAGCCTGGTCTGGGGCTAGCTTTAAGAGTCCCTAGCTTTCGTTTGCATTACTTGCCAGATGCAATAGGAAAATCTCCTGACTTAAATATCACAAGAACTAGAGCCATAATTTATCATCATTGTTACTACTACTATTTTCATTACTACTACTACTTTTACTTTCTAACTTACTCGGGCATCAATAATTGGAAGGATAATTTTGAAAGCCTATTTAGCAATCTGACCATGCTTACACATTGTGAATTTAGGAAGTACACTGAAAAATTTCAGAATTCCTTTACTACCTTCTTTTCAGGTTTGATCTGTGCTTGGAGGAAAATGCTCCAAAAATTGTTTTGTTAAAGTTTACCTGGCAACACGATATAAAACATATCATCAGTAGGGACATTAGGATACAATCTAAATGTGCCTACATTCATTGACATTAATAGGATCTACAGAAACTTATATCGAAAGGTGAATCTAGCTCATAAATTTGTTTTGTTGTTTTCATTTCATCCAGAGTTTAATCACTATTAAATGCTTTTTAGATCTGTAGTATTTTATAAAAATAAATGAAAGATAAATGAAAGAAAACTTCAGAAGTAATAAGCAAATTATTTTGTTTTTATAGATTCTTCTGCATCGTCTAAGACTTTTTTTCCTGTCACATTAGAGTTGAGATGAACATTTTGGAAACAACAGCTAGCCAAATCCTAGAAGCTATTAAAAATGTTTTCCAAGGTAAAGCATCATGCCAAGAACAATACTAACACTCAGCGTGGAGTAAGATATAAGAAAATACAGCAAAACATGCCAGAAAATTATTGGGCTAACCTCTGTTAATGGAAATATCTGAAGTGCAATACTCCCCTCATACAGAATCTATACAAAGAATTTGAAGTTTGTTAGAATGATGAACCAGAAATTTACCCATGGGTGTTTTATGCCATTCAAACAAAGCAAAGGTATTTTATTTTCTGAAGACAAGTAAATGCTGACAAACTACTTCTATGTGCATTTCATCAGAATTTTACTAGCTTGCAAGTGGCAGCACAATTTTTTTTTCTTTTTTTTTTTTTTTGTGGTTGATATACTCAGTCATCACATATGCAAAATAGAAAAATAGATTTAACTAGTTAGCTCAGACTGGGGACTCAGATAAAACCTTTTCAAATGGACATAGATAAACGGCATCATCACTGCTTCTAAAAAAACTGCCCCATCGTTTAATTAAATCTTCAGTCGTACGTATGTCTCCGTATTCCCAAGGACTACTTCATGTATGACACAGGATGCCAAACTTACAAACTCACAGAAAGCTTCCTTCATTTCCTTTATTTGAAAAACAAGATTTGAATTCTGAAAGCAGTCTGACCTGTATTCCTAATTTTTTTATTCCTTGAGGAGAATGTCCTTTCACAGAATAAGATGACTTTTTATCAGCTTGACCCGGAGAAAAATGTGACACAGATTCATATTCATACACTCTTTTCTGATTTTGATGTGGATCCAACTCTGCTGTCCTTATTCAGGACAGCAGAATTAGGTCTCCAGTGCCTAAACAGTGAAGATCTAGAGCCAAAGGAAATCTGCAATAAGCAATTACAAGTTCTAGACAAGGGTGAACTGGAGACATGGCGGGGGGGGTGTTGCTTACTTCATTTCATTAAGATAATGCAGTGGGAAAGGTGAATATGTGAAAGAGTGCATGTGCATGAGAGAAAGAGCTCAGCAAACATCCTTCTTAAATTAGATGGATCCTCCGTTTTGTGTTACCTTGCTTGCCCTTCAGGACAAGCAGAGAGGCAAAGGAGGTAAATTTTTTCTCTTTAGAAAGTTGTTCTTTTGAGAATGCTCATGGCTAGTAAAGGAAGGTCATTTCTCAATTCCAGTGTTCTATGAGATGAGTAGTGATCATATACAATCTAACTAGGACATACTCACGTCTCCTCACTTGAGACTCGCAAATTTTCCTTTGCTCTTCCCCTCCTCCTGCTTGATATGGGACATGCAAGGAAAAATGCCCTCACCACTATTTCAGATGCCACTCAATGACAAGGGACACACCTAGGAGAGGTGAAAGTTGATTGGGAACTGAAGGTATTTGTACAGAAGGAAAGAAGGTCACTTACTAGTAACCAGCATTCTTCAAGCTCCAGCTACTCCACCTACTAATTTACCCAGGAGGATCTCAAATTTCTTCCTAGAAAGAGACACTGCAGCATTGCTCTATCAAGTATTACATGGGCTCTTGTAGTGACAGAGAAGGAGCAGCATTTGCGAATGGAGCTCCTCCTGGTTGCACAGAAGATACTGGAAAATCCGGACTTTACCCAAACCTGCCGCAATCTGTTGCCTCAGGTCTTGAAGTTTCTATCCAGACAATTTCCATTTTCGGGGGAAAATGCAGCCCATTTCTTGTTAGCTCCCACTAGCTCCAAAAGCCAGAGTAATTTTGTTGACATTATCAGTGTTTTGACAGGGATCAATTTCACTCAAGTACATAATATCTTTCTTAAAAATCTTGGCACTTGTCTAATTTAAGAAGATGAATATTGCTCTATTACACTGGAGATACAAGGTGCAAATACCACAGGCAAATGGGATTAATGCTACTCATCTTGGATAAAGAAATGTAACAGGTCAAGCCTTTTTTTTTTTTTCTTTTCGTTTTCTTGTCACTTTACACTAGAATCTGTGTAAATAGGTTATAACTTGTTACTTGGAGCCAAACGAAGTTTGAGACTTTTAAAACCGACTCGAGGTTTTAGCAGCCTTTCTTCCCTGAAACAGGATTTCAGATTGCACAGTTAAACCCTTTTGTCAACTTCTGAGAGAGCTGGGCTACTCTGTGCTTCAGGTTGAAATCTCCCATGTTGTTAAACAAAACCAAGATGATGGAAATGTAAACATCTTACTTATTATATGCTTGTTCCTTCAGCAAAACAGAGCTTTAGCCTTAGCAAGCTACGGCAGTATAACACATTGTAAAAACAGTAACAATAGCAAAAATTATTAAACATTTATCTCTCCCATGAGTGAACATCTGGCATGTATCAAAATGCTGCCTTGGGGATTTAGCACCAGAACCTTTAAGGTTTTATGCGACAATGCCTAGAGAGGGCAATAATAGAGCATATTCCACATAGGTTTTTTAATCACTGGCCTCTTGAAAATATCAAGAGCAGAAGTTGAACCACATATCACTTTATAAATGAAATGTTAGCATTCTCATTTGTGTCACAGGAAAAAAATATCAACTGCATTTTTAATTAACTAAGAAGAAATTTAAAATAAACAGTGGGGGGAAAAAATATGATATTGCAGATAGCAAACAGATGTGATAGAGGTTCTCTTTTTAGATCTTACATGAAGGAAGCTTTGCTAAGGGGAAGGACTTTTCTGACCTGGGAATTTTTCCGATGGTTTTCAGCTCACTACCTCTACAAAGCTTTCTTTCACTTCCACCTAAGTCCTAGGGATGTTGCAGGAAGCCACTAAGAAAAGCCAGTCAAATATTATGTCCCTACGAGACAGGTAGACACACACATACATACACAATCACCGTGGGACAGCTCCAGGTCCAACCACAGATGCTCAAAGATTAAAAGTCCTCACAGTCTCCATGCTACAAATAACCTAAGAGAACACTGTTTTTCATCATAAACTGGGGAATCCTCCTAACTCAGCCAAAGACAAGTCACCTCCTGCATCACCAATGCGGTGTTCCCAAACATCAGCAGAAACTGGGGGTTCACATCTGACGACCTGCTTAGAGCATGAAGCAGAGCAAGCTCTGGGCCACTAGTGCTGTTACTACGTTTGAATTCCACCTTAGTTCACACACCATGTTCTAGAGGAGATAACGTATATAGGGGTGTTAAAATTGCATCTTTAATCTTTTCTTTCAAATGATCTTCAGAAAAATGTATGATTCTGTTTCTGAATCTCCCAAGGAGCTCTACAGAAACCACTTGGGAAGAGGGAGAGGAGTGAGTGGGGTGTGTGGTTTATGATTACATAAGTCTTTTTTTTTTGTAGGGACAAGACAAAGATTTATGTAACGCAAGGAAGGAATGCGTGTAATGTGAATGATACTGGGAAGCAACAGAGAAAAACCTGATAGTGAAGATTAAAGTGCAGGGCCTCACATGGATCACGTGTTGGGTCAAGATACAAATGTGAGAGAAGAATATAAAAGGGTTCTGTTTGGACTCTTTGTATAATAAGAAATGATTATATAGCTGTATAGCCACGTTCTCAAGCAGCGCTTCCCTCTCTCCCTTTAATAACTACATAGCTTTTTTTTAAATGGAAGAAGAAAAGCTTGAAAATTTTGTGATTAATGTTATTATTAACAAGACTGTCCCAGGGTCATAATCTCATAACTAATCCTGTTAGTTTCTTAAATAAGGGGCACAACAACTAAATAATTTCTGATTGTTTGGGTTTGCTTCCTTACAGTATTTTAAGATCTATTAATGCTTTTTGTTAAATTCTACAGTGTATGTTAGTATTAAAAATAAATAAATGAAAAGGTTCAGCTATTTAACTTATCAAAGTGCTCCTCTAATGTATTTGAGGTTCTATATAAGCCCATAAGAGATTTCCTTTCTTTGTAAAGCAGCCTAGTCAGTTTATGCACAGATGTTCAAACAAAAGGTTCTAAAACAGTGCATTTTGGAGAAGATACAGATACTGAAAAGAACAGAATTACACAGGGAATATAAGTTAGTCTAGTACTTGCAGAGAATAGCATTTCTGGGTAGCATAAAGGATTCTGCTCATGAATTCAACCTTGATTGAACCAATGGTGGATTTGATGCAAGAAAGTAAAGAATGGGATAGTGCAAAGGATGCTGTCACAGGGAAAGGGAGGAAGAAACCAGTGAACTGACAGACTCTGATGAAAAATAAAGATCCCAAAGAGGAAATTACATCCAATACACTACCTGTCCATTGTTTAAAAAAAAAAAAACAACCGAAATTATGTCCTATAAAGGCTAGGAACATCTTTTTTGGTCATCGGGACTCAGTATGAGTTGGTAGCGAAAGACAGTGCTATAAAAGGACAGGTAGCAGTCAATAGACTACGCTACTGAAGAAAGTAGAAACACGGGCCCTCGTGAGATGTGACTCAGTTTTTCCTAGCCACAGGAAAGCAGCATTGCCATTAGCTCTGCAAATACACTCAGCTATTTCAGCGCTAAGTAACCTAAGTTTAAAACTGTATTTGTAGCATGAAATGAAATTATGATGCCAAAGTAAAATAAACGTTGAGCACACTCAGTCAATCATCTGTATCATTCTTTATGGCTCTCATTTATATTTGATATTGAATTGCTCACTTTTTAAAATTCAAATAACTCCCTCATCGATCTGGTCCTGAATGATTTTACTGAACATATCTTTTTAGTATCTAACACACTGTGATTTTGTTCCACATATGTTGTGCACTCGCTGATTCCATCCTAACCTCACAAAACATATTAAGCTTAATAAATGTATTTATGAGAATTACTTTGTATAGTCCTTATGCAATCAGCCATGCTGTGTATGATAGCCCAAGACGATGAAAACCCATTGACTTTTTGTAGCAAATTAGTCTACCACCTAATCGGTGAACCCTGCTAAGCTTTTGAATTATGACGAGAACCAGCAGCTCAGTTAGAACACTCAAATGAATTATATCAATTCATAAACTTGTTCATGTCCAGATTTCATTAGCCACACATTAACAGCATTTTATGTTTATTACTGCTCTGACATAATCTATAAATAACTGAAATGCTAATCATAGTGTTCTGCCGGGCATCATCATTTAATCATAAAGAGATACATTATTATAAACTATAATAGATAATAACAAGTCCGGGTCAATGGCCGCATATTAAAAGATCACAATTATATCCTATAAGGGTATGTACCTCATACATTTGGTGACACAAAGGTCCATATCTAATCACTTGCAAATGTTTCCCCTCTGACATTCTTACAGTACAAGGTGACACAATTAAGAAAATATGCTTGTAAAACAGGGCAATCTTTGAGCATCAAAGTAAACAGAGAACAATTAATAGTGAGGGAAAACATTATAGCATTTGCCAATGGCAGTTCTGTTTAACTCTTCATTTCAGGGTTTGTTTTTCTCTACTAAAAGAAATCATAATCACAACATTGGGAGAGTTTATTGTAGAGGAGAGTATTCTTGACTTATTACTGCAGCAGCTACCGAGCCAGGGCTGCTGGCTGTTACCTATCAGGCTAAAAACGTAAACCAAAAGGTTAAGTTGCCTTTCTTTTGCAATCCTATTGTCTGCTCTAATGCACTCTTTCAATGACCTTATGTCATAAAAAAACTGTGATATTCAAATATAGCCTGCATGTTTTCTTTTAAAGAACACCTCCTGACTGAAGCTACTCTCAGTGTCCATTTTGCAGTCCCCTCTCATGTTCAGGCATTCTGACATTACAGCTGCTTCTTTTTTCCCCAAAACAGAGAAATGAGCTAGATTATATATTGAACTTAAGAAGATTATGAAATCAGTAGCTTACCGACTGATGGTAGTTCCATGTTTTTACTGAGGTAAAACATCCTGGCCGAATACCCGTTTACTAAACAAATAATTTCCGTAAGAGCTTTATCAACTGAACTAGTTCTAAGTGAGAAATGAGTCTGACCCAAGGACCAAGAATTAATTGCAGATTATTAGAACAAAGTTGTTTTCTGGGGTTTATTTTTTTGTAAGTTTTGTGTTGGGTTTTTTTTGTGTGTGTGGTTTGTTTTTTTTTTTTAACAGAGAATTAGACTAATTTAAAGCTTTAGTTGAATAGGAAGCAGAGATGTAGTCTGTCATTGCGAGCACTTGCACCTCATAGCTCAGGGTGAACTGAGGGAGATAAAGAAAGGAATGTAAAACACTATGGAAACCAACCTCTGGAGACTTAATATTCTGATCAGCTCACCTCCGAACATCTGGCTCTTAAATGTTCAAGCACAAAAACAAGAGAGCTAATGAAAGCAGTACATATTATCTCTCCCATCAATGTACCTCACAAACACCTGCTAAAATTAAAACAAATTGAATCTTGATTGCTGATTAAGTACCCCTTCTTTAGCTAGATATTCTGTCATTATTTGCCCTGGCACACAATGCATAAACTGATGAAAAGCTTGTGGTGGGCTGCAGCGGCAAAGGTTGATAAAAGACGATTGAGATATAGATGCATGTAAACTGCAGCACATTAACTTTATGTACTCTAGCCCTCAAAAAGTTAGTTTTAGATTTTTTTTCCTCATTTCCAGGGCAAAAATTAGTTTCATTTAAAATGGAGAGCGCATAAACTGAACACATTTTTTCTCCAGAACATTCACATCCCAGAGAAGAGTTGATAGAAAGACCTGACAGTATTTACTAACACCACTGCCCAGTTCCCGAGCTGAAAAATTTCTCTGAACAGTACTACTGTGCCTAGCGTGCTTTTTAGGCATTATCAAGTATGTGTGAAGACTTTCAAGCATTTATACATGTAGGCCCATGAAAAAAGAACACAAAACCTGTTCAGGAATGTATGGCCTCTATTTATCTTAAATAGATGCTGAGGCAATGGCAAGAGAAAGGTTATATAGTTTACTGCCAATAAACTAGGGGAATGCTCTGCTTGCACACTTCAGGCAGGATAAAAACATCCATTAGGATTTTCATCACACCAATATAAATACCCTCCTACGTGAACACCGATGACAGATGTGTGGCTAATATACCATGTTAACTTCATTTGAGAAGTTGTGGTTTTGTTCAAACTTTATTAGTTAAACTTGAATTGATCCCAATACATTTTAAGTCAGTATTTAATCTAGTTTAAGTATGTTTCCAGATATCATAAACTCTTCAGACATCGTTGTGTTTACTATATACATATATATATATGTGCATTCATGTAAATTTCACTGTTAAAATAATCAACTTTTATTTGACTCACGGTTCTCCAATAATCAAAAAAGAAAAAAACCCAGCAACATGACAGTGTGTAAATCCTTCTTAACAATAGCATCTACAAAACCTGTTTCTTGACTGACAATAAGGTCATAACAGCACATATGTTTGGCATATGTATTTCATCAATGGTGATTAAAATGTGAACCAAGAATTAGCTTCAAAATGATGGGTTACTTAAGGATCTGGAAGGGGACATTTAAACAAAAGAAATGTCCTGAATCGCTTACTGTAGCTTGACTTTTTTTCCCCCCTTATTGCATTCTAAATTATTTAAATATACTATTAGACATCATATTGGAAAAAAAACAGATGTTTTCTAATTATGAACTGATTTTACAGTGTGATGGTGTCACATATTTAAATTACAAATACACATTTTTAGCATTCCAGCTGTGCTTTACAAGAGTTTAATTTGCTTCTTGTGATATGTCACATTGCACCTGCCTTTTAAAACTCCTATAAATGTAAAACATTAGCCAAGCACAAGTATTAAGACATGCTGACGAATTCTAAAGATTTTTAACATCTTATAGAAGATGAAATTTAAATAAAGATTTAATAATGAACCAGCTAAATGTTTATGTAAAATAACATTTACAAATATTTTAGAGAAGTACCAAATGGGACTGATGACTTGTGTGTATGTACATAGGCAGTACAGAGAATTAAATTTATGCTCCTCTGCTCCTTTCGTACACAAGGTATTCCATAGTATTCTGGAAACTAATGAGGTTAAATACTGATAATCCAGTAAAGTTTTGTAGGAAGTCAGCTACGCTCTCAGCCACTACACACACAGAGATGTGGACATTAGTTACTCTATTAACAACAAGAGAAATACGGGCCACAGCAGAAGAGCTATTCATATTCTTTCAAAACCAGTCCATCAGTTTGGAGCTTTCCAGCTGACGGGACTAGAGATAAACAGCAAAAATACCAGCCTAATGTCTCATGTGAAATACATGAGAACTATTTGCATTAGCACTGGCTGGTCATAGGAACTTGAACTTCCTATTTTATCACCCAGAGTACTCCCTATTGATTTACATTTACCGCTCACACAAGCTATGCGTTTGGGTATCTGTGACTCCATATGTACAGAACCTGACGTACGTTTAAGGCTATCAATATCTAAATAAGAAGAGGTAGATCGTCAATGACAATGCTGTTGATACATTATGACGAGATTATATTTCCAGAAATAAAAGAGCAATAGTTTCTAGGAAAACAGATTTTAAACTTTGAAGTAATTAGCTTGTGATTCACAGAAACACAATGATACAGTGGGAATATACACAGCTATTTATTGTCTTGTACGCTTCCTAGAAATAACAACTACTGCTTTAGATTTGTATGCAGGTATAAAAAGAGAGAGAGTATAAACAACTCGTGGAGAAAATGTAACGCTGTTGATGCACCTTTTAAATCTGGTCTTCTAACAACAAAGAAACAAGAAACTTTTGAAGCACTAGTCTTCTCACAATTACAGACATATTAAAGAATATTGTAGACAAACATAGATGCTCCTTTAGAGCCAGTTGCTAACTGCACAGCTTCCAAACACACTCAAGGACCTAGTCATTTACAGTCTACTCCTACCTCAAGTAAATTAAAGGAAACTTTTGCACTGACATCGACAGGAACTGGAACAGGCTCTACCAACATACTGTAAAACTCATCGTAGTAATCTGTACTGGATCCCTGTTACTGAATGGGGCTGGCCGAAAGGGGACTAGCCCTCTCTTCCTGCCCCCTTGAAAAAGCACTGCCGTTGCGTCTACTGTAACACACCACAGAAGTTATTTTCCCCAAACTAGACAGCTGTCTTCTTTGCAACCTCGTCTGGCATTGCAAAGCCCTCAGCGTGCACACCAGCTCTTCACCCACGCAAAATCAAACAGCAAAGGGAAAAAGTGAAAGGAGGGCAGGGAAAGGCCAACGGGAGACATGACAGTGAGGCAGTTGTGGTAAGCAAACTGTGTTGTAATGTATTTTAAAAAGTAAGATTTCAGCAGCTACACATAATCATACCTGCAATTCAAAAGCTTCCATACACTTAAATGTATTTGAGAATAAATGTGAAGGCATTTGGACTACACAAAGTGTTATAAGTCCTTTGGACACATTTTACAGAGATATTTTCAGGGCAAGGCTGTGTTACAAAACAGCGATTCTTCCTCAGGAGACCTTTCAGAGATTCCTGCTTGAGTTTTGACACATGCTTTTTGTTTCAGCACTACATGATGCAGTAGTCTTTGTCATATACTGCAGTGTCATAAATAGGCAGATAGAGATCGTGTATGCTTTGCTAGAGATAAAAAGTGGATGCTCTGCAGATCTCAAGATTTTAAACTGGTCATTAGGGAAATTATTTTTGCTTCTCTGCCATGAAGTTCATCGTACATGCAGCAAAAACTCTATGCTCTGTGTAGGTTAAGTCATTCTGCAGGAAGTTGCACTTCATGCAATACACACAGAGGCAGAATAACTGCTTTACATGCATCTTTCTATTTTGTATCACACTAGGAAAATTAATGGAATATTTATCTTGTATTTTGTACAATTAATTTTCTTCAGACTAATTTCAGAACTTAGTGCAGTCTGAAAGCAATAATACTTAACAGAAAATTCTCAAAACTGTCTGAATTTCTCTAGTCTCGTGATTTTCAATTGGCAACAATACTTTAATTTTTATTAAACATGCCAAGCCAAATTTACTCTATTTAAAATTACTTACGTAGGCTATCACTGTACATCATCTGCCTACAGCAAAATGATTAACAACGGAGGACAGAGCTAGGATAAACCAAGCCCATTCCAGTAAGGGATCTTGAGTCAAGCTTTAAATTTTTATTTCCTTTTTGAAAAGTGTGTTATCTTTTTACCCCGCTTGACCTTGATAAAAAAAATCTGCAGTGGGATTACTTCATGCCAAAGAAAGAGTGGGTGAGACACACCTTCATCCTTGCACCAACAGTCAGAAAAGACATAAGGATGGATAAGATGTGAAGAAGCTCATAGAGGGAGGTGTTGTGGTTTAGCCCCGGTCAGCAACTAAGCACCACACAGCCGCTCGCTCACTCCCCCACCCTTGTGGGATGGGGGAGAGAATCGGAAGGGCCAAAGTAAGAAAACTCGTGGGTTGAGACAAGAACAGTTTAATAATTAGAATAAAACAGCAATAATACTAATATAATGAAAAGGAAAATAATGAGCAAGAGAGAGATAAAACACCGGAAGAAGAGGGAAAAAAAAAACCACAAAACCAAAACTAAACAACAAGTGCTGCAACCGCTCACCACCCGCCGACCGACGCTGCCGGTCCCCGAGCCGCGATCGCTGCCTCCCCCAGCCAATTTCCCCCAGTTAATATACTGGGCATGACGTCACATGATATGGAATACCCTTTGGCCAATTCGAATCAGCTCTCCTGGTTGTATCCCCTCCCCTCCCGGCTTCTTGTGCACCTGGCAGAGCATGGGAAGCTAGAAAGTCCTTGACTAGTGTAAACACTACCCAGCAACAACTAAAACACCAGGGTGTTATCAACATTATTTACATACCAAGTCTAAAACACAGCACTATGCTAGCTACAGTGAAGAAAATCAACTATCCCAGCTAAAACCACGACAGGAGGATACTGTCCCACTCGATTTACCACCTGTATGCTTTACCTATCCCAGCTATGAGAGGAAATATATTGACCTGCTTTGCAAAACACTTTAACGTATAGTATTTAAGATGCATGACAGATAAATGATATTTAGATGCTACTGGACCTACTCTAATTCCCTATTAAGTCAGAACCTTCTCATTGACTCCATTTGGAAGAGTCAGGTTTATGGTCTTTCACAGGTAGAGGGGGTCTTTAAATAAGGGTATTCTATGCCTGTTCTTGAGATAATAGAGATGAAATGCAAAAGTCTGATTATTTTTGGTTTTTGCTCCAGGATTTGGCATGTTAGAGTATCACCCCTAACTCTTCCACGCTCTTTTTTTAAAGGAGGAAAAAAAGAAATCAAATCTTCAGTCTATGTTCCAGGAATGCTTTGTCTGGGTTTTCATGCTATTGCTTCCTGTATCATGAAAGTAATATCAAATTGAAAATATTTCTGTTCAGCAACTTCAGCAACTCTAAATTAGGAGAATCTGTAGTTTATTGGCTTTCAATGCTTGAGCAGGTTAAGAATGTGTAAGCAAGAAAGATTTCATTTAGAAAGAGAAGTGAAATGTCCATGATGTCAACAGAGACATTAAGAGAGATTAGGCCATCTTCATAAACTAATTTTCAACTACTAGATTATCAAAAACAATGAGTACCACTAATTAAAGGAAACAATTTTTGAAATAAAGAAAATTCATTTTTAACTCAGTAATAGCTCATGGATATAAAATTGTATGATAACCAGTAAAACAGTTTTTACACTGTTGTACCAAAACAGGCACTGACCAACACTTGCTTTGGAGCAGATGGCCATTAGGTCACACTCTACACATACTATAACTGTCATGAATGTGGGAAAAACACTCCACTAAGCAGATATTCAAAACTTGGCTTACAAAATACTTGGAGTTTTCCATGAACTACAGCGTGGTTGCCACCTCAGTAGACATCAGCAACAATTCTCAGAAAATGGCGAGAACTGTACATAATTTGAGATGAATCATGCACCCAAACAGCTACTCAAAAACCATCTAAAATGTTTTAAGGGGCAAATTATGATCCTGTAGGCAAGTAAGGAAACAATAGCAAAAGTGTTTAGAAAAATTGAAAAAAAAAAAAAAAAAGTGGTTTGAGGAAAATTTTCTTTCTGTGACAGGAATGGAGATATGTCTTTCCCACTTTTGTTGCCAGTTTTTGTAGACCATGATTAAAATCTGATTTAACTTTAAATGTGTGGGTTTTTTTCAAATTCAATTTTGGAATCTCATTTCCTTTCTTTTAAGGGAGATCAACAACTTCTGAACAAAAAGGCGCAAGAAACAAAGATGCTTTAAGTTTTGCTGGTTTCTTAGTTCCTTTAAAATTTAGCTGGTGCGTAACAACATTACCCTTGTGTCATGTTACTGTACTGAACCCAGCTGGATCACAACCCTTTGGTTGGTCAGAAAATGTACTGGATGTTTTCTGTAGTTGCTTCTTAAGAGATCTCACAAGCATAGCCCACTACCTGAAGTTTAACCAAAGCATCTACAGAGACAATTTAGCTCTGCACACTTCCTTTTCAGTCCACGAAGTAGTCAGTCAACTGAAGTGGTCTCCGCAGAGGTGCTTCAGAAGTGCTCTGCAGCAGAGAAGCGATCCATAGCATGATCTGCCTTCTGAAGAACTGGATTCAGGATTTTTCCCCCAAAAAAGGCATCTGTCAATAAAAGAGACAGGCTTGCCATGGATGTAAAGAAGCTGAGAGAGGTTGGTGTCAGTAAAACTGTGGTGATTTATCCCTATTGAGGACCCCAAATGTATTGAAATTTCAGTCAGTCAGTCTGTTAACAACATTCACCTTGAGCTGATAGCTTCATTTCAGGGAGAAAAATAGTAAAATGCAGGTTAAAAGTAGAATATTCAGAGTCACAATGAGAGAGATTAATCACTTTACAGTGTGGATGACACAATGCCAGAAAAAATACAAAGTATGTATTAAAAATAAAGCCAGAAACTATCATTTTAAGAATTTTTAAGATAGAACACAAAGAATAACCTAGAATTTCTAAAGCATTGGTAAATATGAACCATTACTTATTATTTCATTAAAATGGAGATGGGAAGGACCAATTCCTAACTCAGTGTTTGCCTCCTGGGGTCCTAGATAGCTTTTCCTGTCAAATTAAAAGGAAAAAAAAAGATAAATAAACATGAGAAATTAAGATTGTCTAGGTATATGAAGGAGAAAGGAAGAGAAACAAGGAAATAATGTTCCACAATTATTACCAGAGCTAAGAGAAACAAAATTACTTGATCATAAATTCAGGATAATCTGGTTTTCTTTATGAGTTTCCATTTTATTAATGAAAGGAAGGTAACACCTTAGTGTACCCGGATGAATTAAAATGCCTATTTGTAGAAGCAATCCTCCATAGGGGTCTTTAATAGAATCTGTGAACAATTCTGGAGTCAGAGAATTTAGCTGTAAAAAAGCAATATTAATAGCTCACCTCTCTCAGTACACAGACCAGTCTGGACAAAAGTAGAAAGAAGGGAATATTGGCATGAAAGACTGTGCAGCTTATTTGCATTATCATCACTTCCACGCAGCCAAGAAGCTTCACACACAAGCAGCTCTTTTAAAAAGGGGAGAAAGTCAACAAGCACAGAATCTGTAAATTGTCTGTCTGCCTTGTTTATCAAATTCAACATACACGTAGAGCGAGCTTTGAACAGAAGCGAGCTTGGAACAGAAGAGTATTAAATACCTGAAAAGCCTGGCTTTCATTTATTTAAAAACTGCAGCAAGTCTACTTCAGAGCAAACTTCTCTCAGCCAGTATCAGCACCAGGGGCAGATCCTCAGCTGGTGTAAACAATCCTATGTACAACACCAAACTCTGCTGAGCTGTTTATACCAGCGGAGGATCTGTCCCCTAAGGCTCTTAGCATTAGCTCTAGTCAGCTTAAATCTAACAGCCTCTGGTCAGACTTTTGGGGAGTTCTTTTTTGTTGTTTTGTTCTATGCCTGATATGTGGTCTGTTCCTGTGGTTTGCGAGAAGTTGGAATACAATACTCTCTCCAAGTCTGCAGTACAAAAAAGTGGGATGCTATTTCACATATTTCTTTTTTTCATCTCATTATTCTAAAAAAAAAAAATAAATCTTCTCCTAAATATAATTGTTCAGACACTTCAACTTAACTCCTCAGCAGGATTAAATACATCTGAAAAAACATCCAGGTATGTTATCCGCATCAGCTCTTGAAACAAAGTTCCCATAAGTTCTCACAGTCTTTGTCCTGGAAAATGTATGTACATCACAAATGTAACTTATTTTAATGATCTATCTATCATACTGAAAAAGGAAATGACTTAAACACTGCAAAATATTTATTTACTTCCTAATTTTAAAGAAGGATTTCTCATTAATTTTTTAACCTATTGAAAGAGACCACATAAAATATATGAAATATCTTCTCTCATTTATTTTGAACAAATCTGACAAAGGTACTGCTCATGAAAATTCCAATCAGATCTTATTAAGTGCAGTTAAATTCTATACATGGCAGACGGTCTCTGTGAGTAGAAACATGAAGAGGAAAGAAAGATGAGAGGAAACAGTTCAGCCTACCTATGGGTACCTGCTACTGCCTATATTATGAAAGTAGGATAATTTCAGACTTCCGAAAATCAGGGGTCTTGTTATTTGGTGTTCAAAATGTACCAATGCTCTCTTTTCAGAGAAGAGGGTTGCAAGAGGCAGAAGGTGTCTTTACATCAGCCCCTGGCACTCTTCACATTTCATAAAGATCAAAATGGTGATTGGTGTTGAACCATGAGAAGAACCACAAAACCACGTGTTTACTAAGGAACTGTAAAAAGAGCTGCTTGGAAAGTTTCAAGAGAAACTATAGAAAATTGAGTTTTTCAACTCAGTCAAGTTGTTTTTGATGATGAGCTGGTTTTATGAGCAAGACTAGAAGAAAAGTATTATAAAACACATAACTATTCTAGCCTGCCAGTTTTTCTGTTATATATAATAGTCGTTCTGGTTCGTTCCCCTCCCACCCCCCAATTCCTTATCTTTTCTACAGACTGTGTTCTCCAGTAAGATTTAGTCTCCCATGATAAGACTGCGCCTCTCTACTTAGAAAAGCGGAAAAAAGGAGGAAAAAAAAAAGAGAGAGACAGAGAGACAGAGCAAGAGCACGTACCCAAATACTCCAGAGAACAACACAACACTTGAGGAAAGGGAGCCTACATGAGACCATCAGTACATTATCTGCAACTCCATGTAGCCCTCATGGCAGTATAATGAGTTACATTACCTGAGACATTTTGATTTTCTCGTGAAATACTTAGACTGTCTCTTAAAAAAAAAAATTCTCACAACCTGCTAAAAGAAATATCCAAACCTCATCTTCTGACTACATCCATTCACAAGGTAAAATACAGGATGCTGCCCTAACCCAATATCCAAACAATTGTCCCACTGGTCCAAGAATGGTAGGGATGACCACAGAAATCTGATTTCAAATCAGATCTCACTACAACCAAACCCTCAAAACTTGTGAGTGATCTTTAATGTTTACTTCTGGAATTTCTTGGTTTGTGAGTGTTATTCAGCTTCACCACAGGAGGGAAAAAAAAAAAAGATTTCTACCATTCTTAATAACAGTCTAGTAGAAATGAAAACAAACCAAATTTGGCAGATTATGACAAAAGTAATTTTCTTCTACTGGAAAGGTGAAGGTGACAAGTAAGGCTTAATCCACACAGAAATGACTTTCAGGAAAATCTTCTGTTACTGCAGAGTTCTAACATACACATTGCAATGCAACCAGTGAATAAACCCCATGAGTCTATCCCCCTTCTGAATTCCAGCATCCAGGCTATAGGGAGCTACTATCAAGTTGCAATATGATGGATCCATTTTCATGGATAGACAGGTAAGCAATAAGTCTGTGCCTTTTTCTTTCTTTCTTCTTTATTTTAATATCTCCTCAGTCTTGTTATTGGGCTATTATATTTTGCTGTTGCAATTTAAACCTTTTATCAGAAATAAATCTTTGAGTTCTATTATCTTGTAACAATTCTGTAGGGACATGCATTTCAAAATGTTGAAAGATAAAAATGAGAATGAAACAAGCCTTTTTTGCAGGCCGCTATTAAAGTTTTCACACTGCTACATTACAACTATAATATAGTATTTTAATAATAATTCATTACTATTCCATAATAAGCAAGGAATATGTTATGCTATATTAATCAACAATTCTGTTTTGCTAACTTATTAAAATCATTCATTTGAAATTGCATATTATTTTAGTGCCATCTTGTAGCTGATTTATAATGACTTAAAGTTTATTGATAGTTTCTCATTCGCCTGAGCCCTCATGAAATTTGCAACTCCTGTTGATTCTTTCTTAAATCTACTTTTAGTCAATATATGGTCACTAACCCACTGGTGAAAAACACTTGACAAGATTTTAGTGGTCACTGGCTTTGGGTTTTTTGAAGATAATATTCCAAGAGAGGAAGATAGGGAAGAAATAAATGAAATGAATGAAACTAGTTGTAAAATCTGGAGGAAACCTGCAGAATTGCAGAAACATGAGGAATCTGTTTCTCCCAGAGCCAGCATCAATGATTCATTAGCCACTTGCTAAAACTCAATAATCAGTTCATGAATTGCTGAGTTCAACCATTATGAAAACAATACACGGAATCAGTAAATAATGGCCTCTGATGAATCTGCTGTACTGTATTCCTCTTGGAAGAATCACAATAGAAAGATCCAGAATAAAAGTAGAAAAGGGAAGCAAACGAACCCAATAAGTCATATGGAAGCCTAACTTTGTACTGCATATATGAATTTAATCTGTGCATCCGACTTCTTTATAAGCTCTATATTCCTGGTTTTCTAAAAATGAGTTCATTTTCAAAAACTAAATTTCAGATTCTGTTGTAACACGCTAATTCTCAGAATGAAAAGTAATAGGTTGGGGGTTTTGGGGGGAGATTGGGTTTTTTTGGTTTGGGTTGTTTTGGGTTTTGTTTTGTTTTTTTTTAACATGTTCTGAAGTCAGAAAATTCTCTCGGTGTTAAGCAACAATGGTAGAAGTATTTTTCACATGCAGCAGTATGTTTTCAGTGTCATGTCTCAGAAGAAATCCCTTGGCGCTCAAGATCTGTACGTGTAATACCCACGTAGAAAATTAAGCCTCAATTGACTCCATTGAAAAAAACCAAACCCCACCTCTAAGAATATCTGAGCATTGTTTTGAAACGATGATTAAAGAGATCATTTTTAGAGTTCTAATATTAGTTACACACATTTATGCCAAAGCTAAATATGATGTAGTCAGGGATTTCTTTTAAAACGCTGGACTGGAAGATAATGAGTTTCACAAATTTCTCCAGCCCTCAGGAGTAGGCAGGATCTTCACAGAATCTCAGGACCAATGCATCTATCTTTCTCTGAATTGAAACCCTTGCTGCCTCTGTTTTTTAAGTTTAAACATGGAGGTTTGCTTCTGTGAACGGGGTTCCAAAGGAAATAAAAAAACCCCTTCAGTCCCATCCAGCACGTATTCTGAAAAATTTAGCTTCCCTAAGGTCTTAACAAACGGAAATTCTACTTGTGGGAAGAGGTGATTAATCCGAGACGCTCCAATGTACTGTATGTTGTAACGATGAAAAGGATGCTCAACAGGTCTAAGCCTTTCGAAGGGAGGGTCTTACTCATCTTTGCCTAGGTGTGGTTCATGAAGCATCTTTAGCTCTTGACATAGCAGAGGGCACCTCAGAATAATACAGCCTCTCTCCAGGGAACAAAATGAATTTCCAAGCCTTTTCTTTATCAGGTTAACATTTGACAAGCTTGCTTTAATGCTCTCATTCTCCCCAAGTATCTCAGATGAGAACAGAAAAAGTTTGCGGCAGAGAAAGGCAGAAGAAAAAGAAATTCAAGATTTTCAAAACTGTGTGCCAAAAAGCTGTTGCTGCAGACATCAGGTAATGAGTACAACTGGATGTGCTGCGGATTATTCTAGAAGCTTGGACCACAGAAAATGGGGTTTTCTCAGCTTTTCTACACAAAGACATACACAAAATCTTCTGAAATCTTATCGCTTAGGTGTATGGGCTGAAAATTCAGTAATGCTTAAATCCTAGTGCTCCACAGAGCCAACAGAAGTCTATTAGTCCACCTTCGGCAACGCATTAATTTTCGTACTAGCGTGTTATTATTTACGCGATACCGCAAATGTGCGCAAATATGCACAACCCTTTAAAGGAAACTAAAGGTGGAGCCCCTGTCCAGAAGATCTGCTGTTCTAAGTTCATCCTAATATCGATACAAATAATGGAACACACTTTTGCTCTCTAAAATGGCAGTCAAAGCAAATTGGGCATTCGGAGCTGGGCTCTGGCAGCCTTTTGTATTGCTTTCATTAGAGTGTCAGACTCTAAAAAAATAATGTGACAAAGGAAGGGTGGCTGGTGAGCTGGCAATCATACAACATCTAAAGATCTGAGCTCTTCTGTAATGATCATATGTGATTTACAGAATCAAAGGGTCAAATTCTGCCCTCAATTACGCACCTGTTGCTAGGTGGTACACCACCACATGGCACGTGAATTAGAGAGATTATTATATTTCTGAAGAAACAGAAAAATGGTCTGCGGCCTTCAAAGTAACAAATTCAGTGTTGATCCTGTATTAAATAATAACATATAAATGTACGAACATATCAATGCATCTTCAGTGCCATTTTTTTTTTTAATAGATATAGTTGGAGCAATAGAACTGCTGCAGTCCCTGTTCCTAGTCTAATACTCTGTGTTTCTGATACGTTTCTAGTCTAATATTCTGCGTAGGTATATACTTCACAAGCCAAACTTTGGAAAAGAAAAAAACTGGCATTGTTTCAGGCTGCTTGAACACCGAAGCATTGGCTAAATTTGTCAGTAATTCCCCATCTCTGCTGTAACAGCCCTGCCCCTCCGATGTTATCGCGATACAAGACTTTCCGCAAATGCTCCTTTCTGTTGCCTCTCTCAACTAATGCCTACACCTTCTAAAAAAGGATTAATGTAATTTATTCTTCAGAAAAATTTATCAGACACACAAGCTATTTAATTTGGTATGAAGTCCCCTGAACCCTCAGGCAACAGAAACACTATGGATTTCAAATGCTGGTTTCTGCTTTTTGTTATACGGTCACCATGCTATAATCCCAAACATGCTGAACTTGTTGAGTTTCTCCACTGACTTTAGTGGGATTTCATCCGGGTACCCTGACAGGTGCTATAGGGAGAAGTGGAACTGAAAGTCAGCGAAACTGAAATCTCAGCTGGCTAGAGGCATTTCTGTTATCCTTTTTTATGTAAACACATGACCAAGAAGAGAAAATTACTGTTGATAAAAACAGCTTCTCATCCACACTTTGTGAAATAGCTAGTACACTCTCTTTTAGGAAAACGCATTCAATCACTTTCTCCAAAAGCATATGTACATGCATACACATACATATAAAACTTAAAAAGAGAAGGCTGTCAAAGCCAAAATTTGTACAGAAACAAATTTCCTTTAATGATTACTTTGACTACAGGCTTTTGATTTTCCTCAACACCTACCTGCATTTGATTCTGACCCATAAAGGCCAGTCTCCCGCAACAACCAGCAGAGAATGCTGGCATTAGGGGAAATACTGCATAAACAGAAGTAAACTCTAATTGACAGATACACAGATTTTCATCTTAATTGCATGCTTTTAGGACATCAAAGTGTGTTTCAAAATTATCAGTGTATTATAGCATTTGTTTTGAAACGAAATTAGTATTCATTGTATGAATTTTTCTGCTTTCCAAAATAATAATATTTTTGTAATTATTTGTAAATAAATGTAATGACTTTTTTACTTTAAGCTGGAAATAAACTCTGACCTTCCATTCGGACAAAACACACGTATGTAAAGTTAGGGACAGTTGCGAAAGCAATCTAATCAACAAATGGAATTTGCAGACAGGAGGCAACAATGGGCGAGGAAATTAAATAATGAGTAGGACTATCAAAGAACAGCTCCGTTGATTTGGACGTGCCACAGAAACGTCGTTGCCCCAACCGCTCTATGTCTCTTTCATCTAACTGGAATAAACTACGCCGTGATTTATGTTGTAAGCACTGTGTTTCCGTGTCAATTTAAAAGAAGAGAATTTTCTGGATCTTCCCTTTCTTAGTTAATACACATGCACTCACTCACACAAAACATATGTTAATAACTTCAGACTACAAATTTAATTTATCTCAGCTTTCCACCTGACATCATTTCTTGTCATGTGGCGCATACCCATCCGTAAACAAAATGGGGATTCATTACCATAGCAACAGAGAGTGTGACTTTGATCAGCTTCAACGATTATTTGTAGGCACACACGTTTACAGATATCAAAATCCTAAGTGAAGGCTCATTACCTTTTTTTTTTCTTTAAATGAAAAAGCAGTTAAGTTGTACGAGAAAGACTGCGTGCTAAAGACACTAAAAAATACCTCTGAATGGAAAACGAAGCTACTGGCCATTAGCCCTGTGTCACTTCCAGTTACTTGTGAATATATATATTCCTAATATGAATAATTTGATGTATGCGTCTTGTGACCAATGAAGTATTTTCTTTTTGTTCCCTGGCAGATGTGATACTTAGGGCTGTGCATGCAGGTGTTTTGGGGGCTGGCTCGTGTGGGATGAGAAGAGGTGGTAGCCTGTAGCTTGACAGAAAAAGAAAAAAAAAATCTGAACAATGTGTTGAAAAAGACTACAGTCAGAGCTGCGCAGGACCAGCTGTTTTTTTCTAATTAGAATAACAAAAATAGCACATGCTAAAATGTTGGGTTTTTTTCTCAAAAAGCAATGAATGCTTTAGGAACTATAAGGAAAGAGCTCTAAAACCTATTTAAATGAAGGAATGTTTCAGGAGCCATATGGAGAAGAAAAAGAAAAGGCAAAAGGAGAGAAATGCTTTATTTTTAGCTAAATCTGAAGCATTTCAATTCTTCATCCAATGTTACATAGAAATTATCTTACTTTTAAACTTCCAAAAATGTCAGTGCTGATGCTGCCTATTGTATCACAGCTTAAACAAGATATTTTAAAATACTTAGTGCATTGCAGTGGTGCATTCTTCCAGGCATTGTAAATTCCATTATATGCCCTGAACATGCATTGAGATATATTACTTATGATATATCTGTGTTCCAGTAATGTATGATAGCTGCACATAATGAAGTATGTGACAAACACTCAAAACACACTGTATCATCAGTCTTTTTCCCTCCTCTTTTTTTTTATTTTCTTTCTTTCTTTTCCTGAAGCACCGATGATTCAAAACTTTGAATACAAGAATAACATTTGTAACAGCTACGGCATTCTGGACATCTGCACTGTTAGAGTACTTTAGAATAAAGTCACATGGCCATAGGGAAATTTCACAGAATTAAAATCACAGTGACTTGCCAAGGTGTATAACTAGTTTGTTTTCAGCTGTTCTTCTCATGAATAATTACCAAGCAGGCATATCCTAAAGCTAGCACAAGCTGTCATTTCACCAGAAATATTCAATATTTAAAACAGAATTTAGAATTTCATAAATGAAAATAATTACAGCACAGGCAAAATAGCACAGTTCAAGTGCTGTCATGTACTCCTTGCCTTTCTGTGAAGCTTCCCAGAATAAACATGTTAGAGTCATATTAAATTATTTTTACAACGTGAAGAAAACGACGCAAACGCAAGGGGAACTGCAAGTATATTTTTTTTCTCCCAGAACTAATACTTTGTTAGCATTTTACTGACTATTCCTTTATCAAGCACAGAAAGAGAAAACACAGACTTCTGTCTATTTCAGTCCATTTTGATCAAACATGCTACGTGTATTCTTTTCCACCACCATATGTGTGAGTGAGAGCAAATGCAAAGCTGGACAGGAGGTATGAGAGGCAGGAATAGGATGGAGGTGCAAGAGATGAGACGCACTTTACCTTGAAGCCTTCCTTAGACCCTTTACTATCGACACAGGTCCCTAACACGAAGCACAGACCTACGTTGCATCCATGGGAGAGCAGAGAAGTCTTTGGGGAATGACTACTCAGCCATCAGTGTCCCACCTCTCTTGCACACCCATGGCACAGGCAGAAGCGGCCGTGGCCAACAAACAGCCAGCTACAAGGGACCGGAGTGTTGCTGCCCCACCAACAACTCCATCTACTTCAAGATCAGTTGCGACTTCTCTGTTATGCCAGCAAACATCAGGTCACGTCCCTGGGTTCTCTGGCTTTGCATCCCAGGGGGGACAAAAAAAAAAAAAAAAAGGGAGACTGCGAGCCATGAGAAAAGTGCGCTTTCCTTTCACACAAGGCTTAATATCGGCACATTATTATAATATTATGAAAATCTTTATTGGAGCTTGAATAATGCCCTGAAATAGATATTGTACTGGTTAATAAATTACATTTTCAAATGAGAGAGATTTTATCACCAAAACATCTCATGATTAATTTCTAATGTGAAGCTTATGGCCTTAACTTAAAACATTTGATTTTGCATTTGTGTTCAAAGGTTGAGCACTTAGTAAAGTTTTTGTAAGAAACTCACTGAATTTTTTTCCCCATATTGAAAAAAAAAATCACTAACCTGTTAATCCACTATAACTTCATAACCTCAATTACAGCTCTTGAGATGAAGGTGATTAAAAATAAGTATTTTCCCCCACTTTCAAAGAGCAGGTCATACCTTCCAAAGAAATTCAGTTTAAAATTTTTCAACGATACATTAATGGCAATAATTAGAATTGGTCAGAAATGTTCCACAAGATATGTTTCCCATTTTCCAATCAGTTCTAGCTATAACTACTTGGAGTTTTAACATCTCGAGTAGTACCACAGTAGTAAGTAGGGTTATTTCTATAGGAAGTAAGAGGGGACCATATAAACCTACATATGCTAGGAGAAAAAGCTAGTAAAAAAGCCAGGGTATTAAAACTAGGAACTCACAGCTCCCAAACCTGAGTATGGACCATAAGGCCAAACTACTTCTGCACTAATGAAATTTAAAAAAAAAAAAAACTAATAATTTTTATTAATCAGCATTTCACTGAATTGGCCCACTGCTAAGATTTGTGGCACACCGTCTTCTAATATGTTTGATTAATTTACTGTTGTCACTTGTGAGCAGCCCATGATCCATCTAAACACATTCACAAATGACAAAATGCATCAATAAAGTAAGGGTGCCAGAGCGCAACAGGCAAAGCTGCAACTCAGTTTCTGAAGTCTTCTGGATATGTTCAAGTCTCAAACATCAAGATCTAATTCTTTAGCTGGTTATTCCCAAGATCAACACAGCATTACAAATATGCATGCTTATATGTTCAGCATTCATTTTGTTAATATTCTCAAGAAATGAATCAAAATTTTGCTTTTCTAACTAGTAATCAATAATCAACTACTACATTATTCACCAGAAGTTTAAAAAAATGAATAAAAAAGAAACACAAAGGAAATTGAAGCGCAAACAAAAATAAGTACAATTTAGACTATTTAATCCTCCCATTCACCAGAATGTGTGTTTAATTCTAACCACAAAAATTATTCCAGACTAATGATAGAGTAACCCTTCTCAAGTGACTGAATAGGTTTCCTTGTATGATTTGTCAAGCACATTTTGGGCTAGTCTAAAAACACAGCAGCTGTGAACTGTTTGGGGCAGGCAGAGTCCACAGCAGCCACCGACCATCGGGACTGTTCAGATTCTTAGGCCTGGTGGTGAGATAAAATTAAAAATAAAATTATTTATGCATTCGGTAGCATTATGACACCTGCATCAAAATCCCCCTTTTTTTTTTTTTAAAGTTATTTTCTGGCACCTAAATAAATTAATTGTTGCTGAGAAAAACACTGTACCTTACTGTGATCCGAAAATCTGGACTAAAATAAGAAACATTCTCCCAGATCCCTCTCGTCAATCCCAACTTTCTAGTGGTTCGCCTTTTTTCCTGCAATACTTCTCCAAATTGTGTTTGCAGTTGATACTTCCTACCCTGCCTTCCTACCACGGGGAGCTGGAGCTCCACCTTCTACTCTTCCATTCGCAAGCCATTTTAATAACTTCGTCTCCTCCAACAAGTAAGAATTTTGCCATTGTCTTTAGGGGAACAAGAAGAGATTTTCAGTGAGCTAAGCTGTATAGGTTTTTGTCTAATTTTAATCAGGATGTTGGTTGCACAATTCAATACTGATTGTGTAATCAGAAAGCAGGAAGAAACAGAACACAAATGAATTACTATGGAAAAATTGTCCTCATAATGGGGTCATGAAGCATAGAGATATACATTTATAACACTCCGTCAAATTACATTATGCAAGGAAATAAATTATGTTAAGAGAAAGTATGTTTTAATTACAAGCACAATACTTCTTCAAATTGGGAAAAAATTGCTAACTCCTTTTTTTTTATTATTATTATATAAATGTAGCATCAATATGCACAGAAGTGCCTGCACAAGGTAGACATTCCCTGCTGTTAAGGAGCGTGTGTGTGTGTGCCCGCACGCAAAATTTAGGACTGTAAGATTTTCCAATTATTATTTTTTTCTGTAGTTTTTTCCTGACCATCAATGTGTAAAATAGAGAGACCTAAACAGTAGGACAACAGTCGTTTGTTATCATGTACGTGACAGCAGTTACACTGTGGTCTCCCTAAGTGTGTGGCAGCTACAGTAGATTATTTAAATAGCAGAAAATAGAATACAGAATAAAAAGAGAAAGCATAAGGGGAGGGGGGCAGGGTGTAGTTTTTCTTTTTTAATCTAAACAAACATTTAAAGAACAGCATCCCGGTGAGAAAGAGGATGTTGTTAGGTTACACAATTCACCTTATAATTGCAAATTAGGTTTGAATAGGTGCAAAGGCAAACACAAACTTTTTATAATCCATTATAAAGAATTGCACAATATAACAGGTATTAGACATGCCTGTCTGTTAGATAAATTTAGAGATGTTATCAATCTCTTAAAACCTTTATTTTTCCATAAATGAGTTTTGGCTACAAATCAAATAACAGTCAGTCTAAGTGCCGAGGATAAAATAGAGACAACATTTTACTGTATCTCAGCCTATATATGCAGTATTAACCACAAAGCAATAACTACAAAAAGAAGTCTCAGCTACAAGGCTGCTACCCAGGCTAAAGGTGTGTCCCTCCTCCCAGCCCCAGTTCTCTGGGATAACAGCAAGTAGCTTTGAAAAATACACAGGAATAAGAAGCTTTGAAAATATTCAGCTTTTGCTTCAACAGTACTGTAAATACCCTGAGTACAAGAGTACATTCGTAAGGAGGAGGAAAACACATGGGAAAGGGGAAGTTTGGTCACGTAATTCTCTAACTAAAATTTAATTTTACTTATTAAACTCTTGCTTTAAAAAAAAAAATTAAAAATCATTGCCAGCTTTCAGATGTGTACTGTATTCACCCAAAGGTTTTCTGGATACACTAAAACATCTTTCTTGCCACAAGGTGGCATCTTCTTATTTTTATATAAAACATCTGAATATTTACATAATTTGAATAATTTTCTACACCTGAACGTTTCTAATTTTTTTTTATGACAGCCATTTAACATCTGTGCAGATACCGAGCAATGATGTTAGACTTCACCTCACAACTGCTCATAGAAGTATCTGCTGCTGCTTTTCACATAGCTTTTTACAGACGATCCATACGTACTGAATCCCTTCACTAAACAATGTGCTGACAAGACTTATAGGAGCACACAAATACTCCTTTCAAACTCTGGGGCAACCCAAATAAAGAATTTACAACATGTGTTAAAAATGCTGAGCCTTCTCCCAAAACCCCTCTTGAAAGAGTACATTACCGGAGTAATCTGACCAGTTTCTCAACATGCAGATATGCTAAAAATAAAACACAGAAATCCACTAAAGCCAAGGAACTTTACACTCCATACTCTATGCACATAACTCAAACCAATTCTAAAAACACAGAAAAATACATGAAAAGCGTCAGCAGGTTTTTTTTCAAATCTGCCCAGATCACTACTAACATAACCCATATGAGAAGTAAAAAGGGAAAAGTTTAAAGCCCCTCTGTCTAATAACTTTCATTTTGCACAGTTATTAGTCTCCTTCCAAATGTGAAGATTTTCATCTAATCAGAAGAGCATAACGTCTACCGACTATGTTCAACTTAACACAAGTGGAAATTACTACTTAAGCAAGAAATCAGAGGACTGAGTTCCCATGACAGAACTTGATCCCCCCTGCTATTACATTCCTTTAAAAGCTTTTGCTTTTAAGAAGGAAAAGGAGGTTTTTTTTTTTTTTTTTAAATAGTACTACAACTTCATTAGATATGATCCTAGGTCTACTGATTCAACTGCAAAGCTGCTGTTGACTTCAAAAGGCTATGGACTCAGGCTCCTGCTCCATAATTAAGAGGAGTTTAACTAGCATGATGCACCACAAACTGAGGGAAGTTTTGTGCCAAAACTTTTCCAGGAAGAAATTCAAATTTAATTCTTCTGAAATGTTTCAGAAATTCTTCTCAGCTTCCTCAAACTGATACTAACTATGAAATTTTATCTCACCTACTAATCTATTTCTAACGCAAGGGGCTTTTCTTTATACTTTCAAAGAAAAATGGTTTGGTTTCTTAATTTGAAACAATTTACTTCAGAATTTACCTCAAAGAAATTTTTATTTTAAATGCTTGATTCTGAAATTAAGGTTTTTGAGTCAAAGGGAAGAATTTTCTTCTTTACAGTCCATAGTTTCAGATCCAGGTGCAGTAATTCTGAATATTGTACCACTGTAGAAGAGCATCAGAATACTTCTAAACATGATTCTTCCACCCCGCTCTAAACAAGATAGTGGATACGTATTTTTGATTGCCATATAATTTCTTTTCAACAGGCAGTAAAATGTCATATTGTTCATTGTACGTAATCTAAAGACACGGCTGTAGTTTTGTTAAAACAGTTTGTTCTCTCAAGTTCCTGTGTGTCCCAACTGTGAGACCAGTACTGGGACATGAACATAAAGATCTTGATCTGCTCAGCTATAAATGAGCAGCTTCATTTGAGAGCTGAACTACGTATCAGTTTAAAAGCAGTGAGACAAGAATGTAGTCGTCTGCAAATACAAATGAAGCAATAGGTCTAGCCATTACGTTTACTCCCAATTATTTGCAGCTGCGAAAACATACAGACAATATTTTTCACATACAAAATTCCGTTTTTGGCCCTAGACAAAAATCAGTTCCTATCTCTTATCTACTGTTCTGGTAGAGCTTTCAGAAACCATGAATTACAGCAGAAATCTTCTAACTGAACTAACGTCTAGCAGACCATCTGCAAAAAAAATTATTTCAAAAATTACCCAGTGAAGCCACATCACTTTAAAGAGACAGGTACAATTACCGCTTCCAACATTACCTGAGAACTGAAAGCAAACAAAAAAACCACTCTGGAATGCACAAGTAACGGGATGCTTATACTAATATACTACAAACATCACAGCTCTACCACAAGCACAAAACAACATGTCAAACTGGTAGACAACTTTTGAGTGAATTTTTAAAAGGTATTCCCCTTCAGTGAATTATCCTGCAAAAATTACTTAGCTCTGATTTCATGGCAAGTAGTTAAGAATACAAACAATGGCCCCACAATAATCTTCTGCTCTAGTTCCTTTTTTGTGTGCTGTTTCTTTTTAATTGTCAGGTATCCACACCAAAGTGTAACTCTATTTCTGCAGAAAGACCTGTTTTTAAGCAGTTAGGCATTCCCTTAGGGCCAAGTGCAGCATTTTGTCAGATCTGGTGAGAATTGTAAAATCCCATCTGCCACTGCTAATCCTTCCAGGATGAAGGGCTCCCAACCTCTCCTCGGGCCTCCTGATGGCATTAGAGAGCGAGCGGTACAGGCCCAGATGTCACGCTGCTTCTGTCCTCAGCAAAGGTGCCCCCCTCATTAGTCCAAGAGTAAAAAAATCTAGGTAGGCATGGGGTAGCGATCACTGAGATTGTGCTAAAAACCTCTGAACACTTTCAGATCTTTTAAGTCCCCCAACACTTGTCTCCGAACAAAGGCAGATGTGATCAGTGTTCAAAGCATCCGGTCCAAATATGCAACACCTCCAATGAAATCTGAACATGCACTACAATGTCCTTAGCGTATCTTGGTGCACGTCCACATCTACATGTACTAAATAGAATATTTAATCTTCAGGAAAATTGATAGATGTAGACTCACATTCTGTGCAATATCACTAAGCAATTCTCTAGACCTTTAGAGCCAAAAAAAAAATCAAGGAGACAGGAGTTGTTTAACTTGTACAGAAAAAGGTGTGAACGAGCCCACCTTCGCTAGTTCCAGTGGAAATGCTCTAATTTAGTACCTGAAGCTCTGGCCTAATGCAGGAAACATCGGCACAAAGTCCAATTTCACTTTACTGAACATGGTCTTACCAGTAACTTTCTTCATCATAAAATGCCTTGATTTGTGTGCAGCATACACAAACTAAACACACTACCAAGGTATTTGAAGCATGGGGTGTGACATCCTCGAGGACAATACCAGGGTCTTGGTATGCTTCAATCACTTCTGTGCTATTAACTAAATGCTTAGTAATAACAATACTAACAATAAAATAACCTAAGGGCAAAATCCTCTGTGCTGAAGTAAAAAGGAGGATTACTGCTGACTTTATTGCAGGGGATGAAATCTTGGCCTCAGTCAGACCCACAGGATTATACCAGCTGGCCGACCAGAGAAACAATGTGATAATTCAAGTAAGTATTAAACTCCTCTTCCGTATTTTACTCTTCACACTAGATAAATTAATGTGGTTCAATAAATTCTGCTTGGAAACTGGTGAACTCTCCACAGAACACCCATATACTGTAAACACATGGAAAACATTTTTTGGTCCTCACGTATAACTTACCTTCACTGTTCTGAATCTGAGGCTCTTCCCTAAGCAACACAACCACCACTCAAATGATACCTGGTGCAGCAGCATCTCTGCTGTAGCTGTTATCATCACATCTCTTCCATATTATCTTAAGCTCTTTCTTTATATTAGGATATAACAACCTATACTAAAGGCCCCGATGCTATTAACAGTTACCATGGCTCATATGCAAGATACTGCTATTATTCCACGTTACAAAGCAGTACTGAAGGAATTCAAAATCCCAGTATAGTTAGTGTTAGTAGAGGACTTTTCCATGGCAGCTATTTCAAGTTACCTCTCCATGAACTGCAAGAGAGGTATCAATAATTTCCAGCTAAATCAATACATTCTGCCTAGGAACCGGAGTTCTTCCACATTTTAGTATAAGAAAATGAAAAGCAGATCTTCTATTTTGGTATCTTACGGGCTACTTTGTTGTTCTAATTCATAAATAGAGCAGACAGCCTACATGTCCTTATAGTTTACTCCACATTTCCTTTAATTTATCAATGCAAAATTATTTAGCAGACAGTCATTAATCGAATTTCTTCTGAGAGAGGCATTATTAGATATGTTAAATCTCAACAATGTTGCTTCAAAACAGCTGTATCCATGGATTTTTTTAAGCTTTAATTGAACATCTGTGCACTTTAATTAATTTGAACAAAATGCAAAGGGGGGAAAAAAAGCAACAGTAGGTACCACGAATTTAACGAACCAATTTTAGTTTTCCAAACTCCCTCAAATAATGACTCTTCTACACACACATCAGATTGCAAACAGAGGCATTAAGTAGCACGAAGTTCACTATGCATTTCCAAATATGATGCAATTTGATGCCATAAGATAGAAACGATGTATGAAAACCAATATTTGCACATATATTCTACAGCATTCTGTTCCTCTCCTCAGTCAAGGCCAGCTTTACCAGAGGTTACTTATCATATGGCTACACTGCACAGGGGTAGACTGATGTACCTAGTTAACACCTGCAGCAGTCAAATAAGCTGCCCAAAGTACCCATGGGAAGCAAAGAAGAAAGGATTGCCTTTACTCCCATGCCCATCAGGAGATGAAGCACCCCATTCAAGGCTGCAGGAAGGCCTCCAGCCTGGACCAGAAGTTATTCAGAACCCAATTCCTAGCCACGGTGTCTCAGTCAGCCTCTTGAAAGCTGAACGTTAATTACTTGTTTAAAGTTTAAGAGAAGACAGTGATGTTTCTTTATCCCAAAAGGTCGAGTGCCAAGGACTCTCCACAGAGACGTTCTCCTCGGTGAGAAGGCTCTCACCTTGAGCACCCTTGAACCAGATTTTACAGCAGGGATGAGAAACACCCTGCCCATCCTGCCTGGAGGAATGCTTTGCGCGTGGGGCCAGTACACAGAAGGTGCACAACACAGGCCCCCCGCAGGCACTTCTAAAAAGACTGGGCTCTGCTGATGGAGATGCCCTACACTAGAAGAGAGGTCCAGGCACAAGATACCAAGCAGGCAGGTATATATTGCAGATATGCCCATCAATCGGGCATTTTTGTTCTGTCTTTCAGACATAACTGTGCTCAACGCTTTCTGTTAACCACTTGATGACGGCCTTTGTTCAAGATGTAGTTTCTAAGAATCAGTGACTTTAGCAGCTCTGAGTCATGGCTGTGGAAGTCCCCACCTCTCTTATTTGTAGAGCTAGTAACTGCTGCTCTCTGAACCATCACCATGTGAAAAAAAGGTCTAATTGATCAGAATTTTGTTCACTGACATGTCTACATTCAAGATGGCTACTACCTTAGAGCTAACAGTCCACCAAAATACATGCAGACAGCTACCACGATAGAGTTCACACGCTGTACAACACAAAAGCTAGACCTCATGTCCATACTGTCAGAAGTACTGTAGCTACAAGCCACAGACAACACGGTGCAAGGCATACTCATCCTGATATAACTACCATCCACTATTTGGATCACACCATTTAAATCTATCCTGGGAAAAAAAATAGGATCATTTTCTGACTAAAAGATAAGAACTATGTGAAGATGAGGCTTCTGAGTCTTTTTAGATCTCCTTTAACAGCTACTTGTCCAAGGGATGACACTCACTAAAAAGCTTAAACAATTAACCTGTGAAGAACCTTAGATATGGGACGTAGAGTAAAGGTAGAAGTTACATGTAGAAAGCAAATAACTTATTCCATAGTCCCCTTATTTACACTTCCCCCCTCTCCCCCCCACAAAGGCATATCACTGCTCATGCTTCACTAAAGCATTCTTGTTTGTTTCTCTGTAAAACATTCCAGCTACTACTTGAAATTAAAGAAAATAGCTGCCAAGAAAAAACAACTTTTAAGATGGATTCAAGGATGGAACACCATAACTCAAAAGCTCTCTCGTTGAATCAGATAACCATAACTATTAGAGATCATTTTGAAATACTTTTTACAGTCTTAGGACTATTAATGTCATGTTCAAATCACTCTGAGGCTGGGGGGTTTGTTGTTGTTGTTGTTTTACTGTTCATGGGGCTACAATGACTCATTGGCACGTTTTCAGCGCAAGATGTATTTGAATAATACATGGCATGCCCTTTAGCTAGCATCATAATGCCAGATTTAAAACAAGGTAAGAAGTTTCTCCATATACACTCCCAGTGTTCAGCTGCTCATAATCTATAGCGTTAACAATTTATCATCGAACCCAGAGACTTGCTGCCAACTTATCAAAGTGGCCACTGGATGCATATGATCTAGTCTGAGCATCTGGCTCTTCACTGTTCCTGACATTAGCACAGACAACAGAATCAGTGGACTATTGAATGCAATTACAGTAAGCGAGACAGACAATAAAGATTGATAGCGCCTTCTCTTTTTATCACATACAAAACTAGTGGGGGTTAAAGCTTTGCCTTGAGCTGCCTTCATTTAACAATGATTGAAAATATGCAATTGTGATGGTAAAACACTGCAGCCTGTACCACTTCATTTACTGGACACATTATCGAATTAAATGAAAAGTGAACTGCCAAAAGCAACAGTTATTATATATTAATGATGAATATTTACTTAGCATTGTTCACAAATCATACAGAGAACAGAATCCTTCTTGTTATCTTCTTTGCAGGCTACAGATGAGTAGTTTAACATTTCTATGTTTACGTTAAATCTTCTGTCTACAAATCTCTAAATACAGACATGTGCGATTGGTTTTGTGACTATCCATGTGGTTACAAATGTGTAATTAATAAAATGCTCCAGTAGTAAATGAATCCTAATTGCTGCAGGGATTCTTTACCTCAAATCACAGTTGGTATTCTTGAAAGTACTTAACTAACCAGAGAAACTAAAGAAAATTAGTATTTTGTTTCCAGCAGGCTTTTACATCGTGGGTCACATGGTGTGCAACAACTTTTAAAAACGGAAAATGCAGAAGAAGCCAACGCGGTGGATTTATCGTGATACATCTATTGTACAGAATTTCAAACTGGTTACCACATAGTGGGTGAGCTAAAAATATGTGGTACATTGGAACTACACAGATAAGAAAGTGGAGTTATGCAAGTAATTGATTGTTATGCTTAACGCTTTAACTCCTTGTTTTACAGGAGCCATGCTAACAACAACTTTCCTCCAACGACAGCCAAATCATCCTCCAATGTGCGGCAATGATGTAACTACTAAATGACAGAGCTGATAATGTCTTCATGGTTGTGGCCTAGTTTGAATTGATTATTTTAATAGATAAAAGTAGGCATTTCTTTATCTGAGTGTCATGTTAACAACTGATACCATAGAGAAATTAAATTAAGAAAAAACGGGTTTTTCCACAAGCTCAAAATTGAACAACACAATAACTACACTGTCAGCGCTGTGAAAAAAAAAAAATCTTGTCAATTTTAAATCAACTGCAATAAAGTAGTAGTTGGACCACATGTGGTCCTGGTACTGCCTGGTTTGGGGTTACATATACAACAAATGCAAACATATGGTCCTTGTCATGCAATGATATCCACGCAGGCATATTTTTGCCTATGCAAAGAGCTCTGCTTGCTTCAGAAAAGCTTTTGATGCAGGCACTAGTCTCTGCGCAAGTGGCACGCTAAGGTATCAGACTAAATGACTGGACTGAGAATTTTATAAATAAAAATAGGCATTTGCTTTTTTCCCTCTGTACAGCCCTGGGTAGTAAAATAAAGCCATTCACAGAACACTCACTAATCCACATGAACTGCATCCTCCTGACTTTTCTTCTTTTTTTAAGCAATCTAATTATATTCCAGGAATTTGATTTCTACAGATTGTTGGTGTAAAGGCACTGCGGACGAAACAATACAAAAGAAGAAAATTGAGGAAAAAAGTTTGTCTTTCTGGCCGTATGCTAGCATATAAACCATAAAAGTGACAAACACACAAATACGCCACAATGGAAAACTATGTGCTGATCCCACGCAATAAATTGAAAAAGCAACATGCTGTATGGTACTGTTTAACAATAGTGCAAAAATAACTGTAGGAAACTCTGGCTAAGATGGCCCACAGACAGTTTTGGAAGGGATGATGCATCAATAGACAAACTACAAGTAGAACAAATGAATTATCTTAAGCCTAGTGAAAACAGGAAACCAAGGACACTTCTATTTTCAAATGAAATTTATTATCACTGTCCTCCCTTTTTAAGCTGAAAACATAGCTAAATTTAACCAAATATTTTCAACAAACACATCCATTTTATTATGTTCACATTTACTTACTGGAAATATCAAGAGAAACATGAAGTAGAATTTTTTTCCCCCCATCTAAGCCACTTTTTCCACTTGAATTTCCGTATAAAGAAACAATAATCTGTTCCACAAAGCAACAGAATTATTGAAGCCTGGTTTTCTATGATCACTGTTTGTCCTCCCACAGCACCTCATTACCTTGATCATGTAAAGGACAGCAACGAATGCTGTGGTTTGTCCCGAGCTATGCACACATTGACCCAGCAGCAGGCTGCTGCCAATGGAGAGAAAAGGTACCAAATGAGTCCTGTCCATCTTTTCCTCGGTGAGGTACTTATATCTGTCCCGTATCCAGACACCAGTAATTACACAACTCATAAACCATAATTACTTTGAAACTTCGATCTCCTTTGCAAACAGGTTTACAAATGCTAAAGTCACTACAGGGAGAAGAGGTACAGACCAATGGGGTGAACCTCACGGCTTCAGAAAACTAGACCAGGTGTGAAGTGCGATCAGAAAAGGAGTAAACTGAATGCCTTCAGAGCAGGCTAGAACATTCCCCTTGAATTTTATTTCAGAAATGAGGGGAAAATCACAGTGAACCAACAGTCACAGGAAAAAAAAAACCAACAAACAAACAAAAAAGTTAAAAATCCTATCCTTGATATGACTCAAGTCTGAGATGAATCAACAGCTCTGCTCATCAGTTAGGGAAAGGTACAGTATCAACCCCGCACCGTGAACGTACAGCACGTAGAATCGTTTTTAGAGATAATTGCATCACAGTTACAGGAGTCAACAAACGTAGATACAGATAGATAAAGTGAATATAGATTCTGACTTTCACAAATATTAGTTTGCATTTCCATACTTCTCCAGTGTATTTCAGTGAAGATATTGTCCAGCTGCAAAATATTTCAACATGAGAGGAATAATCAAGTCAGACATATACCCGAGTGACTGGAGTGGAGAGATTCTGTTGTCCGAGATCTTCTGTGAAGAGCGCAGGAATCAAGCTTATTTTTTTCTCTCTCATTTTGCCTTTCCTGTTGTGTCAAACAAAAACAAAAAACCAACCCCCAAACCCAAGAATGAAGTCTCTCTCACTTGCTTTCCTCAAATACTGCCAAGAGAAGCACCAATTCCCAAGCCACCCTTCTGCACTCGAGTGTTCCCAGGAACTTAGCGTACACTCTTTTCTCCAGAAAAGGGAGGTACGTTATAGCCAAAACCTAAGAGCGGAATGACACACTGCCACCACACGCTTCCCCACGTCAGAGCTTAGTAACATCATCAAGATACATGTGAATTTTAGTACCTCTATCAATAAGCAAATTTGCTTACTCATTTTAAAATATTGCCACATGACAGAGTAGGTCACACAGCCAAAATACTAACTGAAAAATGGAATAAGAAAATATTCCATTATATATTCCAGACCACTCTAGATCCTAAACCTACTGATCCAAGCACAAAAAGGGGGAGCCCAATACTCTTGAATCCCCTTCTGAACTCTGACACAGACCTTTGCTGCGGCACCGGACAGGAAACCAAGCACCTCGTCTGCATCTGCAAGCCTGCCTAAACAATGCTGTAATTTATTCATCCTTTAAAATATATCACAGGTAATAATCCTTTATCCACAAATATCTAAAGTTTGGGAAAAAGAGCTTGTTTCAGCCAGTTTGTCAGAGGCATGAAATAGGCAATGTCATGCAAGATGAGAAATCTGAAAATAATATTTAGTGCTGAATGGAAAAACTGCTGTTATATAACATAAAAGGCCCAATGTAGTCATGCCTTAATATTTTCCAAAAGCTAAATCGTGTTATTCTGAGAATACCTTTAGCATCATACCCTCTCGGTCAAAGACTGATTTAGTTTCTTGCGATGTCACAAGAAGAAAAATGGCCTCAGGATGGAATATGCAAAATACAAACCTGTTAAATTCTGAAACAGGTTCTTCTCATCACCTACTTCATTTAAAAACAGTTTCTTTAAAACCAGTTAACTAAGCCTTTCACACACACTTTTATAAACTGAAGTCTCAAACCTCCTGTCACTTTTAGTGCTATTACATGTAAGGTATTAGTTCTTTTTATTTCAGAGGGACAATCAGCATGCACAAAGCTAAACCTGTGTCCAATTATTTTGCAGGGTTACAGCCTACATTAAACAAGTCCTAGAGAAAAGGACACAGATGAGGTTTGGGTTGTCCTGCCAGCACGTCTCTGAGATCAAAAAGGACAATTGTTCACAGTGATAAGAATTTCATGACTATTTAGAGGGTGACTAGATCACAACAAAATCCAGTGGAGGGCATCTGTTCACTTAACCTCACGCCTCATCAAGAGACTTTTTTATTTGCTTGTTTCTGCTATGACTGTCAGGTGCCCGTTGATCTAAGTTATGGTCATACATGTCATTCTGCAAGCATGATGGTGCATCTTCAAAAGTTAATTACAGCTGCACTGGGCTTCTTCATCAGAGGCAAAAATGTAAATGTTCTATTTCATGGTAGTACTGAATCACATCATGTCCTTAGTGAGGGTCCTGAGCGGAGAGATGCAAAAATCTCTCTTAAAGTACTTTGAGAGGAGCATGGTTTTGTAGACACCCTCCAAAACCCATTGGGAAAGACTGAAAATGCCCAGAGATCAGAATTTTCCTCTGGAGATCCCTATCTCTCTTTACTGACTGCAGAGGAAGCCCAGCACAACTAATCTCCTATCTCAGGCATGTTGAACAAGGACTTAAAGCTGAGGAGATGGGTCAAGATCCTGCAAGAGAACCTAGCAAATAGGAACAGGTCTTTGGCAGCCTTCCCACATGAGCTGGAGTAAAGTACTTGGGCTGTCTGTTTCAATTCTGTGTGTGTGAAAATAGGATAACATTACTGCCCCAACTCACAAGGGCACAATAAACACATTAATGATTATTATGCCCTCTGAAAATATGGTAATAAAGGTTGTAAGTATAAGCACCATCATTAGAAATGTTTCTATGCATTTATTTTCACTTACCAGCTCTCTCTGTTTTGCAGAGCTTCCTTACATAGTGATCTTGAGGCAGAACTTGGAATGACCCTCAACCCATGCCCACCAGAAGCTTTAGAGCACTTGCGAGAAAGGGCTCAGCTGGTGCACCTTCACAGTAACACAGATGTGATTCTGCTTGGCGGGAGCAATCCCCACTTGGTTGACGTCCACAGAGGATGATGACAGATGCTGCTGGTTTTATTTCTTTAATTATGTTTCACATGCACCGTAATTTCTTAGAGTCTCCTCAACTGCTAAATTCCATTACCACCTCCATTCCCTGACAGCTCCCCTTGGCACAACAAATATAACTACAAAAGAGGACACAAGGGACACCAACCCCAGTGTGCAAAGCCTTCTGTAACGACCCCGTAGCATACCCTGCTCAGCTGCAGCAGAGGAGCGCACCAAGCAGGAAGGCAGAGTCTGCTCTCCAGCCCCAGAAAACAATTCCATAAAAGCCTTACAACCATGCCATTTTCCACCCCACTCTTCCTGCACCATTTCACGTAAGGGAGAATGCTGTACCACAGTGACATCACTTTTTCTCATTAGGCATTTAAAAGCAAAAAGACTACAATTAAAATCCTTTTAAAAGGATATTTTTAGTTCACTCTGAGATAGAGCAGGGAGCTAAAAACAGGTCCCCCATCCTGAGAACCCCTTCTCTGCCTTCATCTTAAAGCTGAAAACAACAGTATTTTACACAGGGTGCATAAAGAGTTTCAAGTTGTAGAGCACATTCATGAGAAAGTGAGAAAGACAAGGAAAATGGCAAATATTGAACGAGTCCTTGCTCGGGACAACTAGATCTGGCAAAAGAAAACCCTGGTGAAAAATAACTGGTTTACAGCTAAAAGCACAAACAGCGGAAACCTTCACTGGGGGCAAAACAATAACGTGAACATTACCTTAGAAATTCACAGCCTAGTCATTCATTCGGAAGATCTCTTCCAAGCAGCTGGTTCAGACTCTGGAAATTAAAATAATAATAAAAATATAATTAAGACAAATACATTTATTATTATAATAATTCTGGAACATCTTATATTAAGAGTTAATAAAAAGATAATCTTCTCCCTCATGCAGCCCCATGCCTGCTCAAGAAAACATGACAGATCTGCTGTAAGGACACATGGGCATTTGGAGAACACTAACTAGTTTAGCAAGTCCATTAGCAGAGGTGCACGGTTAGTTTACCAAGAGATAATCGCTTCTCCCTCCACTTCCCTAAATATGATAAAAAATGAGTTATTTAAAAATTAAAGGCATTTAGAGTGATAGCCCTCCGAATGCGTAGTATTTATTTCTGCTTTCATCATCCATAGTTTATGGCATTGTTTGGTTCTTGGTGTGCTTTTTTTTTTTTTTCTCCTCCCGCAGTTTACTTAGTCTTAGGCTTGCACTGATCTCATCAATAAGAAATGAATTTTGGTAACTTTCAAAACCACTATATTATTTTTCCTTTTATTTGTAGTGAGTTTTTCTTCTCTCAGTGGTATTATTGCAATAAGTCAGTCATTATTTCTTTATGTTTTCCCTCCTTTCTTTAGTATTGCATTTCCCTTTACAGCACATCTCATGATCACAAAGAAAACAGAGACACTTATTTCTTTTAACAGTTGAAATTGCTGCAAGTGATTTAACTGTCATTTAATCTGATTCCTCTCTTCTGTCTGTGGAGAAATATGTTTAATGTACTGGAAATTATGTTAATAAGAAAAAGCATTATCTCATTTAATGAAATAAATATACAAATATTTCAAAATAAAATAAAGAGGCAATCTTCACTGAGGAAAAAATGTCTCTTATGGTTTGCATAAAATAAACAAATGAGAAAAATTAATGAATACATTGAAATATACTGACAAAAATTATGCCTAAACTCAAAAGGGAAAAAAAATAAAAGAGAAGGTGACTGAATTGCATCTCACCTAATCAAATGCTTTTTGAGAAAACACAAAAGCAAGCTTAAAGGATCAGAGTACAAATTATTTTGTAAAATTATTATATTACCCTAGGCTAAACTTTTTTCCCCTCCTTTAAAAAGCCATCAGTTTTCCTGCCTTGTTTCGGTTTTATTTTCTTCAATCAGTGTTGAAATAATATTTATTGTTTAATGACTGCAATTGCTTCATCCTTTAATTATCTTTGATCCTTTGCCACAAGACATATTTAATTTATGGCAAAGAACTTTGAACCCCTCCGATTTAGTTAATCGTAACAGTCAATAACTCTATTTCTAAGCTTTTACACTATGAAATATGTAACTACCATGCACTAAGGTTAAACAAATATTGTTAGTGGTGAGAAAAACTTGTAGCAATTATGTAATAAAAGCATGACCACTGCAACAGAAACACATAATTAGTGATTTAATTACAGACATCAAAACAAACTGAAGACGTCAATAAAAAAAAAAATCTTCTGTGACAAACTGATTTCATTTCCCTGTTCTGCAATTCTAGATCTTAATGTATTTCTTTATGTTTTCTTGTTTTCCAGAAATAAACAGCACAAAACAAAAAGAAGATATTCAGTGTCATCTGTTTGGGTGCAACTGTGATAGAAATTTGATCAAATCCTGGGTTTACTTTCTCACTGGCAAGAATTAGTGCCTTAAGTCCATCCAACAGTGGATTATTTTTTTTAAACTCCCCTTTAAAAAGAACAAGCAGCGATGAGTATGCTGTGTTGCAAATTCATGTGGGAAGTTTCAGTCATTTGTGTCACATACCGTCTCAAGGCATTTTCTAAGTGCACTCGTTTCTCTCTTTGATTCCCCCCTCCTTACAAACGGCTATGGATCATAACAACTCCCGCTCAGCCACTTCTGCTACCGAAAATAACTAGCAAGAGCATGATGTGTAAAGATCTCAAGTTACTTTCTTACTTGAAATACCTAGTTTTACTTCCCTACAGTTCTCCTTTCGGTTTATAGACTTGCGAACCTGAATTTGAGCAGGACTGAAGCTATGCAGTGAATGTTTTGGGGTAGTATTAAATAGGTCGCCTTCTTATTTTAAAAAGCATCTAAAAATCCTTACAGTGAAATTCTAAATCCACTGAAGTCAGTAACAGAACTGCCACCAGCTTCAATGGGGATTTCAACCGGTGTTTCCAGAGGCTCTTTTATTCCTAGTCTACTTCTTCTAGAGTTTTAAGACATTCTTTTCCTCCTGAAATATGCACAGGGAAAGACACAAATCTAGACATGCCACTCCTTACAGAAATCTTCCATCTTGAGGTCCTACACCTGATTCATCTTGATCGGATGCTTAAGCTGCTTGTAATCGTTACATACAAAGCAAATCATACAGAAAGTGGTTGCTCTGAAATGTAATTATAATGCATGTAAAACAAGTAATCCATTTAAACAAATTTTGAATTACTATGGTTTTTATATATATATACACATATATAAACAACCAGACTCTGTACAAATACCAGGATTTGTTTTTAATGATGTACTTTGGTTTTCTGCTAAATTTCAATCCTACAGAAAATATTTCCTATAGCTTTTGTGATCAGGGTTTACAGAGATATTCAGGAGAGGATAACCCTATATATTCACAACTTATTCTTCTAATTCGATGTTTACAGGGCATTTAAAAACAAAACCCTAAACCTCACTGTATTTCTTTTATAACTAGAGTGAGGAATGTGCGGCAGTACAAATGAATTAGGAAATTACTCTCCTGCCGTGAAAAAACATTACGCTGTTAACATGCAGATATGCATGCAAAAAAAAAAAAAACAAAAAAAACACTAATTCAATAAGATGAGAAAGTAGGAGGTTTAGTACAAAACCCTCTCCACTTGAGTAATGTGGATGTTAATAACTGACAGCGATAACTTGCCTTACAAAGACACAATGCACCTTGAAAACCCAAACCCAAGATGCAGAGAAGATCTCTGATCTGCAGGAGCGGTACGGATGCGTCTCTCCGTTATCATTCACTGACACAAGGGTTGGACCTCTGTCAGGGAAGCATCCATGAGCCTGCCACGGAGGGGCTTCCCGAGGTAAGCCCTTGAAGGAAGACAGACTCCCCCCTGCCACCAAAAAAGCCAATTCAAAGAGTTTGCCCCCTGTTAGAAAGAGGGGATCCGCGAATGGCACTTGCAGATTGGGGGCAACCCAGCGAGGGAGTGTTTCAGAGCTTCTCTGAGTCCTGCCCACACTGTGCCAGAAGTGGCTCCAGTCTCCAAAGCGCTCTGGATTAGACCTACAAACCTGGCAAGTTGAAAAGTTATAATAATCCCATATATTCCTGTTGTACAATACTTAAGGGAGCTGGATCAAAAGACTGGAAGTACTGGCATTTCTGATTCCAATGTCTTTTGAGTGATCAAAAGACTATTGACGTGAGCAAACCATCTTGTCAAGTTACAAAGAGAGAAAACCCAAAAATCTCTTTTTATAAAGGTGTCTGTTTTTAAGCAGAGTACTTTAAACTTGCATCTAAAAATATCAGAAAGCTCTGCCTGACACAAACCTGAATTTTCTCCATTTAAGATTCTGAAAGAAAAACATCCTTTTTTTCAAAAGGATAGTTCTAATGAGAAAGCTTAATTTTTTTTAAGCAAAATCAAGTAAATCAAAGTTTGTCTTTCTCTTGCCCTTTTTTTTTTTATTAACACCTTTGTCTCTTTTTCTGATTTCTAGTTCTATTCTTGATAGGAAAAGAAGGTGTGGAAGGAAACAACAAACCTACTTAAGGTAGTATTCAGCAATAACTTTGACTACAAGGAAATTTTTTCTCTGAACACACTTAGTATAGTGAATTTCAGTCATCTTGCACGTTAAGCTTTTCTCGGTTTAAGGCTAAATATGGATGAAATCAAAGCCAGGACTTATTCCTTACATCTGCAGAGGAAATCTACAAATATAGCCCTTTTCTGCCCATGCTGTGAATGAAAATAAAATCCCTCCTTGATGGGTACAGCTTCCACCATCTTTTAGGATCCATAAACTTGTCAAGAAAAACGATGGTGCAGACAGATCTTCACAACCACATCTCCAACTCCACTCATCTTTCAGCCCGTCACACTCCCCTTGCGGTCTAGGAGCAGAGATGCCGTTGAAAGCAGATGTCTATATGTGATCTGAAAGCCTCCCTACACAGAGAAAAGAGCTCCCTCTCCTCGTGGACAGCCCAGCTGGAATCACGAGGGAGCATTTGCCACTACGCAACCTCTGCAGCAAGTCACTAACCGCACCTGAGATGTACGGGTAGTTTCTTTAACACTGGTGGCAATACGGCCCGCGACCACACAGATTTAATGCTTTGTGCCTGTTGCCAGACCTGAAGATGAAGCTGCCAGTTTGTCTTGCGGTATGTGTAAGCACTGTTAGTTGCTTCAGTTACTCTTTCAGACCTTTTGGCTCCTGTAGATTGAATACAGTACTGCAACACAGTCTGCAACATCAATACAGAGACTAAAAGCTAAAAGTAAAAAGCTAATAGTATCTTATGTACTTCTGAAGTTTCTCCTGCCTCTTTCATATAATTCCTATAGCCTTTTATCAGTCTTTTTAAACACATTTGAATTTATTTGATTTTAACATTTTCTCCCTCTGTTCCTTTAATGAAAAGAATTAATTTATGTACCTTTGAAGACAGCTCTCTGCTTTCCCACAATGCAATAGGCCATTTTTTCCTCAAAATGGGAGTCGTAAAGAACGGGAGTCATAATTTTCAAGCCTGGACCTCAGCAAGGTGCACAAATACTGAATCTAGAAAATCAAGTAGATGCTTGAAACCAGAGAATGGAAATGCATCTGTCTGAGCAGAAATGCCGAATCTGAATACCAAACTGTGAACACTGTACCTCTTCACCCAACCTTTTTTTTTCTTTAAGGATTCATATTTTTTGAAGTACACATTTTTGTGAACTACACTGTATTGCTTCCATCTACTCTACAGAAATACATCATTAAGGCAGCAATACTGAAGTTTCACTAGAAGAAGAGAAGAGAGAATTTAGGAACAGGAGGAAGAGTAAGTCTATATGGCGCTTAAGCTTTGCAGACCTATTTCAGTTACGTTACGCAGACTGCAAATATCACGTCATTTGATTCACATCAAAGACGGCATTTTTAATCAACTCAGCAGAACTAAAGCAGTAAGGTGTGCCAAGTAATTGTTTTCAACTCCCCTCTCCTTGTTTTTCAAAAGTGACACTTGAGAGTAGATGTCTCAAAACCTCCAGCATCCTTGATACCTCTTTCAAAGAGGTATCGATAGCTGAAGATCAAACTTCTGCTCCCTCCTTCCACAGAGCATTCTCAAAGATGCTTGAGAGCGAAAGCCAATGCAAAAGACAGCCTTCATCTCATTGAGACCATTTAAAAAGCAAAGTATGGCCTCTATTAGAGAGATATATTTTTCTTTCCTGTAGAATTCCACAGATTTATTAATTGTGACAAACAACTTTGGCTCAAAACACAAGTTACAATATACCTCTACAAATACATAAATATTTTTTTTCCCTATAAAGGCAGGCTTTCTGCTTTCTTATTCTTGATAGAAGGCACTTGTGGTCACATTGGCCAGGCTGGAAATTAACTGGTGACTTTACACTTCATCCTTCAAGGCTTCTCTTCTCTGTTTCTCTTGCAGCCACTGCAAGGGCAGCAAGCATGTATGTATTATTCAGCACTGACAATTCAAGCTGTAGACACCTCATCATCCCACAAGAATGTCCCCCATAACTGAAACCAGAAGAAACTATCCATAGAGTATTCAGTGCTCAAACACAGAAGTAGATGAGCAAGAGCAAGACAGATGCTCTCAACATGAGTAATGACAGAGTTCCTTTTCTGCCAAATGAGCTTTTGTCCTTCCTTATCATTCTAACAAGTCAACCTGGGAAACCATCTGCAAAACTGAGAACAAGTAGCAATTTGTTGTGAAATATGTTAAAAATCCCTTCCTCACAACTTGGGAGTAACTAGACATATTTATCATAGTGTTTCCCAGGTAGCCCTTTTTAAGAATCTACACTTGTACAAGAAGAATTTTCAGGTTATGAAAAGAGCCATAACATCTATATTTAGGTAAGTTGTCAGACATGTAAGTCTGGAGACTTGTAAGCGTCCTTATTTCCAGTTTTTCATGAAACTCAAAGTGTCCCCTGCTTCTCATCCACTCAGAAACTACAAGCAGGTAAGTTTCTCTGTGCTTCCTCTAGCACATCTATACCTGGCCATTCCTTGCTAGAATCCAGTGAAAAGGTGCTTACAAATACAATTAAATGTTTTCAGACTTCAAACACTGTTCAGCGTTAGTCCCACTGAAGTACCAGAGAAAGGTTAAGGCAGATTTTCCCTGTAGTGTTATTTTTCTCCTTTTTTTGCTTGACTTCCATACGGGCAGCAACAGTCCGTTGTTGGGCGATAAAATTAGAATATCAGAGATAGCCTAACTAGAATGCAATTTATCACTGTAGTATTCCAGACTATAGAATTTCTATTCCTTAAATAAACATATTTCTTTAAAGTGTCAACATAACCAAGAAATCTGATCTTCTAGACAATATTCCAGGCTTGATGCATTTTTATTGCTCTCCAGTAATGAAGTTTTAACTCTTGATATATTCCTCCTATTTAACTGCCATTTCAACAAAACTAAAATGATCAATTTCCAAAGTTGGTTCAGGCAAAGCCATGACATTCCGCAAAAGAATGTGCCCAGGTGTTCTCTCTGAAAGCACACACCATTACGCTTCAACAACAGGGGAGAGGAGGTGGAAGAATAAAGAACATATTTAAATGCATAACAGAATTGAGGCTATAAATTCGTTTCGCACTAGTTGCACATGTAAATAAGGTGTACCGAGTAACTATTTTTTTCCCTATATTTGCAGTTTGCAAAGTAAGTGCTAGTATTATGTAAAGCTCCCATGTAGTGTAAATGGCACTGCTCTATTAACTTCAGTGAGTCGCCCTTATATACAGTGTAGATTTAATGATGATAACTTCTATTCAAAGTTATGACTACGGAAAGAGATCTGAATGAACAACTTCCATCCCATTTATACTTGTCATTTGGGATTAGCTAATCCCAGATCAACTCTGTACATAATATATAATTGCATATCAACAATATCAGCCTGAAAATGTGTCTCACTTCTTCTAGCAGTTTCCCAAGTCAAGCATTTTTGTCCTGCTAATGAACCTTTTGTTACAGTGGATATGATTCTGCCAGGAATTTAATGCATGTAAATGTAATGACATAAGAGCATTACATAACCACTCTCCTACAGGAGTTTATACAGTACAGAATATAATGAAGCCAGACTATAAATGATGCATATACCTGCAAGGGGAAAGTAGCATTTTTTAATTTAGTGAATCTCTATAAATAACAATGTGTCAAGAAATGGTTTCAAGTGTTTCAAAATGTTTGGAGAAAGGGATCAATCGATATGCTGCTGAATCATTAAACATAAAAGACGACAGCTAAAAGATTAGAAGGTACTTCCTAAGAAATTTAAAGAGAAAAGCTATAATAAAAATCTAGAACCCTCCCAAATACACCCACCTCATCCTACATTAGAGAATGTTCTCCCTGCTTTTTTCCTCAAATTTTGCAATCAAAGGCACCTGCAACAGGAATTTGAACTTTCAAGACCAGATTCTGAAGCTGACCGTTCACATCAGAGCACACTTCCTTTTACATCAACTGGCCCAGTGGACTTACACCTAGCAAATATTAACTTCCACAACAAAGGAAACAAGCAACTCTTGCAACTTATCCAACACTGTGTTTAGCCTCTGCGTACCTGCTCAAAATATAACAAACTCAGCAATCTTTATAGAATAATAGCTGAATGAAATCCTTCCACCTTTGTCCTCTTCCCTCCCTTCCTTTCAACCACACAGAGACCTTTAAAAGAGCAAGACAAGGTAATATATGTACCCGACGTTCGGTTGCAATAACAGCCTGGGAAATACAACTATGTCCCTAAAATAAATAGCCTATTTGTTTGCATTTAGAGAACTGAAAAGAATGACTGTTCATCTTGCATAATTCCTGAATTTACTTAAGACAACACTGTAATTTCAAGTACACTTCCTAAAACATTTTGTGCTATGGTTATTTATGTTATCCTGAGTAAGAAGTACTCCTCTTGTCGTATGTATAAATAAATTAGCGTGTAAGCAGACATTAAAGTGTCTCTATTTTGCATACAACCGCCTCCCTCTTTTCCCCCCATCAACTTTGTGTTTGACAGAAGGAATTTCACCTCTGCCCACTCATTCTCATCTGGTATCAGTGAACTCAAGGCAAAAGAACTCACAACTTCTTACTGAAATGAAAATACACTACAGAAATTATTTCTGAATTTTGACGACCTTATCATTTATTGCAGAAAAATGCAAAACAGATATTTATGAGTACCATCAAAATCCAACATTAAAGATGCTTAACTTTCTATTATTGTTATTTGGCAAGAATTAAAAGTCCATCATTTTAAAGCAATCTTTCAATACGATAAGCCAAAACTCTGGAAATAAGGTCTGTTGGAAAAGTCCAGCTGTATCACAAATTAAACCACACTAAAGTAGTGTTAACGTGTAATTTAAGACCTTCAAAGTGAGAGACCTCAAAGCGAAGGCTCAGTACTCTTCCCTTGTGAAAAAGGTACTATACCACAACTAATTTGTTTTTCCTCCAAAAGTACTTAAATAAAGAAGCATATACCATTGTGGAAGTTCTGTTTAGAACACAGAAGCAGATAGCACAAATTAATTTGTCATACGAGCTGATAATGTTTGCACAGCATTTAAAAAGGAAGCAAAGGATACAAGTTGCCAAACTCTTGGGATCCACGGATAAATTGGACTTTTTATCATGCGTATTTCATTACCATGTAACTCTTCCTTCCCAGTTCATACATTATAATATACTGCTGAAAAGTGCAGTATGAATTTTCAGATCCACAGCACTATATATGTCAATTTTAGAAGCATTTTTATGCAGGTACCCACCTGCAAATTTCAGAAGCCGATCACAGGTCCCCACATTCACACATTTTGGGCACTAGGAAAGATCCCTGCAAGTCCATTCACCCAACAGATCAATGAGTTTCTTCCAGAGTAACTTTTTTTCAAATTACGCGCAAGTAAGATAGCATTTCATCAGCGCCAAGGGCAGATTTGAACTTGGACTGCAGGTATTTGCAGGTCTTAGAGGTAACGAATACCATATCAAAACCAGTTCATACCACGTTGTGAGGTTGTACAGTTCTGATTCCGATAAAATATATAACATCTGGTATACATAATTATTTTGTTGATTTTATACCTTACCCCATTTTGCTTGTATATACAGTGTTAAAAGCTAATATATTATTCAGTAGGTATAAAGGGCCTTTTCTGGTCTTTTCAGTGGTGTTATTGTCTTTCACATCCTGTCAGAGCATTAAGATGTCATATAACTTTGCAACAATTTACTGCACAAACCAATGTGCACTACGCTAATATTATATGGATGACTAAGTATGCTGGCGTTACTTTATTAAAATACATGCTTTAAGAGTCTGCCCAAAGAGTGGGCTACAACACCAACTGCAACTACAGCAGGAGCAAAAGAAAGGAAGCATGTTGCTTTTGAAAAATTATTCCTTAGTCCAGTCTCTTCAGTCATATGCAAAAATCAGTCTCTCCCACCAAACCTGGAGTGCCAGAGATGGGGCGCATGCATCCATATATGGCGATCTGGTTGCCACTTTAGAGTGCTGCACGGCCAGACCAAAGCTACAGGCTCGCCCTAAATGCATGCACGACAACTGTTGCAAAACACAGTTCTCTTTAAACACTAGCATCAGTTAACAAAAGGATGATTCCCAGCTATTTACCATTTGCAAGGGACACCCTCGGTATTTGCATACAGCATACAAGGGTGCAAAACCGCCAGTTTTATTATTTTGAAAGTAAAAACTGGCCAGTAGCCTGTTACAGTAAAAATGCAGATTTTAAACTGCCACGTGTACTGTCTAGCCCAAATGAACCATTAAAAAAAATAAAAATCACTTTTTACAGGTGGTTTTGGACGTCCTTTTAACCAGGTGACATTGGGAGACAAACCAGTGGTGCAACAGCACAGTTTGGGGGGGCTGTGACTGGTAATCCTTGATGCTTCTCCAATCAAAATAACACCACCACCACAATGATAGGCCTCCCTTTAAGAAGATGACAAGAATATTTTCTATCCTACAGAACGTTTGCACCAATCGTGTACCTGTGGCTTTCACAGTGAGCTGGGCTATTACAAGATTGATGATAAGCTCAAACACAATACTTGACCTAAATACATTATGTAGCAGTGGATGCCTGTTAAGTAGGTCAGCACGGGCTCTTAAAAGTTATGCAAAACTTATTGCTGCCACACAGCCAGCATGTCACTAGTCATGAAGTATGAGAATCAATTTTATAGGCTTGAAGAAATCTCTTCTCATCATATGAATATCTGTTTTGCCATACTTAAAATGTCTTAAATACCAGAATATGTTGCTTGTCATATGTCTTTAGGCCTCCAAATGAAATAAGAGTGAGGTGGGCAGCCGATGAAAAGCCTAACAATCCCAAGGTTCACATACGTGGAAGATTTCTCTTTGAAAATAATCGTTCAAATAAATATTTTCCATTCTTGCAGTCAAACAAATTGTGATATATGGGATGCATCAGACAAGCCTGTCAAGCTAAGGAAGTCTGTATTTAGTAGCGATTAATCAGAGATAGCTATATTACCCTGTCTTCATCTTGGAAGCTCTTAAGCAGCATGGAGTAGAGAGGGCAACTGTACGGAGACTCATCTTTTGTGGTACCCACGTGTGAGGCAGTATAGCCACACAGCATGACAGAGGGAACATTGCACTTGCTAAAATTAACTGGTAACCACTTACCCATCCCTTTCTAAACATGTCTGTGCGCTAGAGAGCAGAGACCGGACGTGCCACACAGAATGAGGAGTGTCTCCTGACAGAACAAGGATACATGGTCGTGGTGGGAGGTTTTAATCTCACATTACGAACAAAAGTATCCTTTTGGCATCTTTTGACTTAAAAGCCAGTAAGGTCCGCTCCGCACTACACGATCAGCCATCTGTACGTTCATGCATGACTAAGCCTCTAGAGGAGGCAAAGTTCAGCCAGATTCTAGTGGCTCATGTTACCTAACTCCAAACTTTTATAATCTTTAGACTGAGTGGAATTTATAGCTTTCATCCACAGGTATCCTCTCTACATCAAGCCATGATGCCAAACAGAGAGCGAGCCATTAATGCCTCCAAAGAGGCTAGACTGGGCCTACCGTTCAAATGTTGTATAATAAAAGCCCAAGGAATCCAGGATTTCAGACCCTGTTTCTGTCTCTTATTGGTTTCAAAGACTTACCATCATTCTCACCACATCACACTTCATACACACTTGTCCCCAGCATGCAAGCAGGCACGGCCATAAGGTTGTGATCACATTGCTGAGTACTATGTATAATCTTCTTCCTAGGAAGAAGCCTCTTCTAGACACGTGTGCATCGGTAAGTGAGCATACACACTAGCTCTTTCCATTTCCTCTAACTACACTGAGCAACTTACTGGCAGGTGTTAATAAAAAAAAAAAACATAGAATAGGCTATTCACAAGTAAAAAGGACGTACCAGAAAAAGCAACTTTTTTTCAGGAGGGAGAGTAAATAGGCTGTAGAAGTCTGTCTTGAAAAAGCAAGTCTCATGAAGGCTTTCCACCAGTCTCTCAGTAATGTGGTTCATGTATGCAAGTTACATATTTTAGTTAGTGTTTAACTCAGAAGCTTTTCCTTTGAGACAAGTGATTATTTTCTCTTTCTGTCTGACCTAGTGAATGCTGCAATACTCCACTATACTGTATTTGTGCCCTGCAGGCAGCAACGTCCCACCAACTTTCCACCGCATGCTCATAACACTAGGCAAAATAACAAAAAAATGAGGAGTATTATTTTGCATATTGAAAACAAAAACATGCTATTGTGTTTCTTCTTTTATTGTTTTGTTATTTCATCATTATTCACCACAGTTCTTTCCTTCATTTGCAGAGTTTGGGTTTTAATGTAATGGCCATTCAATAAAAATGTTGCTTTTAAGGGTTTGCATATCATCCCATTTTCTCTTCAACCCTTCAGCAACCATATGGCAAGCAATCAGGTCTGCAATCACTAGGTCCATATTATGTAGAGCATGATTTCAGCATTATGCTATTACCCATCTGTTTCTGTAGAAAAAGACATGAACCCTTGTATAAGAGGTCAGTGGTTTCATTGCACACCGTATTCCAGAAATCTATCTCTGTTCACTTGAGATCACTTTCATGATTTACTGTAGTCTTTTAGGCCAGGCTTTTTTTTTTTTTGCCCCCCCCCCCCTTTTTTTTTTTAAATACAATCAGCACAATTTGTCTGTCTGTTGTATAAAATTATTTGTAACTGTCATTCTGTGCACTTATGCTCTCTTAGTTAAAGATGTTCTCCTGAGATCATGCCATTTTCTTAAATGAGAGACAAAAAAGAGAGAGGCAGGCTCACCTATTTTCATTTGTTTAACAGATTCATCCAGGAATGATGAGGTTTACTATTCAGCATCAATTCATTTATGAACTAGTAAAAATTGTCTCTTTTGCTTTGTTTCTTTGGTTTTAGCAATCCAAAGCATGCAAATAGGTATTTGGCTTTCCGTAGAAGAGGAATGCACTATAAAAGTACAGACATAATGGTAATGGCAGTTTTTAATTTGACCTAGTACTTGAATTCTGCCCACAACAAACACGAGTCAATGAACTTCAACTGCAGCCTATCAAGCTTATAAAAGGAGGAAAAAAAAAAAGGACAGAAAAAAAAAGAGTAATACCAAGGAACATAACTGCAGGCCACTCTGTTAACCATAGCATGCAACCGGACACTTTAGTTCCCTACCACCCTATCACCATAAAGTCTCTGCCATGATAAAGAAACACAAAAACATGTCCAAAATAAAATTCAACATCCCTTAAGTGTTATACTATTCAGTGCATGTACAACATATTTAACTGGAGAGCTATGCTTCACTAGAGAAACACAATGGAATTGTCTTTAACAACCTCTTGTAAGCAAACCACAAGCTAGAGCTTAAAAAGAAAAAAATTTCTACATAGAAACCATTCAACAACAAAAAACTAGCCTTTTTATCCAGAATATTTTGTAACAACAGATTTGTCAGGCACTTCCCAGACTCAGAGAGCTCATACCAAAAAAAAAAATTTAAAATTCAAATTATTTGAAAACATACACAGAATAAAGACACACAGCGGAGAAATGATGGAGAAATATGAAATCCTGCGAGAAAATGTTGAGGTAGCCTGATACAGAGACATAGCATCACACCATGACTTGTCTCGACAGAAACTGCGAGCACTAAAGTAAAGAACAGTCACACCATGTCAGATGCATGACTACATGGTGACATGAAGATGAATAGGAGGAACAGGAAAAGAAATGGAGCAAATCCATGCTATCTTGCAGGAATTTTAATAGCAGTTCTAAAAAAAAGAAAAAAAAAAGGTGGAAACCTTTCCTAGATCCTAGGGAAACAAGGGAGTCTGGAGGAATGGGAATGAAGCAGCCAAGTTCTGGAAAACGCTGCCACCGCTGGTGTCTAGACAGAAGACAATAGCAGAGGCTCTATTTGGGAAGAGAAGCTCAAAGTCAAAAAATCATTAAATACCTGGGAAAGCTCAAGAATGGAGAGGGTAAGAACGGATATAATTTGTGAGATGTTCTTGTTAGCTATGCACTTCTCAGAAGTTTTACTTTGCTGAAGGAAGCTGAAACAAAGAAAAGTTAATTTGGTAAAGTTGGACATAAAATGGATAGCGAAAAGCCATAGAAGCTTCTAAAACATCTGCAGTTCGTTATGGATGCCAGAAGTGGCTGAAAAGTTTAATTTCTAAGCTTCCTTTGCTGATGCAAGGCCTTAAAGATAAAATTCAAGTTGCACAGTGAAAGGAAATCTTGCATCTTCACCGAACAGAGCCTCTAGTCAATGCTAGAGCGTAAGTGACCCACATCTGTAGAGTGGCTTCCACTCACTAATACAGGTTAAAAAAATAGATCTGCATTACGAGGCTTGTTTGCCTCATGAAGCAGTCTGAATGTGGGAGCAGTATGGAAGTTTGATCCACTAATGGGAGAATTAAGCTTTTGTAATGTATGCTTAAGTATCAAATGCTAAGTGTCATTTCAATAATAAAATCATTAAAGAAATGATACATGGATATATTAGGCCGATTAGGTAGACACAGACAGGCAGATTAGATGGGATGACCACAAAGAATAAAGTAAATATGAAATGGAGAAAAGTAAAGGGCAGAAAATTGAATCTAAAAGAATATTATAGATACATGAACTTGGCAAATAACTGGAGTGATTCCCCTGAAGAAAGAAATATTGAGCTGGTCAAATAAGAATTGGTAACTCATTTTTCCATTTTTCTTTAATCTTTGACTATATATGGTGTAAACACCACAAAAATTAGGGAAGACTTGAAGTGTTCAGAATGTAACTATGGAAATTACAGGCTGACAACCATCAATTACAGAATAAATGCTATTCAAAAGCGGATGTAATAATAGCTGGCAAGACACATTAATACAGTTTGACCTACAGTTTTATTTACTTCTTTCAGGCAACCTGAATGTCATGGTGCTTACATAAACAATGCTTAATGCTTTGAACTTCAGTAAAACACAGCAAGAGTTAATTAAAATGATACAATCAAGGCATATCTCTTTCAATATAACAGAACAATAAGGGCAGACTAAGTGTTTATTACAGATTCTAATAATTATTCACAAAAAGTATACAATGAAAGACTAATCTTCAATTTTAAAGATAACTTTTTGAGCTCAGAAATCTCTTTGCTTTGATGTTTGCTAGCTGCTGAAATTCACGCATTTGCGAGCAGAGACTTTGGCAAACAAACCCTTAATACACAGGGATAAAAAGCTATTTTCAATAACATTAATGTTTAACGCAAACTGCTAAAAGCAAGAAAATTCAAAGTTAAGGCTGACAACTCCATCTTTAGCTTAGAGAATAGAGTTAAAAAAGCCACAGCATCTTATGCCAGAAATGTTGTAAGATTGCATTCTGAATATCCTAGCTTTTGTTTCATTTTCCATTCTCTGATTCTTTCCATTAATGCGTACACTTGGAGGTTTTTGTTCTATTTTAGTTTGTTATTGTTATGATGCGATCGCCTTTGTTCCTTTAATCAGCAAAAAGCCATCAACACTGAGTTACAGAAGATCATCATGTTATGAAACCTCGTGTTGTAACAGTCATCCACCCACCTCTCCAACAGTATCTATGACCATTGCCTCAAGCTCCCCCTTTAACTGGGTAGTAAAATAAACGCCAAAGGTATTAAGACTCATAGAAAGCCTCCCGTCTCCCTAACCTTCCTACAAGCATTTATGCCTCTCTCTTTCCTCTCTACAAAGATTACACAGTCCCACGGCAGGCCAAACTTCAGTTCATCAGCACCTCAAATGAATTCAATTTACCAACAGTCCAGGCATCCTGCAAGCTTTGCACACAGTAAATGTTCAGATTTTGGTACCTACTGAAGACACAGACACAGTTTCTGCCAGATTTGTGGGTGGATCTTGCACCTCCACCCCTGCCTGCCTCCCTTCCAGCAGGCAAGGGAGGGTTTAGGAGGCAAGAAGCACTGCAAGGAGGTGGTGTGCAGGAGCTAATGATGCACAGGATTTCCTCGTTAGGATAATTGGAAGAGGGAAGATAGAAGGGGAGGCAGGTGCAGATCTGGCCCACATAAGGTTTTAGCCCATAGAGTCAGCAAACTCAAGGATCTTCACAACATCCTACCTGTGGTGAGGAAGGAAATAAAACAGAGTATCTCTAGGAGATGTCCTCTTGTAAGGAGGCAGGTTTATGTCCAGCTATAAGGTTTACTGCTTAAGCTAAAGCTAAATCCCACATCTGCTTGACAACAAAGGTGGCCAAGCAAGGGCAATTATCTTCTAAGTAAAAAGTTACTTTGGGGAAAGTTTGGACTTTTTCATTCATGCAGGAGTATGTTTTTGGGTGGGTTTGTTTATTTTCCCTTGGGAGGGGGAGATATCTTTGAATGAACTCATCTGAAAAAAAGAAAGCTGCCTTCATCAACTAAGATATATTGGATCTACAACCTCCTGTCCCCCAATTGCCCTTTTCTTTTTCTCCGCTGTCACACTTGTCTAACATGAAAGGAGGGGGAAAAAAAAAGAAAGATAAACAATAAAACCAAACATCCATTTTCATTTCTTTTTAAGAAATCAAATGGGTTACAGTCTAAAATACTTATTAAACTTAAATTTCTAAAAAAATCTGAAGCGCTGTTTATAATGCAAACATACTATTTAAAGAAAACTGGTTTCCAGTGAGCTGGTTACTCTACCTTTGGTTTGTCACAAACTCCTTTTTCTGAACTTGTACAACATTGCTCCGACCTCTGTGCTAGATGAAGCCCTGGCTGCACACAAGTCCCCTTTCACTGGTCTGTCTTGTATGCTGAGCAGCAGCCATGTTGCAACTCTTTCAATTATCAGTCTCACAATATCTGGATAGCTTTTAATGCCCTGGTTTTTCAAAATCTTTGCTTTTTTAAAAATAAAAAAAAAAGTCTAGATTTTCATGTAAAAAAGTGAGGTTTTAGCCTTCACGGTTCCAGAGAAAGATTTGGAAATGTGCTCTCCACATGATCTTCAGGTTTGGCCAACAGAAATCAAATGAGAACCATAAATACAATTTTATTTAATGTTGACGACAGTTTTAGCCCACGAGATTCACGTGAGTTTCCTACAAGTTTTAGTTCATGAGGTTTGGAGTCATCACTCCGCTTCCCTAAAAAAATAGATATCCTAAGAGTACTCGCATAAAGCGGCCCTGGTGAGCAAATCAGAAAGCCATTCATATAGTTTTACCATTTGATATTTTCAATTCCATGAATGTAGATGTGCGTAAGTCCACACACTCAGCCAGCTAAAGCAACTCAAACCACGGCGTTGCATTTGCACAGGTATTTCTTGCTAGTTGAGTCTGAACTTTGGACAGAGCTTTTTCAAGGAACACTTGTGGCTTTTTTTGGATATCATCTCAACATGCAGCTGAGCCTCAATTTGTGAGAGGAACACCGAGCCTACACCTCAGAACAATTCAAGACAAAGTGATTGAGGGAACACTGGACCCAAGGCAGCAAATACTTTCTGGGTGGTTTGGGGGAGTTAGGTGAATCCTCACACTGCAGAAAATCAGTTGAGAATAATTTTTGCTTTTTTTCTGGTCATCTTGGGATGAGTTTTTGTGGCTGTGATTCTGCCCAGCCATACGAGTCATGTATGATTCTGCCTAGCTCATACCAAAATCAGCAAATTCTGAAGGACCATGTGCCATGCATTCATATATACTTCTATAGATAATATTTACTTTAACTTCACCAAACTAGGCTAAACTTGCCAACAGAGTTCTAGAAGTAGCAGGAAACACTCCTTCTTAAGGAGACAAAGCCATTGCTGGTGGGCTGCTTGGTCTCACTGGTTTCAGAAATCAGCAGAAGATTCTTCCTTGCGTATCTTCTAAAATGCTGTGGCTCTCAGCTCTGTTGTATGTAAATCAAAATCCACCCGCTGCCACCTTTAGCAGTGAGCCCCACATCACTGGTTTCTCTGCTATAATGCACTGTTAACCGCTTTTAAGGCAGAAGTAACACTAACTGATAACAGATTTGTATCAATTGCATGTACCTTAAAGTAGCACTGAAGCACTACAGCTAATCTTTTGGGGGTTTTTGTTTGCTTGTTTGCTTTTTATTTTTATTTCTATTTTTAAGGGGGGCAATATCTCAGAGTCCAGCTCTATATTTGACCCCATTAAATTGCATTCTGTTAAAGATGGACCAAATGACTACAAATCCTAGTTGCACAAACCAGCATAATTGCAGGTAGTATGGACACAAAATAAAGCCTGATGTTTACATATGGCACACTCAAAACCAGTGTAGCCAATTCTTCTGATGCATATTCACAAATGTAGCAAAATGGCAGGGGAGTAGATGTGCAAAGACATGACTGGGTGTTATTCCCTACTAAAACAATTATCTGCTGGCTAATTGGGATCACTACACCCATGTTAGCGCTGGAAATAGTTTTAATGAACTGCTATAATATGGGACCAACTCATGGAGAATTTAAAGCAAAAAAATGAAGTTCCAGGACGTGAAAAATTACTGAATTACAGAGCAATCTTTAGTGTTTTAATTGAGCAGTTTTCTGAGAATATGGGGAGAATGATTCATGCAGTTCCCCACCTCCACAAGCAATTTTTGCCAACCCATCTGCCACCCCAAATGTTTCGTCCAAAGCAACCCCATCGGTGGACTTCTGCTCCCTCTGCTGGATCTGCAAAAATAGGTATTAATAGACCCAAATCTGTTTCCTTAGGAGGCAAGAGCACAACTTCATCCGGTTTCACCAGGAGAAAGATTGTGCCCTAGCACTGGCTCCAAAACGGTGTTGGCATCACTGCTAGGACTGACTTGCGAATAAGCAGCAAATAAACAGCTGTAACACTTTTAAACAAACAAAAACCCCTAAAAACACGGGGGAACATCAGTTAAAAATAAAAGTGACAGAAGTAGAAGATTATCCTTTTTTTTTTAATGCTCTCTGAAAAGAGGTGTAATCAAAAGGAAATGACAACGCCCATTTAAGCTTTCAGTGTTTCTTTCTGGCTTTACCAGTTGTTTCCTCCTAGCACATGAGCATGCTGCAACACAACATGATGGCTCATTGCCACATGTGATGGGAGAGAAAAATATCACCCTTACAATGGACAATAAAGCCTTGCTCCTGCATTCCAAGTCAGAAACAAATAAATACTGAATTCCATTAAAACCTCTGTTCGTGCGAGCCTTCCTGTAGTCTTCACTATAGATGCTTTTAGTATCTGACTACTTAGAAATCACAAGAGTGTTGAACTGTTTAGCGACTCTGATCCTCCCATCAGTAAACTGATCCGGCGATAAAATGTAAAGGGCTTGTGCTATTTGCATTTTTACTCGGTTTAGTCACAGATCACAAAATAAATTAGTAAATTGAGCTACAAGGCTTCCAATTTGCAGCAACCAAACCTTCTAAATAATCATCTATGCTTAAATACACAAATCCCTTAAAATGTAATAATTTCTTTGTCAACTAAAACAGTTACAAAAATTCCATCCCCTAAAATGCTTCCACATAATGACTGCTTTAAAGAAATCATACAAATGAAAGTGCACAATTTCTCCTTAATACACTCCAGAGAATTAAAAATATCCAATGAACTGAAATGCTAAAATCAGCCATGGTATTCCTTAGAGCTGTCAAACACTGTTCCTCCAGTTTCATAAGAGAAAATTGAGAGCAGTTTTCTTGTTTAAAAGATCAGAAATCCTGACACGGTACAGGTGCCTGTATCACAGAACCGACTGCTACAAATGCCAGCAATTAGCATCATTACTGGCAGCATCTGAAAAGCAGCCAAATTCATGGAGACTGAACAAATCTCCCACTGCTCAGGTCGATCCTTCCAGGTCAGGGCTAAAGCACATTCGTGGACCTTGCAGGGGAATCCGTAGCGCTCCTGTTACACCATTTATCATGCTTCTGTGGCTAGCCACTTACACAAATGGCTCTGAAAAATTATAACTCCATAGAAATGTGGGGGCTTGGCACGTTAAATATCAGGTTCCTGTTTAACACAGATTATTGTGTTAGATATATCCAGGATAACAATTTAGAGTACAACGCAACTATGGTTGTGTCAGAATTGGGTCACTCAAATGCTTAAGTTCTTATTGACGTGGCCCTGAATTGCCTCTTTCGGTGTAATTTTAGTATATACAGTCAAACCTTGTTTTGATAAGCACAGACATAAAACAACACACATTTCAGGCATGTGTCTGTGATGTCTTAGTTGGAATTTGCGATGTGTTAGGACAAATGTTACAGTTTCCCTTGACCTATATTAAAAATATTTAAGTGTTTAAAACATTATTCCTATCATTCATATGCTAATGACTATAAACAGTGCTCCAGTCAACACATTACAAAAGCCTAAACAGATTTCACTATGGCTTTACATCTTCTTCGTAAATTAGGTATAACAGTTAGTAAATGGATGTACTGAGGGCATTGTAAAGTTGCCACTCAGCTACGCAATAATAAAGGGACTACACAGTTCTAAAACAAACAAAAAAAAATTACTAATGTGCCATGGGAGTTTAAAAAAAAAAAAATAATCACAGGAACTACGTATTCCAGTGGGTATAGAAATACTTTGGCGGTGATATATTTTCTTCACATTATCACAGAAATATTAAAGATGAGAAAGTTCATGGTTGGAGTTTGGGATGCTTTGTTTCTGAACGTGTGATTTGTTCATTGTCACTGCTAAAGGGGTGCAGGCACATGCTTGATTCATCACTACACATTCCTTCCTGATGCTAATCTCATCTCTCCACTCTGATATTTCCCAACAATAGTGGTCATCTAAATACTGTTAATCCTTTTAGCAAGTACTGATAATTATGCATTAGCACAAATAACATTAAAGCTTTTTTCAAATAATTACATATATAATGGATGTGTCTTTAAAAAGTTGTTTACAGCTAATTAACCAATGAATAATTGTTTTCTCTTCCTGAAACAGGAGAAAGCTTATCTTGGAGTCACAGTTAAAAATGCTTTCTCTCTCCCATTTTTAAAACAGTTTTACAGATGTTGTTAGCAATTTAAACTGTTAAAACACTATTAAACCAAAATTTCTTTATTAAAAGGATTACTCAACCCCGTTGAATTGTCCTTTAAAGTACTGGATCATTTCAAATAATTTCCAATTTGGATGATCAGTGAATGGTCTGAACGTACCAAGACCCTATTCTAAACAGTTCAGATCCTTTACTACCACAACACAGGCTGCTTGTTGCTATATGACTAGTTTAATTGTGGGCTGTAATAAAGGTCATAATTAATATCCCAACACAGACACTAACAAACAATTTTAAATTGCCAGCATAATCAAATGATGCAAACATCTATGAGCTACAAAAGTTCATTGCCGCAACTGACAATTTCTTAATTGTATTCAGTCATTCATGGAAATTTTATTAACATCGAACTGATGTATCCTGCCCTTACTCTGTCACAACACCAGGGATCTAATTTCATTATTTTCCACAAGATTTGCTTGACTACTGCCATGATTCTAATATTGCTTTAGTCCAGATGTTTATGCTATTTAAATTAGGAAGAAAAGGCTTTTGGGTAAACACAATTAAAGAAGTTGTTCCCCCCCCCCCCAAGTTTTTTTTTCTTTTTTTTTTTCTTCCCAAATTTAGTTTAACAAACTTCTTTTAATTAATGAATATAGCTGCAAAGTAGATGGGTTTCCCCCCTCACTTTTTATGCTCCTTCCCCACTGTGTGCAACATACATCAAGTGTATGGCTCCAGCTATTTCTAAATATAACAACCTTTTAATTTTTCACTTACATTTGAGTGCTCATTAAAGTGAAAGATAGCAGTGCATGACAACTGCACTTTTCCTCCTTTTACTCTTAAATCAACCCCCAATATATTTTGAGCAGAACAGAAACAGTTTAAACCTTCCTTCCCCCCTCCTCCCGTGGCGTTACACCCCTGAAGTGGATCTACAACTGGAGGATAACCCGTATTTCTAATGTCTTAAGTGTTCAAAATTAATGTACAGTGTCAACCCTCTGTGACAGCAGAGGAATCTGTACAGCCGGAACACCGGCATCCAAAGGAGAATTTTGCTTCTGCTTTTTGATACCACTTGAACACACTCATTTTCTTCTCCTGTTGGACAACAGCATTTCATTCATATCAAATCTCTTTCCTAGGAAACAATGCTATGATGTCTGAAGTAGGATTCCCCTCCTTTTATCTGTCTTAGAGAAAGCTGCTTTCATAAAAAAATATGAATTTTTGCAAGAAAGAGCTAATAAAAATAAGCGCACGTTGTTATAAGACACAGTACTATTTCAGTAAGGTCAAAATGTGACCGAATAGTGAGTTCACACTTCTAGACCAGAGCACGTACACTTGAATATTATTCCTAAGTACAAAACTTGATAACTTCAGTATGCACACCACAGTCTTTCAAAAATACACTGTCTTGAGACAGTATTTTTAAAGGATCCAAACTAGATTTTCGAACCAGCATTTTGTCAACATTTGTAAAGAGACTGAATAATTTGTGTGATTTCAGCCGACTGAAGATTCACACCGCGCTGTGCCAGACAGTCATCAGATGCACTGAAATCCTACTGCTGTAATTAGTTAGCAACTGCTTTTATAATTCACAAGCACAATGGTATTTATAAATAACCTCCGTATTTGCTGTCCTTACGAAATGGTGTATTTATTCAGTGTGCTGGAAGAGGCCATTAGCACCTTTTCACTCTGCAAATTCCCTTCCTCCCCACAACTGTGGTTGAAGGATGACACAACTTGATTGATCCACACTATTATTCTTTTTGTATATCTTACATTTCTCTAAAGAACGCGACTCTCATTCCATCACCCACAAAATTTTAATGTGCAGGAGCACTCGGGAAGCCAAAAGTTAGATTTAGTTGCTGTTGACACTGTTTTGTTTTGCTACATCGCAGGAAGCCAGTTCTCAGGGCTCTCCAAGCCCTCTGGGAGCCATGCAGTGCCGCAGTGTGTGTAACAGTAAGGCTAGCTTCCCATGCTAATGCTATTCAACACTAACATTGTGCTTCTATTTTTCACTATTATTCTTTTGTATGTGTCTATGAATAAAATCTAGGCAGCAACTTGTACTTACACATGCAGAGAACATGCTACAAAACTTTTTTTTAAAAGGCATGTGTTCACATGGAAGAAGTAGCGCACACACCTACTAAAAATTATCAAAATATTTCATGTGCACAATTCGTACATATTTTCTGTAAATTACTTCGAAACCCCAGTACTATACCTTTAAGGGTTGCACTAGTTCCATCATGTGCTAATATGGAGATCTATGTTTGGCAATCTTTCCAAGTATACCGTGTCAATTTTACAAAAACTAAAAATATTGTTGAAAAAATATTATCCCAAGAACATACGTAAAATTATAAATATTCAGCACATCAAGCTTTTGATATACTTTAGTGCACATGAACTGAGTAGCTGTCAAAATTACAACAGGCAACTCAAGTAATTATGCAGATTTATGCAAAACATTAACAAGAAGAATTAAATGCACAAATGAGGTGGCTACACTTGAATTGTTAAGATTATGAATAATTACCATGAATCTTTTTGCTCTTAATATAACTTGTTTTTGATAAACAAAGCCTTAATTATCAGAATACTTTTGAGAATTTTGGTGACCTTCATTAATCTTACAAAACAAGTCTCTTGTGTTCTGCATTGTAAAAGGCACATGCTTAGAATAAGTACACAAACCATGGGAAAAGCATATGTTAATGGCTACTACAAACCAGTGAATGATACCTCAGGTTTGAAGTAGACCGCATTCTGCACACGTAGGTGAAATAATATTGAGTATTTGGAGGTACTCTAGGCAGAATAATATCTGACAAAGGGTAGGAGAAGGCTGCTATATGAGAAGTTATTTCATTTTGCAAAATAACAGGTTACTTTCAGAAGAGAAGTGAAATATCAGCCTACTAATTTCTCATCTCTAAGATACAGTAGGTGCAATAAATCATTTACAAAAGCAATAGAGAACCCAAAACATCCCCGCCCCCACCCCGCAACTCGTATCAGTCATCTCCTCCAAGGCTCGGCTTTCTCTAGGTGAGCGCGGATGCCAGGCATCTGCCTTTTACGCACTCGCATCCAGCTGCCAGGCAGAACGCAGAGAGCAATTTTTACTCTGCTTCGCTGGTAATTTCGACTCTGCCCCCTTCCTTTCAGAGGAACAGTGGGACCTCTTCATGTCCCCTCAGTTAATTTCAGAATTAATTTGCAATGCTGTCATCGACGGTGTAACAATCCACTGATCAACAGTTGCAATTCTTCATAACACTGTCAAACTCCCAGCTGCCACTGTGGCAGCCAGCTTTGCCCAGGCCCAGACACTCTGCCTTGGGACTAGTAGTAAAGAAGAACTTTGGAAGCATTAAGTCTTTAATGCCAGCCACACTATTTCTTCCCTAGAGAGCAAGCTGTCAGATCAATGGTGCTTTTGTCATAAAATCTCTCCTAGGGACTTGAATTTGTTTTGACAAATGTCAAATGGCTTTGATGCATAAAAATTAACTTAAGGAGGTCACAATTAGACAAAATACAAACTTGCATTTTGCTGGTACTTGCATCACTTTATATCGTTGCATAACAAGAACAAACCAAACGCCATCCGGACAACCAAAGCCCTCTACAACATGAGCCTCTGCTTAGAATTAATACAGCTATGAAATTCCTGCTCTGCACAAGGAAGTACGTAAGCTTGGCCGCACTTCCAGAAAGGCTTCATCCGGCACGTCTCTAGGTAAGGCAGCCAAGCCTGGGGTCACCATCACCATCCCATTCCTGACTCTGAACTCCAGTGAGGAAGAAATCCCTCTCTCAGGGAGCCTGCTCCTCCTCTCCATGCCGCCTGGCCACGCTGGCCATCAGGACGGACTACAAGGGTACACGTGCTCTGCACAGCCTACGCAGGAGGGAAGCACGGGCTCTTCTCCTCTCTCCTCCATGCCCATACTCACTACTTGGGCAGGCAGCATCGAGCATGAAGGTAACAACTTATGAACTTTTCATCCCATGAGCTCAAACCCCTCCTCGAGCACGTGCCCAGGCACATGCATGTGGTTCGGCACATTGTTCCTGAGCACCGCTCCCCGCCAGGCCAGGCAGTGCTGCAGCTCCCTGCTCAGCCCCTGTTAAAACCCCGGCAGGAAATATTTGGAACAGGACTGTTTTACTATAAATGCATTCACCTACTTGGGTAGTGGTTGGAAGGAGAGATTTTCAGCTAAGTAAAGCAAGAGACTCAGAAAGTGACCCATCACAAATTCAGATTTCATAAAGATACCAAGCTAGCACAGGCACACTGACGGAGGCGCGCATGCTGTCTGTCCACAGAGCAGGCACAGCGCGAGCCGGCAGTGTGCGCTTCCCAACCCCATTCCTCTCCCGTCAACGCTCCTCTTCCTTGGAGGGGTCACTTTTATAGCTGTAAGGGTAGACCAGTTTCCAGGTCCATTCAATCCTTGGTTCCTCTTACAAAAACATTAATTAGAATATCAGTTACAAGGACTTTTTTCACCCAACAAAGCTGACATGCAACAAGTGGGTATTGCACCAAGGCCTCCAAATTATTTCACATCGGCCAGCGAGGAGCAAACTAACAGTAAACGCTTTCCATTCACAAACAGCACCTCTGTATGCACAGCAACATCACGGGTGCATGTTTTGCTGATCTCCCTGTGTTACAACTCTGGACTCCCAAGAGGTTTTTGTCAGTTTCTAAGAATACAGCTAACATTTCACTACTTTTACCAAACAGAGTAAATATTTTAATTAGCGTAGTAAGGAACACTGTAACTAATTCCAGCTGAACTGCATAAATAAGCAAGGAGACTTTTGCCGTGCATTTCGTTTGCTTTATGAGCTGCTTGTGAGCTTGAAAACTTTAGTCAATCAAAATCATACGAATCAACACCAACCTTCCTCAGCAGAGTAAAATCCTGATGTCCAGTGATGTCAACAGTAAACTCCAGTTGATGTCAGCAGGGTCACAATGTTACCAACCTGCCTATGCCACTGCCTTCAACATACACGCTAACAGAATCCCAGCTTGTGAGAGGAAGATGAGAAAGAGAGGCAGAGACCAAACCCAGATGAAAATTATAAATAGGGTAGATTTGGTGTACTATAAGCACCTTCTGCTTCATAAAAGAAAAAACAGGTGGTTCAAAATCCATGCCTTAAATGATCATAGGAATCAAAGAACATCTACTTTTGTGGTATCAAATTTTTCAAGAGCTGCTCAAAGCAAACACACACTGCCAGCCTCAGACCTTACGTGCAAGTTTCCTATATAGCCCCAATTTGTATAGTCATGTAAAAACAAAAATAAAAAAAGATCGGAAAAGAGGAGCCTTCCCATGAAAATTCTGTCAGAACTTTAATGGTAGCACCACTACTGGGAGCTGCTATAATAATAATATTCTTACTGCTCCTTGTGCCTGTTTTCTTTAGATACCCCACTAGCAGCAGTCATTTCCTAGATAATGAGCCTGTTTTGGAGAAGGGCTAATTTAGAAAATCAGAACAGGGTTACCACCAACAGACATTGTTTTCTTAATAAATGATCATTTTATCTTGAATCAATGTGCAGTTATACCCTGTCAAGGTGTTCTTGCTTTACATGAAATTTCCCAGTATTCAAAAGGTTACAGTGTAACATTTCTCTTTAAGCAGACAGTGTTGACACAATTTTTACTAGTTCCTTACCTAAAAGCATGAGAAGTAATCAAGTTTACTAAGGAGACAACACTTATTTAGAGACGCAAGAAATTGCTAAGTAGCTACTGCACCTTTTTTCCCCACTGGAGCGTGTGTACGGTGACCACAAAATACCAAGCAGCATTTTAAGGGAACAAAAAAATCACAGAGGTCATGACCATACAAGAATGACCAATTTGCTAACCTAAAGGTGACTTGTTGAGTTTTTTAATCTACACCAGAATAGAATTTGCAGCCTGATTTATACTGGATTAATCAGGTGGGACTACAGCAAGCTTGCATTAGCGACTATACACTATATGAAGCCCGACTCAAGCTGTTGAGCCAGATACTGATGGAAAAGGTTTGTATTACCTAAGTCAAATTCACAGCACTGCTTGTCCTGGAATACAGCCCATTCTCTGCTACAGAAGATGCCTGAAACAATGCAAATGTAGGGCAAGGAACAGCCACCACCAGGAGAAGAAGCTATTTCCTAAGATTTGTTGGGATAGCTTCCTCAGAGATACCAGCAATCTGATCTGCACGCTGTGCCCATTTCAAACCAGCAAGTTTGGCGTAAGCTAGGGTGATCCAGAACTGCAGTAACAGCTGCGATGCTGATCAAGCTCCATAACAAGCTATGCAAATCAGTTGCTGTTGGCACCTGGCTCTACCATTAAGAACAAAAACCCACAGCAAACAAGAAAAAAAAAGAAATAATCACAGATTCTCACGGGGGGGGGGGGGGGGGGGGGGCAAACATTTGACTCATTTTCACCTCTTATGATTTCTAGACAGCTTAATCTTCCTCAAACTCAGCCTTTTCTTGATAAATGGGCTTTTTGCCCAGAGAGCTAGTAGGTGTCTGCTTTTAAATAGACCAGGTCTACTTTAGACCTCATGGGTAAGTGAATTCAAAACCTGCGATGCCACCACACTTTTCATTAATGTTGTCTTGAGCTTGGCCATTTTACCATTCAATAAATGACAATGGCAACAGCGTTAGCTAGCAAAGAGCTTTTGTCTCAGGGTAGGCATACCGTAATCCAGACAGGTCTTTAAAACACAAATCCAACACAGTTAGCCTTACCTAGAAGCTAGTCAGAGACCAGTCCCAGGCCAGTGCACAGAAACCTGGTCAGACACTCACACCATGAGATTCAACCCAACAATTAGCCTTCTTCCCTACCTTAAATTACCAAGTGACTTTTGAGAGTAGCTACAGGTGTGTGACCTCAGGATCCAGCTGAAAAAACAGAGCCTGCAATCCCAAGTTCAATATGAAGGTCAGGGTGAATTGAAAGAAAGGGGCACTTGTGCAACTGCGTTGTCAGTCCAGTCAGGAGGCCCCTGTTACCAGACCCACTTTTGAGCACAGGATAGAACCACGAGTGACAGAAGGGGAGATAGCTGTGAAATTCCCACAAGCCTTCAGAATTACAAGTCTTGCCTTTTTCTCTTATCACCCACAACAGCAGTGTCATTACACCAGTTGGCAATAGGAACATGTAGGAAGCATGCTTTTCCAGTGTGATTTCACAGACCCAGTTCCGTGGAGACCTAGGTGTATGAGATATGAGATGTCTTCATGCATGTTAATGGAAGGCAAAACATAGATAATCAGTTGTTTTCTGAAGATTCTATAGCCTTCAGAGGCTTCGTCTGGTGAAACAATCTCTAATTTACTATTCTAAATAACCATACTCGCATTCTGCAGCTGTCAGTTGCCCATTAGAGGCTCTTCAAAACACCGTAAGAAGCCTGCCAGATACGGGAAGATGGAAAAAAGTGTCTCCCATCATCAAGCCTTTCCAAAAATACAGATATATTAAGTTCAGAGAAAACCAAAATGTCAAGAGCAACTTAGCTTTCAGGTTCCCTTTAAAGCCCTTCATGAAATCCTAAAGCCACTAACAAGCGGACTGAATGCTCTCCCTTCCTTTGGCAGATGTATAATTGAGGTTTGCTCTTAAAATAAGGTAAAAACAAACAAACATTATTAGAGGGAATTCATTCCTGGAGAGCATTTACTGCTGAACATTTATCAGCGTATGGAAGATGTTACATAAAGTGCTTTTTAATCAAAATCCTCTTGATCACCAGCCACAATTTTCCAACCCTCCGAGCACTTCTCTCCGGATTTCTGTGGTTACACTTTCAACTTCAGCCTTTTTGAGCATTAGTCTTTTGGTCTTGGTGCAAGTTAGAACAACAGTGATAGGGACTTCATATAGATTCATGCCAGGCTCTGCTCCAACTCCAGATATAAAAATACATGAGATGAACTGAAAAACTGATGCACTTTGGGTCAAAATAGAACAAACTCACTGCTGTAAAAACACTTACAGAAAAAATACTCCACACAGCTCTAGTCTGAAAGCATTAACAGTTCTGCGTTAATAGTCTAAGAACTTGTACACACTTATTTTTCCTTGACTGTTAGCGGGTGAATATACATACACGTGCACATCGCAGACCTTCCCGCTGTTACTGACAACAGCGCAGACACTAATTGCTGTTTGCTAATGCCTTTTACTTAGTTAATCTAGTCATACATTTTCTTTTAGGGTAATACAAAAATCCTACTTCTGACATTAAAAAGAGATTAAAATATAAAGTGTTGGTTTTCTAAACCAGTGACAACAATGACTTAAATATCTAATCCCATTAATTACTAACAATGATCACGGTTTAATACTGCTATTGCACTGAAGTGTCAGACAAACAAAGCTGAGGGTTGTCTATCCTATGCGTACGCATTCACACAATGTACGCTTCTGTTTCTAGATGAAGGGGAACGCTGAGAAAAGGTCCAAAAATGTTCTTTCAAGACTTTCATGCTGGTTTTGCTCCTGGGTGCATCTCTCCATACCAAGAGTTGTGCACGTACATAAACTGCACGTTGCTGAACATTCAGAAATTTTTAAGAGCAGAAGCAGCACCAGCTTCTGTCTATGACATCTGTACGTCATGAGCCAGAAAACCTCACTCTCTTGCACCTCTAGCCTTTATTTGAGGCAGAGCAGTCATTTTAGAAAGCTCTTTCTTCTTAATTCACTCCAGTAAATGAAAATTCAGTCACTGGTAAATGGTTTTAGGAATTCTCTGAAAAACTTGCTATTTATATCTGGCTTGTGTTTATCTAGTTTCAGCTTCCATTCCTTTGACTCTCGTTACACCTTTGTCTTCTATATGGCATCTGTCATGGCAGGATGGATTCACCGTGTTAATTAAAGCACTAAAATTCAACATAATGATTCTGTATCAGAATGCCATCAGAGCTGTATCAAAATGTTATCGCATGCAGATAATGCTGCTACACATTGAGGTTCCTTGGGCTTAGCAAGAGTTTTCAAGAAAGAAAAAATTCTGCAAGGGGAACAAGTTTTATCAGAAACAAAAAGATTCCCATACCCTGGGACTCACCCCCATCTTAGTGCATTCTGTACACAGTGAATATGCAGTACACGTGGTGTGGTTTTTTTTTTTTTTTTTTTTTTTTATATGAAAGATAAAGCAAAGAGCTGCTCCAAAACTTGCAACTATATTCTGGACATGGTTGTGTCCCATTTGGTTTGCAGAACTACTCGATATGTAGGAAAATATGCAATTAAGGGCTTTAAAAATATGATTTGTTAGAAAACATGTTTATTAAATCCATTGTGCTAAACAGAGGACTTTTTTTCATAAGCATTTGATGAAAGAGGAGAGACAAAGAGAGCTTTATCCTCATTTGGTAAAACTGGCACATGCAGGTCACCCTTTCTAGACTAAAATACAGTAGGTGGGCTCAATATTTTCAGGGTGTCCTCCATGCAGAAGGTATTAGTGAATGCCCTAGACTGGGGAGCGTGCGCTTTAGATCTTTCTGTAAGAACCAGTTCGAGGACTCAAAACTCCACAGCGACTTCTGTAGCATCAGTCTCTATTGGAAGCTGACACCTCTTTGACAGGCAGAAAGGGGAGTGTGAAATGGTGTCTAATTCAGAAAAATCACACTGCATTAGTGGGTTGTTAGCCACACTGTGGAAAAGATGTAGAGAAGCGCTTGTATTTATTCATCTCCAAAGATCCAACAGCTTCTGCTTAAGAGAGAACACTTCCCCCCCGCCCCACCGCAGTGGCGCTCTCCCACACTTCTGGATCCATGGATCCACACCATTTAAGGATGCAATTCCCAGTACCATAAATACTCCGTATGAAGAAACTGCTGGAAGTCTGAATATCTGAAAGTCCTAAGTGCCTGAGAGATAATGCATACTAGCGAACACAGAAATAGGACAGAACCTTGAAACACATCATTTTACTTAATGTCATTTTATTTCAAATCATAGAATACACCACACGTAAATGAAAAGAATCACAGTGACACTGAAATAGGTGTACAATTCCTCGGTCCTATAGTCTTTTTGTTTTCAAATTTAACAGTTAATTTTTTTACATCAGTCATTTGAGCAGATGATAAGTGGGAAGGGATTTTAGTCATAAAAACTATCATTTGTAAAGGCCTCATTTAAATATGCCTTAATTAGCATTTTCATAACTGAGTTATCAGGTTTCCATTAAACTCTGAAATTCTCACTTCTGTTCCCACTGGACAGATGTCCACATTGCAAAAATAAAAACTGTACAAAATCTTACAACACTGTAGTTGGCAGTAGCTGAAAAACAGTCTGAGAAGAGAGAATGAACAGAAAGAGCCAATCTTTTACCACCATTTTCTGCACTGAGTCCAACCATTAAGACGGCGTGAGAAAGTTTGTACTATTGGTAAATACATTTTCTTGAGCTAGCGAAAGACAAGACTCCTGTCCTTTTTTCAAGTCAATCTGATATCTTCAATTTGTACTATGTTAAAGAAAAGGAAAGAAACAGAAACCGTATGAAGTTACAAAATTTCTTAAACTTTTTTTTCTTCCAGATTATATCACATTTAAGAAATGAAGATGACATTCCTGGGCAGTCTTGGAATGATACCGATCTGGCATGCCTTATGGAACTGCTCCTTCCCAAGACTGAAAAGTACTGAACTTTCTTTCTGCACTGGAACTAAAATGTTTATAAAAATTCCAAAAACATAAAATCCAGTCCCTTTCTAGACCAAAATTCAGAAGGAATAATCCACAGCCAACCTAAAAGCAAAAGCCTAAATACATATAACAATACTTAACAATGATCTAAACAACCTTCTTCTTTAGAGGTGCAGTACAGAGAATCATCAGCTATAATCATTGCTTTTCAAAATGCAAGATTTATACTGCATAAATACTTAAAAAAGAAATACAAAAAGCCCTCAAAATAAATTTTCTCCACTCAACAATGAAAAAATATCAAGCTAGGTCAGGACACTGCAGTATTATTTGCAGCAATCATGATAAGTCAATTTTGGCTTAAACCATGACTGTTGTAAACACTCACAAAACATTATTTACCAGATGGCAATCTTACTCAAGCAAATACATCAAACTTATGTTTCATTATTATCAAATAAGGATGAACTTGCCACTGGAATAACCTCCAGTAGTTAAACAAACACTCCTCTGTAGAATGAACACCACAGTTTCTGTTCTTTGAGAGGCAGGCGCTGTAATGCACGTCCCTCATATCTTTTACTCCAGTGCCAAAACTTTACTTTTTTCTTTTTTAACATAAATACCTTAGTTTCCATATAAAGTTGAATATTTCACAAATGGCGGAAAGAGCAGCAGAAAATGGCGGGTGTTGTTTCGTACGCATCCTTTGGATCAAATTTGACCCTCAGCTATAATGTTGGCCTGACTGAAGTAAGCAGTAGGGCTGCAGAGGTTTTAATGAAAATGCAATGTTGCCTTCAGCCATGACACAGTATGGAGGAGGTAAGCACTAAGACACTATGGACTGAATTAATTATGTATATTAAGACATACACAAACATATTTACGGGTTGGCTGCAGCGTAGTAAACCATGCCTGACTGTGAAGAGACTTGGCTGCTAATGCTGACTTGGCCAGTGATTTGCTCTGTGACCCGAGGCAATTCACTAAAGCCAAAATCTTTGACCTTAGGCACCTTATTCATATTTAAACCCTTAAACAGTGACCTGATTTCCAAGGTGTTGAACATACGCCACCCCCACTGAAGTTACAGGTAACTAGGTACCTATCAATAGAGGAAGCTAAGTTTAGGTTTCTTTTTGAAAAATTCAACCATGACCGCTCTTGTCTGAAACAACAATATCCACCAATGAATCTAATTTACTAGTGCTTCAGAAGAGAAAAACTTGTGTCAAGAAATGCAGAGAGAGAACAGAAAAGGCAAAGGGTCTGCATTTCTTGTTACAGAATATTTATATGTGTGCATACGCATGTAGCTATATAAATACATATATATGTATATACATATGGAGACTGGCTTAAGGAAACTATTTTTTCTTTTTTAAAAGTAGATTCTTTATTTGTTAAAAAATAATTCAGAAAAAAGAAATAAAATAGACCATTAAATGCTTGTTGTACTATGGAACACATTAAATGCCACGAGCAAAGCATATTCCTGTAGTCGGACATCTTACATGCTGCGCTGATAACTACAACATTCCATGCCTGACCATTGTCAGTACTGATATAGTGTGCTGCAAAGCTTTATCATTAGGTGTAGCAAAACTTGAGGAAACTGAAGTCATACATGCATTAGCATATTGCAGTGAGCTACTTAGCTTGGAATCAGGGCTGTGCTGAAATCCAAGCACTGGATTACATTTGACTCAAAAAAAAAAGTCAGTACTAGAACTCCCACTGACTTCGCTGGTCACAAAAAAAAAAACCCACCACACCAACATCCTGGTGTTTCTGCCAAGCTATGAGTAAGAGTGATTCTACAGAGGCTACAACATATGAAATAGGTTTTCTTCTGTTTTTCAAGTACTAAAGTCCACAGAGGAAACAATGTCCACTCTCTTGGTTTTTATAAAGCACCTACCATTTATAATATAGCTGTAAGTGACCGTTAGCCTGCAGTTAGTTTCTGAAAAAAAATACCTACTTTGAGGAAATTATGAGAAATAGGAGGTCACATTCAACAGAACATTTAAGACAGAGAAAAGTGCAGTGAAAATCCTACTGGGAGTCACAAGAAGGATAGAGCAATGCTATAGCTTGCCTTCTTTTTCTCTTGAATTTCTTCCAACACTCTTTTGGTATCTGATTAATAACAGGGCTGAAGACAAAAACAGGAGGCAGTGACTTAACTCTCTTCCCAGCTGGATGAAATTCTTTCAGCAAATTATTACCTCTGGGCTCCACGTTGCCCCTTTTTGCGGCATGGCATGGAAATAAGGAATGTCTTCTCAGGAAGCTATAGCTTATGTGCTGGGAAGCAGAGTGTAGAAGATGTCTTAACGTGGAGGTGGACACAAGTTTCCCTACAAGTTCTAGGGATCAGCCAGCTTAAGGGAACACACCAGGCCTCCTCCGCAGCTCGTCAAACAAACCTCTCGCTTTCCTTTGGGCCCTTGTCTTTCTCCTGTGAGCATTACCACGTACACATAAACTAGGCTGTAGACGAAATGTATATTTTAGGATCAATTAATTCTTATCCTCTATCCTATATTTTTAAAGGGCATTTTACCATAGTCCCGTACTTAATACAGAAATAACATCAAGTAATGAAGACTCTAGTTCAGGGATTCCATGCTTTTAATAACATTTATCAAGCAACTATCCAGACACCTCAGCTTCCATTTTAAGATGTACCAGTGCCTCTTGAGAGAGCAGGCAATCACGGAGTTATAAAGACACCCTAAGGACATTGTCTAAAATAGTCATTACATATAATTTTTAATCCAAGTATTCACAGTTATAAGTTTAATAGGCATTAAAGAAAAAATAAAAATGAAATATTTTTACTCCTACAGAGAATTAAAATGTGAACACCTCTTTTCCTCTTACTTCCATTTTCCCCTCCTTTTCAGACTCAGTCCTGAAGATGTCGTACTAGATCCTAGTCTGGTGTAATAATTAATTCCACATCAGTTTTTCCAGCAGACCTCTGGGAATGTGCCACCACTTTCCATCCACTTTCCACAGTGTTTCCAAACAACAACAGAAGTACTTATGGGGGAAAAAAAAATATTGACTCTTTAAAAGCAAGGCCGACACAACAGTCTGATGTCTGCTCTGCCATACAGTTGGTAGTCTCCTGAAACAAGTGGGATTGTGCAATGGGACTAAGTATATACTAAGCAAGAAGGACTGTGTATACCTATTTCTAGCTGAAACAAAAAATTGTGAGGCCGTCATCTTAGTTCAGTCTCTCTAATATTATCCTGTCACCTTTAAGCTCTTTCCATGGCCTAGAGGTACTCCTGAATGGACTATATCTTTAAAACCTAAATATTCATTTGAGCACTGAAACTGTCATCACATCACCATTCAAACTCCATTGTGAAATGAACTCACAACTTTGATTTTTCTGTTATGCTCATCTTTGATTAAGAGTTGCTCATGCTGAAGATATGCTCAGCAAGAAAAATTAACTAAAGTGACTTGCATTATTTATCAGTGCTAATTCAGATGTACATTAATCATATGCCATAAGCGGCACCACTACAGAGAAAACAAAATTAAAAATAAGACCTTCCTTTGCAAAAGAACGAAGTTTATCTTGTGTTGTCACCTGTGTATGATATTTACCTTCTGCAATAACTGCTTTGTATCAACTTCTATCACACAGAATAAAACTGATTTCAATAGAGCTATAGCTGCTTAGCGTGTGTATACATCAAATGAGTATCACGCCTTAAGTTTTGGGCCAGCTTCCACTATCTTCAATGACACAGAAACCAGACTTAACACTAATAACCTCGTGACCCTTGTTAAATTCCAAAGGGCTTTATTTTCCTTTAATTTGATGAAATACCATAGAGATACATATTCACATCATCTACCCTAGCAGGAGTAGATCTCCTATGTAATCAGTAACAATAAGTAGGGTCCCAGGTGGGCAGTCTGAAGACTCCTGGAGATGCTCTACTGACTTTTATTAACAGCTCAGATCCTGACTTCACATACTTAAGTTAGTTGCCTAAAATGTGACAGTGTGAACCAGCCGTATTGTGCAGGAATCTTCTCCAGTAATTTCCAAACTCTCCAAAAATGCACATTTAAGATTTCGAAAAAGCAACTTTGTTATCACAACGTAATAAATTATTAATGGTCATGGAAAGTCTCTAGTAGCAGCATTTACATATTTCACACAAGATGCAGCACCAACAATAGAAATATCACACACTAATTCACAATGGCCCTTTGCCATTTTGTAGCTGGAGTTTAGTGGGAAACAGTGCAAAAAAACGTTAAAGTAAAAGACAAGATTGACAAGTCAGAGTCAAAACAATTTTATGCTGACAAATATAGGAGTATGTGATTTCTTTTTATTTTTAATTTTTTAACTGATGTGATAGTCAAGGTCATGTGGGGCAGTGTGGACGAACTCTCACTGATATTCCTACAAGCTAACAGCATGTAAACAGCAAAGATTTAGAAGATCAAAGACCACTAGAAAAAACAATTTTTTTTTAAATCTTCAAGAAAATTTTACACAGTGGGACAGTAACATTAAGTGCTTAAAGTTTAGTAGCATGAAAATCAAAAATATATACTCTAATGCCAGAATGCAGGTGGCAGCTTAATCAACCATATGCATATTACCAGATTTCACCGTCAAGATCATGAGCATTTAAAGACATTTGCAACCCCTAACATCCAGTGCTTCATGCAACACTTCAAGATAAGGAGTTGGACTCCCGTCACCGTGGAGCACAGACTGGCTGGTCTCACAGCAGAATGGAGCCTGCCTTCAAGTACTCTGTCCTAGAATAGATAATTCCTTCAGTGCCATGGCTGATGCTTAAAAAGTCTTGCTTCTCCACTGAAGCAGGGCTCATGTTTTGGAGCAGTTATATATTCTTTTGAGATTAATTCTCTCTTTTTTTAACTGCTATTTTCTTGCTTCACCCAGGGATTTGGCTGGCTGATTTTCTATGGCTGAAAACATGCAAGCTCAAACAGACAGTGATTGCCCACCATGTATGCACATCAAAAACAGCAATGCCACCATGACCACAGTGAACAGTCTGGATATACTTCTTGATCTGCACGTGAAATATCAGTAACCTATCTCATTATGTATTTTCACCATATGTCATCATACTTTGTCATCATGTATCACCATATAGGATACATAATCACACATTTCACAAACATGACATACAAAAATGACATAGTATCTTTCAGCAGATTCAACTGTTTGCTATTTCAGGAAAACAAAAATATTATGTTTGTCCTATAGCAGAGAAGTCACATATAAAAGGATAAACTCTACCGGAACTTGTTCGGTGGGGCAAAAGTTAAAATTTTCCCAGATTTTTACATATGCTTACTGGTATCTATCTAGGTGCTTTATACTTTCGGTCATGCCAGCTTGGAAAGAAACCGATAGCCTCAGAGATCTGCATTTAGAAGAGGCAAAAACTGTTCTAGGTGCTAAAACTGCAGACGAGGAAAAAAAGAACGATCATCTTTCTCGGCACCAATACCAGTTTCTGATTTGAGCAGGTGTTTAGTAGTAGCGTGTCCTCACCCTAAAACAAGGGGCAACGCAAATGAATTCTGTGAATTCAAAAGTAAAACTATGTGGTATCTTTTATAGCAGACATGAAATGCTTAAGGGGAAAGAAATACTATCAGGTAGCACTGCTCAGGAGAAAAGTAGCGACCTCTCTGCATAAATACATTTCAGGTCATGCCAGCTTCTTGCTTCTGTCATATTTTCCATCTTTCCACACCTTCTGTTAGATAGCGAGTAGTGTCTTCACTCTAGACTTCCCAAGGTCTCTTTTTCTGTCAGAAAAAAGCGCCAAGTTCTACCTTGAGAGCAGTGTTGAACAACGCATGGCAGCTGGAGCTGCAGCCAAGAAGCTGGCACATGGCTTTAAATCCCACTCACTCCAATCACACTATATAATCTCCGAATACAATGAATCTGTTCACAAACTCCACTGCAATAAAAATGCACCTTCCTCTCCAATGTGCCTTGCATAGGCTAAGATTACAGTGCAGACATGAAAAAGAGAGGTGCTACGCATCTTCTGATGCGCAACTCTCCTTCTCCCAGGGTAAAGAAAAACACAAGTGTTGGAATTAGGCTACCCATGGGTGCTGCTAATTACCAGTTACTCTCCCAGCCACAGCCAACTCTACTCCATTTTCTACATGTGTTCTGGAAAATCACAGTAATTGTCTTCTGACAATACAAGGCATTGTATCCTTCAAACAGCTTTGCCTGTGAAGCCACCGCAATCTGTCACAAATTCAAGATGAAACATTCCAACAACAAAATTCTTTGTCTCCAGCTTTTACCAATATGAACAAATGGCATTACTTAATTTATCAGGTACAAATGGCCTCTTGTTATGAATCTGGGCAGAACCTCATGCGGTCTTCAGCTTAAGTGATAAGATTTCAGTGAAAGTACGTCTTTACCAAAATAAACTTAATAATCCCAAAATAATTAGTGGTTCCTTCATGCTTTTGATGGAGAATATTCTTCTCACAAAAAAAATGGGGAAGTGTTTCAGCAAGATGACTATTTCCAAAGACAGCAGCTATTTTGTTCCAGGATTTTGGTTTGGTTTATATTAGCAAACAGTTACTACTTAGCAAAATAAACAACCGACGACAAACGTAAAATATTTCACATTACATTAATGGTAGAAAGGGGCATTTCTGCAAGGTTTCTAGATTGTTGGAAAGAAGAAAAGTGAAAAAGAATATTCTCCCCAACATCCTGAAAAGGCTGATGCTATCTTACACAGAGAGAATTAAGCACTTATAATTTTTTTGCAGTATTAATTAACTATATTTTTTCCTCCACCATTCAAAACATCAATATGACACCATTCAGAGAGACACTGGCACTGAAGTAAAAACACCACTTTGGCTTCCTAAATTTTTTTGTATTCACAAAATTTATTGATGTAGATATACAGTATTAGGCTAGCTCAGCAAATTAAGACTTATGGTCCAGGAGCCTAAGGTTTCAAGATTTCTACAGAAATCTGCAAGGAGAGAGTTTTTAATATATGAGAAAGTTAAATAAAATATATCACCATTTTCTACTGCTATCTCAACCATAACTGCACCGAAATTCTTCTTATCACCTTCAGTAACTAACAGTATCTTATCATGTAAACGCTTCTACATGACAATTAAGATCTCTGTTTGCCTTCACGTAAATTTAAAGAGTTGTCCTTAATAAAACAGAACAAAGCTAAGAGATGTCAAGTATCATCTCTTAACTACCAAGTACCCCCATGCTTACACAAAATTATACAGGATTAGCTTGCCTGGCAGTTTTAGAGCTACAATCTGGACTTTGTCAACTTTTTGGCACTGAAATTAAAATGAAAACCAAGAAGATTACAGCTGGCAGTGTCACTTTAATAGCAAGTTTGCTGAATGGCATTCCAGAGAGTTCAGCTTCACCTGATATAAACCCCTGGATCAGAAAGTCTGCTAACTCGGTGCCTGAGGACTGCCAAGGACCAGGAGGCCACCTACTGCACTGAACGACAGCATTTCAACACCCTGTTTGGCTCCCGAAAACAAGTGCCAGCTGCAGCAGGCATCAGAATAACGGGCAAGCTCTTTCCTGTTGCCAGAGCTCACTTGGGAATGGGGTGGGATGGAAAGCTTGTGACCCGACTGTGCTGTTCCGAGACCTCTGCCTTGTTACTGCTGTGAGAAGTGCCTGAAGTGGCTTTTCTTCTTGAGCAAATTCGAACAGATTCACCTCAGCATGCTGTAAGCACAGCAAAACCCATTTTTCTGCTCAGGGCAGAAAGCACCCCAAATTAGATGGGCAGACGTATCTACGAGGCAAAGGTAGAGCACAGAAGGGGTGACTGCTGCATCTTCTGGTGGCAAGCAGCACAGACCATTCTCCTAAATTGCACCAGAAAGCTCTGGCAAAACTTCTACTCCCTTGAATTCTTCTTTGAATTCTGCCTCTATTTTGGACTTGTGCTTTAAAAGTAAAATTCAGCACTGACAGCACATTGCTGGCTGATTTATAGAACAGTTGGTATAACTTCCCAAACAGGGTTACAGTGCTTTAGATTTAGGGCCAAATTTTGTTCTTATAAAACTATTCATCATTTCCCCAAACACTCTCAGAAAGGAACTCCAGCAGGGTCCAAAAGTAGAACTATGGCAGCAGCTTCCAGGCTCGCCTAGCAATAGGCTTCACAAAGTAGAAGGGTGGGGAAGAAACAACTTTATATACATTCCCCTACCCACAGCTCTGAATCAAAACTCTCTGCCCAAATCAAGGCTTCCTATAATATCTCCCCAAGCTTTAACACACACAGGCAGTGGGACAAGAAATAACAAACAATATACGTAGTGATAGAAATAAAAAAAAAAGAACACAGTGTAACTGGGACAGAAAGAAAGTCCTCCTAGCCTAGTTGCTTGGCCTAGGAACGAGCATAAAGAAGGACCTCTTATTTGAATCTATGTTGGATGAAGAAAATGAAACAATTTTTAAAACGCAAGTCTATACAAGCTTATAAAATGCTCTCTTAGAATGAGTTACGTACATATATACACTACATACTTTCATCGCTATCCCCAATAAGTGCAAGAGAAACAGTTACCAAAGGAAAAGGAAAAAAAAAAGCAAAGGATAATGCATAATTCAGAGTCAGAAGTATTAGCCCTTGCCAACTGGACAGCTACAGGAATCTCTCCAGTGGTTTATTCAGAATTTCCTCAAGTGAAAGACGACAGTTTTTTAAAAATGACACCTTAGGGATGCATACATAATCTCTCACTGACTTCCATGTCATGTTTCCTCAGTTTACTTCAAGTCAAAATACATTTTTTTCCCTTGCTCCTAACCCTGTAGGGTCAACCCTGCTAATGAAAATCAAGCTGTCTTTTTTTCTGCTATCAACAATAGTCAGATAACAAAATACAGGTTCTGAACTTGGCATGTTTAATGTTGGTGATGATGTATAAGCTGATAGCAGACAGCTTCATTTTCTTCAAGTTGGGCTGACCCTGCAGAGAGACAACTGGAAAGAAAAAAAAAGGACAAACTTTTAGTTTTGACTAGTAGTAAAAAACAGTTGAGCAAACATGACATGACATGGATGTCAGAGTGCATAATATAACCGCATGAACTACGGTAATATCAAGAGAATATACAGAAATGTTAAAATTTATGTAACTAACCTTTGGAATACAGTTTATGATCTTTCACGTTTTAATTACAGATATTAATATGCTTATCAGAGACAAAAAATCCGAAAGAAAACCAGAAAAGATGCCTACACCAAAAACACTTTGTTTGGGGTTTTTCTCTTTTGTGTAACTTCCTGAGTATACTTCTAAAGCTTTATAGCACACGGTGCAAACTACACAACAATCAGAATAAAATAACATGCAACTGTTGTGATTTGCATGTACCAGGATACATAGACTAGCATCCGGATTATTGTAGGTGACCCATAAAACGGCAGCACACCCGTAACATTTTTAGAACCTCACTGAAACAACTGTGCAATTACAGAACTTTCAACGGCAAGCAGGGTTTAAAGTTACCATGTAACAGCATGAAATTACACAGAAATTACAGTTTAGCATTGCTAGTTTGCAACCGATCAGGAGGCCTGTACCATGCCCTCCGGTGGGAAAAACTAGTGCCATGGCTCATTATAAAACAAAAAATCAGCAGTGCCCTGAGGTATCCCTCCACTGTCGCTTTGCTTCCCAACTTGGAGCAGCCAGGACCAGCAATCCATCACCTTTGCATTTATACCGAGATCCACAGAGAAATCTCAGCTACCACCAAGTAGACAGCAGGTCTGTGCTTATTTGGGCTGCAGCAGCTTTGGTCTTTTAGCCTGAAAGGGCAAACTTCAAACTCCCTAGCCATGCTCAAAGAAGTCAGAGTGTGGGGAGGGACTGAAGGAAAATAATAAGAAACATCTTCCCTCCCATATTCATGTGGCTGCAAAAAATTAAAGATTAAAGAAATGTAAGTGTCCAGTTCCAACAAGTCAACCTAGCAAAGGATCGTGTATTAGAGACTTACCTCTATATTAATTTAAAAGTATTGCCTCTAATGAATACTACCACTCTACATTTTATTTCTGCCTTTCATTGATACTTCCTCTGGTAAGAGCTGGATAATAAGGTGCCTTAGCCTTTAGGAAGAATTTACTCTGACTACAGTCATATGAGCTAGGTTCCAGAGGTTCACAAAAAGAAGATATTCCACCAAGACATCTCAAGAAAATATGCAATTACAGTTGAGAAAGAATATGAAACTGCTGTGTGTGTACATTGGAATAAGGACAGGAGCTGATTAGAGAAGATGGATGTACATTGGTGTGAATCTATGCATATGTAAGTCTTCTAGGAAAACAAGGTTTGTAGGGTGAGGTAACATCTTTTTTTAGACATACAAAATGCTAGTTAATTTTACATAGTATAAGAATATGATTTTTTTTATTTGACAAAATCAATTTCCTTTTAACTTTTAGAATTCCTCATACAAAACAAAAAACTCCCCTAGAAAGTCTGAAGTGCTACAGTTCTTTAGAGTATATCCATTCACAAAACATCCACTAAAAAAAAATCAATAGGAATTGGTGATATGAAGGCACCCCAGCCCAAGATTTTAAATAGACACTGACTTGTACACACTGACTACACAGAATGTGCACCAGCATGGGGAAAAGAAACACTTAGATAAGAAGGAATATTACAACTCAGCAACTTTACTCTTCTAAATATAGAGTGCCAAAGATCTGGTGGGGTTATTTATCCATGCTATCAATTTGATTTTAAAATAACTGATGTTTATTTTCATTATTTTTATGATAGTCTTGGACTTCCGCCAAGTGCAACATGGCTTTTTGGTTCTTAGTAGAAAGATTTGCAGGGAATTAAGACACTCTTAAGTGAGGGGCAAAGAGAGGCTCTGTACTTATAATAAATGGGGGGGCAAACCTCTTAAAACCAGTTTGTTTGTGGGCAACCTGTATATCTGATGAATTAAGGCAGGAATAACAAAAAACATGCATTGTATGCTACGGTTCTTGTAAGTTATGATGAATTGTCTCTTCTTTCTACGACTGCCAAAAAAGTTTTATTTTTAACTTTGTTCACAGTCAGAACTGAGAGCACACGACTCGCCCATATAAGGTGGCAACCATTTCAATTTTATTGTTTGAGAAAACATCACCAGTAAAATCATTCTGGGGGCTCAGACTATACACTTTCAGCATATGCTGGCTTCTTGTTTTCTTCTATCCATTGAGAAAAAAAAAAATGCTGCCATCTCTTGCTCAAAAGTTCCTTGTTCGTCAGGTCTCCTTTCTCCTGACCCAAGCCACCCCTGCTGTGGAAGTTCTCAGCAGGATGTGCTGATGCCATCTGACAAGCTGTATGCTTACCAACAAGCCTCAGCAACCTTGACTAGTGAGGACAGAGCTTCAGTGCCTTTCCCATAGAGTGCCCCCAAATGCCTCGGGAAGGAGTCTCTTCTTGCCTGCCCCCTCCCTAGCACTGCACAAGGACTGCCTTTAGACTACTGACATGGCTTGCTCTGAGCCCGGGCAGACATTCACTTGGTCAAGATGGGCTGAGTCAACCCTTGGGTTGTTACATTCAGAGCAAACTGATACCTGTACATGTTGGAATATGCATTAGAGAAACTGGGATTTCAGTACTAGGTCAGAGTAAGTCATTATCAGCCCCAAAAGGCTCATTAGCAACTGTTCTCAGGACAGATTTCTCCTGGATTGTTCTTGTTCATTTTTCCATCTTTAACACAAGATCCTCTACTAGGAAAAGGGAGCAGAGCTTTTTGACTCTAAATTCGCTTCACTGAGGGTAAACCTCTTGTAAACTTACCTCAAACTTAAAGCAGTCAAAGATTTGTATTACCTGAAATTTTTTTCTCCCCAAACTGAGCACCAGGAATACTCTGCAACAGCATTCAATGGGAATAACACTCACACTATGCCTCAGATAACAAATTCAAGTATTTTTCATGTTGCACTATTTAAAAAACATCGAGCAAAATTTTCTTCACCCTCTTTAATTCTCCCCCTAAAAAGAAGAAAGGTTTCTGCATTGCTTGCTTTTCTATTACAGTTTAGCTAAGCATTTAACACAGGAATTCAGCCTCTAGGATAAAAGTTGTACCAAGTTCTGCATGAGAAAACTGGGAGCTATAATGTAAGCACTTTGTAAAACAAAGTGTAAACTTTATGAACATGTGATATAAGTTTATACACATGATGATATATGCAACACACATGCAAAAAAAAAACCTTTGCAGGTCTGGAACCGGGCATACTGCAGGCAGCTTGACTATGATCTATCTTACTTTTACAAAGGCACATTTTCTTGTGTAAAAGGACTTTTCAAAAGGGCTTGTTTTTATAAAAAAGTCTTTTGTGGGATAAGGGCAGCGTATGTAGAATGACCTGACCCACAGAAACACAATCCACCCCCAGATAGTTACATATGCTTATCTACCAGCCAGCCTCTTCAGTTCTTGTAGTCCACTGTATCAGTTTAAAATGCCTTGGTGGGCAGAGTTGCAAGTAAGGGTGAAGCAAGTCGCATGAACAAACAAACCGGCAACACATGCACACGTCCCCAGAACCCCTGCAATGAAACACAAGCGATACAGCTAACAGTTCGGTCACCTAGAACAGCCACTAGCAACTTTACCCTAAGCATTGCCTAAATATGAAAGAGCAACAGAAGAAACTCAGGAAAACTCGCCAGACTCCAGCTATAAGAGGATTGCAGTAACCTTTTTATACCTCGGTGAGGATTTTACTGTCACTTCATTCAGACTCAGTGAACGCTCTCAGGATACACATTACAGCACTATCTGCTGAAGTGTTAGCATTGCTTTAAGAGCATAAATGGCAGGGATTTGCTGTTTTTCAGCAAGTATTACCATGGTGAAACTCTGTCTAGGAATCTCGCTTACACAGGCAGGGCTGGCATAACGTTTTACCTTGTGCTATCACTGGGATCCCGTAGTTAGGTCAGGATCACACAGAATTGCTGTGAGGAGGTCAAAGTGGTGCATCTTGCAATAATAATTCAACATCCTGTGCCGACGCGTACGAAACGGGGATGGAGCTCGGCAGCAATACAACAGGCAACTCCTCAGTGGCTGGGAGAACAAAACAGAACTAGCCCGGATGCTGATACTGAAGCAGGGGAACGTATTCCCACCCTTTGAATTGAGCCAGTCTTCACTCCAGTCACTTGCAAGGATTCCAAGTGGGAAAGCTGAACTTTGTAAATCGCCCTTCATTGATCTAAACCCCTCAATCTAAATTTGGCAGATGTTCTGACCTGGTCAATACCCTGACATGCACATCGTACTTGATATCTATTTCTAGTAAATGTACATCTTTGCAGAGTCTGTTTAGAAGGGAAAGAGCCCATCCATTTCTGTCATACAGAGAAAACGTTCAAAAATAAAAAGGAGCAATGAGACATTCCTTCATCCTGCTTCGAAACTGTGCTGCTTCACCTTACTGTTTTGATTGTCTAATAATTTCATGTTTCCAAGAGTTGTAAGTGTGCCGCAGATGGAGTAAATGACATTGTTACAAACACAGAGCTATGTAGCACACTTACAAAACTGGATCAGACCACCACTTCACTTAATTCCACCTCCAGTCTTCATCACTGGCCAAATGCTTATCAAATGCTTCAGAAGAAAAATCACGCAGTGGGCGATTATGGCTCTCAGGGAAAGTTTCTTTTCAACTTCTAGAAGTCATAGATTTTAACTAAGCGCTAATTCTCCAAGTATGCTGCCAATACTGCTACACATACCTCTTTCTTTTCCCCTCACTCCATAGCCTTTTTTCAAGCTCATTTTCAAAGGTGTCTTTTAAGTCTCCAAAATGTACCACCTTTTTGCAGCCGTTTTTCACCCCCATTACAGGTGCATACCTCCACTGAAGTCAGTGGGCTTCTTGTGTATAAAGGAGCTTGCTGTACTTTAAGAGCATCAAATTAAAGTCAAGAGTTGAAAATTTTCATCTTGCATTTTTGCAGATACTGTTTTAAAACACTAAATGTCCTTATTATGATTCAGTGAGCTTTAAATTGTTGTTAGTTATAAAAAAAATGATAGTTGCCTATCTCAGGGCAATATACCATTCTTTTAAACAGGAGAGGAAAAATACACATTCAGACAGCACAACAAAACACATCTTTTAAACATCCACTAATTCAAACAGCATACTGCGTGTTACATCTGATGTGGCAGTTGTTATGGAAACTACGCGTTTTGATTGAGTAGCAGAATAAATACCCACCTAAAACCAGCATGATGGGCCAGTGCATAAATTAGGTACTCTTGACTGAAATTACCTATATTTTTATAGTATTAACATTTTTTTTACTCTAAGATTGCATGATGAAATATGATTTTTCCAGCTAAACATTTCCCTAACACTCTCTATCCTATTTTTTTTAGTTATACTACAACATATAAAAGAGACATCCTGCACCAAAAACCTAAACCAATTTTTATCAGTGTGGTACTTCTAACTGATATTAAGTCACTGAAGTCACTACTAAAACACACAATGAAAGTAAATGCAGAATTTAATCTCACCTGCATTTTACTATTCCAGCTTTATATCTGGAATGGAAATTAAAATAAAAATTGCCACCTCCCTCCCTACCAAAAAGCCCTGCACATCTGTTAGATTATTTCCCTTCACGTGCACAACAGCTTTGTATGAAAGTGAGGCTTCAGGCTTTTTTCTATCTTTTATCATCTGGGTTTAATAAGCATGAAAGTTCAGAAGGCAGGAAGAAAGAGATACTTAATTGTTTTCATCACAGAATGTATTCTGGTGTAAGGCCGTTGCTGATTCCTGCAGATAATACCATAACTGTACATCTTAATACAAACATTTCAATCCTTCCCCACTTTCCAACGTAATTAAGAGGCAGGTTGCATAACTTTTGAAGTAAAACATACTGACTTTTGTTTTCCCCACACACATTTCTAGGTGGAACGATATGCCAAGCCAGAAAGTACAAGCGCAACAGGCACACATATCACAAACTTCACTATAATGGGCACGCATTCACCCATTGGATCAACATCTTTCCATTTATTAGCATGACAAAGGACACAATTATTTTGGATATGCCTGAATGCAATTTTCATTAACTTTGCAATGATTTATTAACAAAAGTGTCAGGAATGTAATAAAAGCAGCAGGACTCCTCAAAATGCCAAAAAAAATTAAAAAAAAAAAAAAAAAAAAAGAATACAGCAGAATTTCCAAACATGCCTTGCAGCATCAGGTCAATAAGGTTGCTTGATTCTATCAAAAGCATCACCATGGTGAGTGAACTCTGCAATTAACAAAGAGTAAGCACAAAAAATGCTAATATCTCATTTGAATGTAATTATGCACAGATTACTGTTCACTGGAACAAGAAAAGGGATTTTAATTGTCACCCAAAGTTGCGTGTAAACCCAGGATTCTAGTTAACTTTTTTTTGTTCAGGAGAGTTTATACAACAGTAAAAATGAAGAGTTCACAAATTCTTGTGTTCAGTGACTTTGTAAAATGACTGTACTGACTTTCTATCAAGTATGCAACTTCCTAGAGTCCTTTTTGTAACATCTCTCCATGTATGTTGGCAAGGTTAGTTTGTAATAAGTTTCACCATCGTTTGCATTTTAATACTATTTGATCTCATTTACATGTTTAAATTTGTTCCTGTAATAAAATTCATTAGTATGTTTATCATAACCACATAATGAATATAGCCCTTATGTAAAATAAAAAATTGAAAGTACATTAGAGACATTACAAGCTGTTTGAAATTACTGTGCTTTGCATATTATACCTTATTAATTATATTATAAATTATTTATTTATGTATTTCTTTAATCAGGGGCAAGCACTAGAACAATATTATATTAGTATAAGAAACACAATACAACTCAAAGCTAATTCACACACGGAACCAGTTTTACATACATAGGAGTGCAGATTCATTTTGCCACGGGATGGCAAATGCCGTTCCCCCTGCTGTGCATCAGGGGATATGAAAGAGCTATTTAAAGGGCAGCGAGGGGAAAATGTTTCTTCTGCAAGTTAAGTTTTAACTTGTTAAGATAATATCTCCTCTGCTTTCCCTTCTTCAGAGAATAATTAAATCAGATATGCAGATGGAACTGGAGAATAAATCATTGTTCAGGCTATATAATGTGAATGTGGCATTAGAGTCCACCGATTAAAAGAAAAAATGAAAAAAATGGAATTTTTCTTTCAGTGTTTTTCAGTGGTTTCTAAAGTTCAGCAGACAAAATTCAGCATTTTATAATCATGGAGAATGTTAGGGAAATATCGTAAGAGCAGCAAGGTAGTTGTTTGAGTTCATATTCTTTTTAATTATGCTGTTATAAAGACAAATTAGTCCACTGATGTGCAACATTATTACTTTAAGAAAAATAGAGTTTATCAAAAAGAATTAGTAGTTGGAAGAAAATTATTAGGTATTAAAAACAAAACTCACAGGATTACAGAAAAATGAGACAGGTATATTTAAAGATCAGTGGAATCTGTAGAAAGCATTAGGGTACGAAGAAAGTGAAAGACATTAAAACAAGAAGCTAAGACTAAAATTACCAAATACATAATTGAAATGGAAGACAAGTACAGAACTCGTTCCTATTCTCCTATCAAGAACTGTGGTTCAGTTTTAATTTTAATCCTGCAGAGAAGTCTGAGCATCTCATGTTGTGTAGCATACCGGTGAAGCAGTCGGAATAGGCCGCTAAAGGATGTGCATCTTTGTCATGGGTTTTGTTTGCTTATTCTAGTCTGAATCCTGAAGAGCATCTGCTACCAAGAGTAAAAAAGCTTTAAAAATGTGCACGTGCATGCACACACACAGGCACAGTAGATCGGAACAGTTGCAAAAGCTGAAATTTTCAAGAAACAGTGAAGATTTTTTAAGAAAATCTGAACAGTGATCTGCATTCTGTAGCTGCAAGCAGTGGTGCTTAATAAAAAGAAAGGAGACATTCAGGAAAAAAACCCATCTTTTTAATTCAAATTCTGAAGCACAGATTTTTTTTTAAATCATTTTCAGTAAGATAGAAAAGGCTGAGGCTATGAAATGGCACTACCAAACCTTAAGAAATACTGCACTCCTAGCAGAAAAAACCCAAATCAAACCAAACCAACCAAACAAGGCATGCATCAAAATTACATTTCATTTTAGAAGACAAAAAAAGCTGCTGAAAACCTAGATTAGCCTGTGACTGATGGGGAGAGCTTGACCAGCAAGACAAGTTGCCCATCCAGGCTACAAACATAAGGAACACGGACACAGGTCCACCCTTGGACACACACGCTCGAGACTCCAAAATACTACAAGGGCGAGAGAGCAAGCACAAGGTGACTTGAAATCAAGCAAGAGGAGCACAAAGCTCAGCCTGTGGTCTGATAATACAACAGAGACAAAGCCTGAGCTTTAGAGGCAATGGATTAGTTCAGTAGACAAGCGTTTAAAACAACCCATTGACTGAACAAAACACAAGCTTAGGACACTAAGTCTATACCACCAGCTCAGATAAGGCTATGAATAATGAATACTGCTAGAGCGTAATTTATACCCCTGGGGAAGTTCCTCTTCTCCAACCAAAGCTGCAAATTGCTCTGGGAATCAGAAAGATGAGAAGGACCAACAGTGGAGATCCACTTATTTTTACCACATCACAAACAAATAGAACTCTTCATTTCCGCCTACACCAGAGGAAATTCAAATATTTGTTAGCGTAAGTGTGTGTACATGAGAAAAAAAGTTACTTTGATCCACCAACAAGGGGAAGAATACTGCTGATGTGGCTGATGCCATGTGCTTTTACACTAAAAACTGCCCCGACAAGTTTCTAAGAAGTGGCCTCAGCAAAAGCATGGATCCATTTCCGCACATTCAGTATTCCCTCAGGAGACACTTTTCTTCATAGACTGCTATCTTAAGTCATGTTCTGTATCTACAGCATTTCATCACGAAATATGCTTTAAATGAATAATAGAAATCACAGTCTCCCGGAAAGATGGTTTCATTTTGGGTCACACAGTACAAGACAAGGGGCCCTAGGAAGCTTTAGAAAGTGAAAGCTTTGCTGGTCTAAAAATATTCAGACACAAGTGTAAATTCCACTTAAAAAAGGTCCCACAAAAAAAAATCCAATCCCCCCCCCCCAAAAAAAAACCCACAAAAATCAACCCCCCCAAAAAACCCAAAACACAGAGGTTGCCTGTAGTGAGGCTGCAGTCCTATCACCATTCCTCACAGACAAGAAGCATGCCGAGATCCTTGGTAAAAACAAACTAGATTGGGAAATTAATTCCTATTTGAGGGGCCTGGAAGCATTATTTGTGCTAAGGATATTGTCATGGATTTGGACTTCATAAGACACCTTTGGACAGCAGGACTTGTCTGATTAGCTGGCGCAATCTTTGGTGCCTAAAGCATGATGAGTTCCAAAACTTCAGCCCTTCCACCAAGTCCTTAACACTTCTAGGCTACCAATAGTCCCAGAGGACACAGGGAGAAGAGAGCCAAATGAGCAGGCTGCGGGCCGAGGGTCCTGTTCCCTTCCCTTGGTGGCACTGCCTGTCCCCGCTCTCCCTCCTTCCCCATGTAGGCTCCTCTAGCATGATACAGATGTCTAGAGGGCATATGGAAAATTCTTTACATGTCAGAAAAAGGAGATATTCAAGAACCTGTCCTGGGTCACTGTAACAGAAACGTAAAATTTACAGTACATCTACTTCTGTGACTGGACTGCAGTGTAGAGCCCTAACAAATGAATAGAACCTATCTAATCAGAGCAGCGTGGGGCTGGGCATAGGCTTTGCTACTGTGCTTTGAAAAAATGTTAACTCAGGTAGACAAATACTGAGAACAATAGAAGAAATCTTCCACTTCTAAATGTGAAGGGCAGAGGGACATCTCACCTGCCCTTTTGCCCAAGAGGCTTCATTATATACCAGTCTCAATAGATTAAGACAGTGCTGAATTCAAGGGTTTGGAGTTATCAGAATAAATGAATTTATCACCTCTTCTCTGTATTACTGAAATTCAGAGTTCAACAGCAAGTCTAAGCAAAAATGCAAGGTACTTCAAACACTCGCTGAAAGTTGCTGGCAAACTTAGTAGGTTGATTAAAATGTTTATTGGTTTTGGTTTGTTTGTTCAGTGTTCTTTTTTTTAATTCAGTTGGAAAAAGGAGGTGGGGGAAACATATCTTAAAAGCGATATCCTTATAGACCAGGCAACTGTTGCAGTATTTTGGAAAAGCCAACCTTTTAAGTGAAAACCTGAACAAAAGACCATAGAGATGTCGGAATTTGACACAGAGATCATGCGGTCTGAGCAAAGTAATGGAAATCAGTTTGGCCCACTTGATTTGGGCTTTGAATTAAAAAGCCCAATTCTCTTCAGCAATAATGTACTGAACAATGCAAAGACATGCAGACATTCCTCTCAAATTTAGCCAAACAGAACAAAGCACATTGAAGTAATACTTTTATCAGCATTTCATCATAACCATACGCAAAACCATGGTATGACATACAGTACTACAAAGCAGTGGTTTAAAAAAGGAACAAGAATCCCAGGCTTAGAATTAAAGCCAAAAACCACCGTAACATAACTAAGAATTTGGGGATTTCCCTAACATTTCCAGGAGTTTCCCAGTAACCTGGATAACATGAACTTACGATGGACAGAACGCTAGCAGGTTTTTTTGCAAGCAACAGGCACTGAAAGCTTGACAGTGCAATTTAACTCTAACTTTTGCAAGGACATTCAACAAGAGATTTTATTTTCCTACCACTGAAAGCATTTGGCCTCGTCTCAAAGTTACAACAGCATTCTCAAGGCCACGCTCTATATCAGATAGATGATTCCCCTAACCAAGCCAGTTCCACTCATTGTCCTGTTTTCCTCCTCCTTCTCCTGGTTCATCATACTCTATAAAATTACTTTTAAAATATGATTCCTCTAGACATTAGATAGGAGCTTATTAATACCTTAAGCCATGTCAGGATTAAAAAGAAAAAAAAAAGAGAGTCATTTTATCAATGCTTATCTATTTCAGTCAGGAAAAACATGCTTCACATAAGAAAATCTACTCATTAATTATCGTGAAGATGATGGAGCAGAGAGGATACATCTGGAAAAGATTATTTGCATACTTAAAAAGGATACAAATATAGAATGAACCAAAGTTAAGATTTTACAGTAAAAATGATTGCACAAAAGTGAAATGTTTTAAAGTATTAAAATGAAAGAAAAAAAAACACCCAAGACATTTGCTCCTAATTACCTTTCTCTACTTTAGCCAGCATGCAGCTATTTAGATAGGTAAGGATAGTCTGAAATAGCCTAAGTATTCTATCAAGAGAAGGAACAGTACAGTTTTCTAGCATTGTGTACGGCAAAAAATACATAATTATTTTCTTCAAAGTCCATGGCTGACGTCAGAAAGTGGTTTTCATTTCCAAAGTACAAACAATCTAAATTAATTAACTATTTCTGGAAAACTTATATCATTGAAAAAATATGGAAGATGACATCCGAAATGAACACTATTCCAAATTCTTCTTCTTTTCTAACATAAAATATATTCTTCATCCAAAAAAAACTGTGACGGTACAGACAGAACCTTTGAAATCATGATGTAACATTCACGTTCACCTCCCACCATGGGAAAGTTTGTCTAGTTCTAAAAGCATTTTCATTTTGAGACACTCAGGGCACTGTTTTCAAAAGGTCCTAGCAGGCCTTACTAGTATAACCTATAAACACTAATTCCATTAAGTATTTCAGAGGTTTTTTAGAGAACCTCTGTTGAGGCAATACATCATAAGACCGAACTGCAACCTGACTTTTGCACCAACGTAAGCTCTTAGGAGTCACAGGCTCCCTCTCGCACACATACCTGAACCCCGTGTTTCACTGCGTGGCACCAGCGCCACTAGCAAACGTGCAGCAAGTACACAACACATTCACGTCAGCAAATCAATCATGGGTTTTGCAAAACCATGAGCCAAAACGCTGCCTGTCCCTTCTCCAGTACCAGGGATAGCAAAGCTGCACTTGTGTGTCAGCAAGCCTGTGCTGCCAATGCACTCACCCCAGTTTACTCCGAACTCAGAGCAATGAGAAAATGGAAGAATCTAAAGTTCTCTTCCACTTTCCTTCCCACAAGTTATACCGCTTGACTGCTACAAACAATGACACAGTGAGATACTGAAGCTAATGGCATAGAGTAAGCAAGAGACCATATACAGTGATCCACCTTTTATATCTATGCTTATACATGCTTGCATGCCTGTATTTCTGTGCAAACAGAAACCGTTGACTTTCCAAAGGGAGCGCCCATACTGTCAAAATGAAAATACAGGATACTTAAAAATGTTGTCCGGTATAAACATTGAGGAAATCATTACTCAATTTCCTGAGATTAAATTCATAACAGTAAAACTGCATTATAAAACTTCTTCATACTGAATTACTGTTCCTTCTAGCTCTAATTGGCAGGGACTACTGAGTTCAAGGCATACTGGTTTTGTCGGGTTCGGTTGTTTCTTAAGGGCTTAGAAAACTTTAACGTGAGAGATGAATGTTTAGGGAAGTTGTGAGTGCAACAGCGAACAGGGAGTTATGACAAAGCATATTCCCCTCTTTTAACTATCACAGGAGGTAGTTGTGTCTGCTGTAATAAATCCTTTACTGCACTAAGTAGTAAAAATCTATTCAACTGTCCTTAAAGTATTAATTTTAGTGCCATGATTACAAGACAATTATTACCTTAATAAAACTCATTCAGTTTACAAGCTAAAAGGTCTATGGTTTGAATATTGGAATAATCCAGTTTAATTAGGATAACAACGTGAAAACCTCTCACATAACAATTGTGAACAATTTTCTAATGGACTTAAATTATGTGCTTGTAAAGGACATTGACAGATGATATATCTACTTTTCCTGGGAGCACACTGGAAGTCTTTTAAGGAGGAATGTCTAAGCCAGAGCAGATTTAGACACCTCAACATGTCTTAAAATTGGGGGTCCAAACCAAAGGCATTTGACAAGTCTCCTGTCCCTTTGGTGACTCAGCATTAATAACAATAGAGACATCCAAGTTTCTCCACCTCCCTTGAAAATAAAGAGCAATCGTGTCTTAGACAACAAGAATAATTCATGTTTGTATGGCCATTTACATCTGAAAAGTGCTATCCAGGAGACTCTAGACTCTAAATTGTGGACAGAGGGCTATTTAGGATCAGAAAGAATACTACTTTCTGATCTTAGAGGCCTTGTTCTTGGCTCAGTCTGGAGCAACACATGTTCTGAACATACTGAGCACGCTGTCAATGCTAGAAAAATTAGTAATAATTGTTGAAATCTTTGCAGGACTTTTTCCTGTGCCACAGAAGAGAGTTACTGCAATCTGCTCCATTTTAAATTCCTTTAAGGATAGTTCTTGTACTCCTGGCAGGCTACCAATTGGACCCTGATTTTGGCAAAGCGCTGGGTCTTAAGTGTTACACATAACACACAGCTTGTATGGATGCATTTCCCGATGAAGTTCCTCTTCTCTCAAATGTCTGAGGGCAACAGCTAACCTTGGTTTAACTCCACTGATTTCAAGGAAATTGAACCGAAGGGACGAATTTGGAGCGGAGTCAGAGCTGAGTGCCATCGTATCACAGGGCAATTTTTAATGAACTGTCTCTCCTCACATTCTTCGTACCTTCCACAACGAGCAAAGGCTAAGTACTGAGAATTCTTGGACTTATTAGTGAAATCAAGATGAACAGGAAATTAACTTGATTCAAATTGCAATATTCAAATAAAAAAAGTCAGGAAGAGTTTACCTATCAGAAGCTTTATTGCAAAACTAAATAATCACCCTCATTTTACACTCTGGTAAAACGATCTATGGCTGTCTTTAAATTCACCTTTGGGTTTTTGAAACTTTTGAAAACAAAATAATTATGCAGGCAGGTGCTTACTTTAAAAGATGACACACCAATGCAAAGTAATAATGTAACAACAGATTCAATAATTGTCTGCATTTAGATAAAATATGGTTCTGTATTTCACCATTAGATATTTCTGAGCCCAGTGACAAGAGAGAGATAAAGAGCCTCAAGACTCTCCACAACCATAACCAGAAATTAAATTCTCAACAAAACAAATACAATAAGATGTTTACTGAAATGAAAGTATAGGTTTTTCAGAATAACTATCTATGTGTGGTCTTAGAATCAATCTATGTACTTCTATGTGGCGTTGTGTGCACGCGTGTGTGTACATCCATATAGATTGTTTGCATGTTTAACACGTTCGCATGCCATGTGTATTTAATACACACACATTTATGAATTTCTACTCAGCTGTATGAATTCCCAACATTTCTTCCCCCCCTTGCAAGTTAAGGGTTAACGATGTGATCATATTGAAAAGAGCAAGTTTTAAATTGAACACAGAAGTTAGTTGCCACTATTAGATTTGGTTTGTTTTCATCTTCTTTGCAAAATGGTTTTGTGAAGCTAACAGAAACTACTGTAATATTTTCTCTTGCAAAGTCTGTTTGCTAATCAGCAGTGGATCTAATCAAGGACCTAATAAGTGCATAATGGTACATTTGCTTCCCAAGAGAAACCACTGTTTCTCATCATACCAGAAAATACCCCCTTGCAAGGTGCAGCCAGGATCCGTGGACTCACTGCAACAGTCTAATAATTTAATTGCAAGCCCTTAGGCAGGGATAACTTAAATTACAATTAGAGAGCTCCAGCACTGCTGCTAACATCTGTGTGATGAACACTATACTGATTAAAGGCTTTTAAAAGAGAACTCAGCACTTCACACTCCAGAACAAGTCACTACACTAACTTTGAAGTCTTCTATCTTACTATTTTAATACTTGTGATGCACTCTGCCTAGTCTTTTCTGTGGGGATTCAAAGGATCCAAGCTCAGTGTGGTGTCTGCCCTTTGAAAGGCCTACACGGGCGTGCTTACATTAGAAATACCTTTTTTGCAGGTGGAATACACACACAACAGAAAGCCATTCTGCAGCACTAGAATAAACGCACCACACTGCCTTGCCACCACCTCCAGAAACGTGATAACCTTCCGAAGAATGCAGACATCCTACAGCAGCAGCACAAGGCCTGTCCCTGTTCTCTGTGTAGCAGAGCAGATCCCAATCCCACAGTGGGATCCTTCAGCGTGCGCCCCACGTACAGTGCGGAGGTCTGAGCTGTACCTGCTGGAGCAGTCCGTGAGCCCTCTAGTGGGCCTCACCCTGGTTTTACACTCCCATCCATGCAATGGTCCCACATAAAGGCAGTTTTTTGCACAAGCCAGTGATTTTCCTGTTGGCCTACAGGACTGCAGCATGTAATATCATAAAATCACAGCAATAATAGCTTACGTGGAACATGTTAAGAATGTTCAAGACTAACCTAAACAGAAGCGTTCACAAATGTGACTGCGCAATCACAAACAACAGTACTCAATAGCAACCTCCACCGTGGATGAAAAAGCTCAGCAAGCAACCGCAGCGGCACCACGTAGAAACCCTCTCACAGGTTGCCACTCTGTGCCATCTCGTGAAGGTCTTCCCTGCTATGGAAAGACACGCACACTTTTTTTAAAGCCACATCCATAACAAGAACTCTGTAGCAGCGAGACCAAGCCTACATTACCAACAAGGTCGGCAACACAGAGCAATGGTGAACAGCTTCCCCCTATTTTACTGCAGTCAACCTCACCATAACACAGCAGAAAGATATGCCCAAGGAACTATAAGAAAGCACAGAACCTCTTCCCGATACTGCTAGGCTTCTAGATTGTCCAAAGGGAAAATCATAACCCATCTTACACACTTAATTTTGTGCCATACGTAACTGTATTTAAATGGTTTGTACCTTACACATGCTTTTCTGCTAAAAAGCTTGCGCTTGGTGATGATCTACCAATATTAGACCTCCTCCAGAGCGGAGCTCTGTTATGGGGGAAGGCCTGTAACACCCCAAAAAGAGAAAACACAGGTATTCAAACTATTCCTCTGCTCCCATCCCATATACAATCCATGTATTTGGATGACACAAATGTCAAACACCAGCAATCAGACTCAGCCTTATCAAAGCAAGCTGCAGATACATTTTTCTTTAGTTTTTCCACCTTGACTGATTTTAATTAAAGTTGTTTATAAAAAGCCACGAGATTCCTTTGAAACCCTGAACCGATGCTTTATGGATTCTAATTTGCTATTTCTTTGCAGCAATATAAAGTAGGCAAGAACTTCATCAGGTAGGGCTCAGCACATTTTATAACCTTTACGAAGCAGTAACAAACACCACAAAGCCAGCTCCCTATCTTTTGATGAAGCAAGAAGATGTAGCTGGTGCTTGTTAAGACAAGATGGCAGGACACCGCCCACTACCACAGCTCTAGTAAGAATCCAGCAACAGCATTTTAAACTGTTGGGACAGAAAGGTGTTGGGTTCAGGGCTGCTCTGCTCTGTGGGAAAAATCAAAACAGTCAAGGGTGTGTATAGCACACAGACAACAGATTTTATGATTCAAGCAACTTACTCCCCTTCCAGGATAAGCCCTTTTAGGCTAGGGAGGGAAAGTACCGTGGCACTAAAACTGTTTTTGAGGCAACAGCAAAACCCATCGTCAGAAAAAGACACAGCAGATTGTTTCCTTACAGACAGTACCTCTAAGAGTGTGTTGCTCTATGTTTATTTTTCTCCAATTCTAACTTAAATATGTGGTCATTCCTCCAAGAAAAAGTTGGAACTGCCCCAGCAGCAATACTGTCTACCTGCGTGCACGACGGAGTATCCATTCAAGAGCTCTAATAAAGCTTACCTTCACTTAACTTTTTAAAAGTCATCTCCCCATTCTTACTTTAATGTTCTGGAAGGCCTTCTTCATAAAACACTCTCCAGTAGGTAAATTAAGAGACACCCACCTTGCTAGGGACACAAATGGCATCACCTCACCAGCACCATACCAATAACTGCCGCAGTCAAGGTCTCTTATTTTAGAGCAGGAAGACCCCAAAGACCCAATTTCCAGCCTATTATGCAGGTACCAAACTCCAAAAGCAATGAAGGTCCAAGTACGAAGTGGGCCGCCAATTTATTCCAGTCTTGCCCACAAAGACGCGGTGCCCCAATACGCAGTCTTCCATCCCGAAAGCAGTAACCCATCAGTGGATGGCAGCATCAGGAGTTAGCAGTTCCTCATGGGCTATTTTTAAGAAGCCCAGCTTTCCCCGCCTGCCTGCAGAGCAGAGAAGCTCCTGTTTGACCCACAGTGTGACTACAGCTTGGGAAGCAGTATTCTCTGCTGGAGAGGGCAACAGTCCTAGAGAAATGTAAATATTACATACACAAAGCAAAAGAACTGCAATACATAACTTTGATTTTGTGAAACGCTACGCAAAACTCAGCAATGCATAAGGGTGACAGCTACCCAGAGCCTGAAGTATGTGAATAAAAACAGTTTCCCTTTTCTGACAGGAAATTCCACTGTTTGAGACAACAAAACAGAAAGAGCAGCAGCCCTTAAGATACAGCCCGCACAAAATAAACTTTTTTTTTTCCCTAAAGAAGAATAATCTTGGCATATGGTAACAAAAACGATATAATTCTCTTGATCTTTAATCTCTATGCCAATGTCTGTTTTACAGATTATGGCCTCAGCTACTGACAAATCTGCTTAGTGAGTTTTTTGGCTGACAAATCTGGCAACACAAATGCTGTCTGAAATACATTCAAAAGGCTAAACATTTTCATAATAGCTACTTTACACAGCTTAGTAGGTTTCCCTTTAGGACACCAATTTGATTTTTTTAAAGTGACAGTGTTAATTTTTATGATTACACACAGAACTGAGATTTTTATTTAATACAGTGGGTCTTCTAAAGCTTTTCAAGGGGATCAACCACTTTGCCAACAGACGGGTGTTACAGCAGGGGTGATTATAGTAATTTTTCATGTAATTGGGAGTCACCATTTGGTTGCTATCTTTCACATGCTTGTTGCCTCATCATATAATCCTTCATAATGGGGGTTTGTTGTGTGTCACAAGAATGTGCCAAGCAGCCAGGAAATAATAAACAGAGGAACCCCCGGCTCACGGGTAGCATGAGCATTTTAACATCTGCCCAGCTTCTTTCAACTGCAATAAATTTCAGCTGATAGCAGTGACCCAATATGAAGGCATTTTGTTGTTGTTGTTGTTTTTAGGACAATCTTGAACATCACACTTCATTATCTCGGCTACAGTGGCACAATCTGTACAGACACAAGTTCCTGACAAATGACATTGCCTGATGTGAAAAAAATCATCATTCATCAGAAATTAGTAGAGACATCAAGTTCTTGCCCCAAGACGTCTGCGCTCTCTGTGAACAGCAAGAGTTGTCCTTTACAATTATTGGCTGCAGTTTGCTTGCATTAAATTATAAACAATTTCACAGGGAATTCTGAAGTCATGCCACCTCTGGTTGTGATCTCATCAAATCTCCTCCAGAAAAGAAAGAATAAGCAGGGTCAGTACGCTACAACAGGAGTTCTCACACTTTACCAAGTTCATCCTGACACAACAAAACACATAAGGACCTGCTTAACACTAAACCCAAGAACTGCTCGATTGAAGTTAGTAGGACCATTCATTGGCTTGAAGTCAAGGAAGTACAAATGCACTCTGCCGATTCCAAGCCTTTGGGAGACTGCTGGAAGAGGGAAAAAAAAAAATCTCTTTGAGCCATTTATGTTATACAGCTCCATGAGCTGTTCCCAGCAGCATGTCAGTACTACCTGAAATAGGACATCATTGTTTTGTGCTATAAACGGATGGCACTTGCACCAAAAATGGTCCCGATACCATGCTGCAGCCTCTCCTCTATGCCAAAAAGAGATACCAAGACTCAGCAATGAATAACCAGCAAAATAAAATTCAGGTACTACAAAACATTTTCAGTGATTTAATGGCATTATGACTCAATAGGAAACGAACAGCCTAGTAAACAGAGATCACCGTATTCTAGGTAAGCTGTGTAGTACAAACAAGACCTTGTCCTGCTGTGGTCACTGCAGATCTTACAGACCCACTGTGCTGCCATGCCAGTGTTAGCCCTGGGCAAACAGCCCAGGGAGCGGTGGTCTGCAAAAGGGACTGCAGATCCAGCTATGGAGATACCATTGCTTCAATGGCACAAGAAGCACATGAAAGACTCAGTTATCAGTGTTTGGACTTAGTTAGCTCCCATTAACTTCAGTTTGGTGCTCTCAGTGACCTCATTAGATTTCAAGTATATTCAGCATACCCTAAGAAAAACCCAAGGGATTCCATAAATTTGGGGCTTTATTTGTGATGAAAGAAACAGAATCTAGATTTAAGTTCTTGGTTTTCCCAAAAAAAAAAAAAAACCACCACACCCCACAACACAATTATTTCAGATTACGATTAAAATAAACCCACATCTAATATGTTACTAGCTAGAAGAATGCCATTTACCACACTAAATTCTTCCTCTCACTTTTAGATTTATGTGTTTACATGTTGTCTCTTCAACTCTCATTGACAGAATGAGATAGACAACATACTGGCTGATATAGGTAAGCCCTCTGTAGCGCTCTAGCCTTAAAGCAGCAAAATAGCCTATCACACAGTGCATTTTACCTTGCCTATAGTCAGTCGCTGGAATTCGACTTCCTAGATCATTATAATGAGAGTGCAATTTTTCACAGCTATGCTTCAGTGAAATCTTCTCATATTACATCTACCTCTTGTTGTCTAAGAAAATGCATATAGATTCATATTCTAATTCTTGCAAAGCTTTTTAAAGTATGCACAAGCTAACAGTACTTAAAGATGTAGAACAAAGTCCTTTGCTGAGGAATAGCTTTAAAGAACGCAGGTGACTGCCCTACTGGCATTTCTGTCTCTCCCATCCAGCTCAAAAGCATAGCAGCATGTTTTGGCAAGTCTAAGAAGCCTATTTCTTTATGACTTGTAAATTAGTTCCATAACAAAATGCAGTCCATGCACATATGGTTGGCCTCGTTCATCCTTCATACAGGCACACTGATGTCAATAACAGTAATACAGCATGAATGCATGCATGGTATTAATTACATCAAATAGAAAACTAAAGAAGAATCTGAAATACAAAAGGATTAGGACAGTTTGAAATATAATAGGGTTAAGAAAGATGTAAACCTGGCTAATACTCAAGCAGCAGAAGCAAACAAGTATATCCAGGGAGAGGAAGAAAAGATCATGACATATCCCAAGTATTTTGCAGTTGATGTAGAAGAAATTAACTGATGTATGGCTGGACATTATTCAGTTTTGCATTAGAAATGGACAAAAGTACCTTAGGATCTGAAATGGCACTGACTTGCACCGCTGCTCTCACCTAAGCTTCATAAAGCTCCTTTTTGTTTTTACTACTGTAATATTTTCAAATTTGGGATTTAAAAGAAATGCTTTTGCTAATACAACAGTGTTGATGCACACTAACAGATACACGCCGATGTGAAGATGTCTTGTATCAGGAAAAGGAACAAGCTGTCCAGGATGCACTGGGACAAGTACATTCCAACTAGTGAAATTATATTCATAGTAAGAATGGTGATAACGTCTGTGAAGGCACTGATGAGGTGATATAATGCATGTGAACACACAGTGGTGAATTCAGGCTTTAGAGTCAAATAAATTAGGGAGCTTGTCATGTGATGGACCAGATCCTAGAAAAAAAAAATATCAGCACAGAATAAAAAGGAGGGTCAGAAGAGAAATCCAGAGACTGTCATGTAGGGGCAAGTGTAAACAGACCTTTCCACTCTTCAGGTGGATCCCAAGAAGATGTGCAGAAAGGATGACCTCAGGGAGCCTGTAACTCCTGGAACAGAATGGAGAATTGTAAGACCTGCCTCAAGTAAAGGAAAATGCATAGCACGTGTCACACGGAGTGCCTGCAGTGCACTGGAGGAAAAACCGGAAGTTCCAGGTTGGGACAATGCGCTCCGACTGCAGTGTCTTTGAAAAGGACAATTCCTTGAGACCTGAGATAAAATACTTTCAACTCCAGGATGATCTTATTAAAATTAAGAAATTGAAAGTTGTTGTTTTTTTTAAACTTGGTGAGTTCAAATATTAACAGCCTAAACCTGACAACATTCATCTTGGAACCAAGTTGATTTTTATTTCTACTAGTCCCACAGTGTCAATATTCAGTATGCCAGAAAGTTCTTGCATTGATTTTTGACCAGTTCTATAAAAGAAATTGTAGATCCCAGCAGCATATAGCGTTTGGGCTTTCCCTACCAGACAGAGCTTGGGAAGGTAGTCTGGGACAGCAGGACAAACATATTATCTTGATGTTCCTGCTAACGGATGGGTTGTTATTAACTGTTGAACTGCTTAATTAGGTTTTATAGTTAACAGCCTGTTATGATTAAAGGGGACAATGCATGTGCATTGTTGAGCTATTGTTTCAAACCATTTGCAAATTCAGAAGAAGCATCACTCAATGCACACTCGGGAGGCTCTCGGCAAGCTGAAAGGAGAGAAGCTTTCTCTTCTACAGAAGAAAGCTCTCACTTTAGGCATGAAGTGGGTGGATTACCCAAACCAACGACATCCCCCAAAGGGCAGCAGAGCACCCTGTTTTGGCACAGGGGGCCCTGACAGCTCTCCTCCTGCCCCACATCCCTAGGTCTGACTTCCACTGCATGGCAGAGATCACTGGCCAGCTGGCCAGGGCTGACAGTATGGTTTCAGTAGAGTAATTTCACTGGACTCTGGCACCTCAGCTTTGTTTCTGCTTTCTAGTAGTTAACACTCACTTGGTTCACCTGCTTTTTATATGAGATTTTCCCTATGCATCTCGATGGCACAGCACAGTCCTTTCCTGCTATTTTAGGCTCTTTCATACTCTTTTTAGAATTCCCATACAGAGGCTCCTTTCTACACTTTCTCCTACTTACCTTTTCTAGTCACCAGCTGGTACTTTTCATCTCTTTCTGGAAACCACTCAGTCTCCCAATTTAGTCGCACATTCACTCCGTTCCTCTTGGCCAGCTGCCACACCTTCCAAGCTTACTCTGTCATTCTCCTCTTAAAAGGCATGAAACCCTTCACACAGTCTCTGCTAGCTTGTCTAGCAAACCCATCCCCTCCAGAAAGACTGCAACTGATAAAAGTTTCAGAAGATACCATCAACTGCCTATTGAACTCGTCACTGCCTGTTGTCACCTTTCTCCTTACTTCTTGTATTCATTTCTCCTCATTTTTATCCAGCCGCACAATTGAGAGACCATAACTGCACTCTTGATTTTATAATTATACAAACAGTGTATAACTACACATTGTTAAAAACTCTCAAAGAAATCCTGTTAAGTGAAGATAACATCGTAGGCTGCTCGGGGGGAAAATCAGGTCAAGTTACATTCTGCATAACCTTCACAATCCTCTTTGCTTTAACACAAAGATAATAGCGGGCTAAAGAATATTTCAAGCCATCTGATTCTTCCCCTCCAACTATTCAGATCTGTTACACGAACTTTTGCCCCATTTTTATATAAGCATAGGTCAGCAGAATCACCATCTGTACTATACAGCTAAAACAGTGCTCCGTGCCCCTTCTACACCCTGTTGTAAAACCCTGTAAAGGGCATTTCCTCTCCTTTGTGAGAAAATGGACTTTTATGTAAAATGCATACTGCTAAGGAGCAAATTTCTCTTATTCATAGACTAGCCAGTAAAAGAAGAGTTCAGTTTCTTTCCACATGGAGTCTTGACCTTCCTTCAGGTGGAAATTATGTACAATATGAGGTAGACATATACCTACTGAAAGACAGAAAGACTCTCGCAAATTATTTCACTCAGCCTAGAGAAAACAGGTGGTAATAATTTTCATTAACTACAGCTCTATGCTACAGTTGATCCCACAACCCAGTGGTTAGAAGATCTCAATGCAAATTCTCAGCGGCTGCCATCGTTCCGTTGACTTCAGTATTGATTGATGTCAATCGTACCTCACATCCACAGATTCTGCCTCTAAGTCCTGTTGTCTGAAGTATCGAGTCCTGGAAATGTTGAAATTGATGTAGCGCTAACTAATTCCTCAATTTTCTCTCCAGTCACCAAATAATACCAGAGCTACTTTAATTACTACAGTCATATAATTACTCGATGACAAATTCCTGGCTACGTACAGAACAAACTCCGCACATTTCAGCTCCATGGGAGTGCAGCAGAATGGATTCCAGACAAATAAGGTCTGCCAGCTTGTTCGGGACACAAGGCCGGTATTCCTCTCTATTTCACTTGTTGCTGTCAGTCGGCTGTCAGAGACACAAATTTTTCAACAAAAAATAAACTTGGACATTAAATCATTAAGAGGTGTTTTGGCATGTTCAAAGCCTGTTTTGGCACCCAACAAAATGATACAAAGGCATCAGGATCCATTAGGTCCCCAGCCTGGGAAATATTACTCAATACCAAGGTAACACAAGTCTTACACCTCACTTCTCTAATAATCTTCAGCAACTTGGCCCTTATTTTTTTACCTAGCCCAGTCCTCCTACATCTTTGAAGCAATGCTTCCACACTAGTGATTTAAATTAGAGCAGAATCCAGTATATAAAACTAACGAATAATTTCATCAATTGCAAGCTCCCTGCTGCAGGTTTTTCTGAAAGTTCTAGAAAAAATGTTGCTAATTACATGTTGTTTATGAAGATAAAAGACAACTGAAATGCTTCAGTTATCAACCAGCGCAAGCAACTTGGCTTCCAAATTGAGGCAGTTATAAAGCACTCCCTCCGAGAAGGCAGGAGGTTCAGTCGAGTTGTCAGGCGCCAACCAGTAGTGACCACACACAAATTGAAGCCTTTCTCCACATGTGCAGGCCAGACAGTCATTTTTGAGCTATAAATTAATGCTCTGGGTTCCTGACAGGCATGAACTTTTTTTTTTAAGGTGCTGATTTTCTTGAGAAACCTATTTTGTACCATGCTTGCTTTAAATGAAGGCTTCAGAAGGGGTTTTAAGAGGGCCTCTGAAGTAATTATTAAGTACCGCTCTTTCCACAATAAACTGGATTTACATGGTAAGCCATGATTGCACATGTGGATCTGCTGCAGTCCAGAGACCACCAAAATTCACAAAGCGTAGTACTGCTCTCGCTTTCCGGGCAAACACACAAAACCTGTGAAACAGTGGCACGTGAAACAGTTTGTCTGAAGGGCAAGGAACGTGTTATCAGCCACATATGATATTGCTGACTGCAACTAAGTACATGCATCTAAGAAAGCAACTGCACACCAAGTGCTTATTTAAGCACGTAGTGCCTTGAGAGACCTGCTTTGGGACACAAGCAGCTTGACGAGTGACAGCAGCTCTATTCAACCCAACTGGAGATGTTTAGGAAACCCAAAAATGAGGTGCCATTCGTCAAAAATTGGCCACATGGTGCAAAACCTAACGCAGCTGCTCAGCACAAGGAAATTGTGCGCTGAACAACAGCATGAAAGGTAAAGTTAATCACTTATCCAAAGGACAGAGAAAGGTACTTTTTTTTTTATGATGTTGTTATATATACCTTGGTAGTCCTAAGAGTCTGGGAATCTGGAATAAAGTCTCTCGTAAGTACACAGGAGAAAAGAATAAAATTGCAGCCAACTGCTACTTCGTAAGGAAGAAAACACTTAATTCTGACTATGCAGCAATTCGTGCTACCTCCTGCAACATCTGTCTTGTTTCTTCCACTACATTCCAGTTTATTACTATGAATACAAACATTGTGACTGTTTTTTCGGGCTCCATTGCTTCTGCTTTCTTCAGAGCCAGTCTTGGTAGAAATCATCTTTCTTCTGCTGCTGCAAAGGCTGCATCTGCCAGACAGACAGTGCTGACAGCTACAAACAGGTCAAGAGCGTGATTCAGTTCCTATGAAGTGAGTAGGAGTCTTCATGCTGATGTTAACGGCAACTGGATCCAGATCCAGAAGTTCTAATTTTCTGCTGGAAGCCTTCCAAAGCCTGCCAAATGTCTGAGCTCAGGCTAAAAGAATGAAGATAGCCTCACTAATCAATAAAACACCACGCACACATGCGAATCCCTATGAAAGGAAAAACAAATACTAAGAAAGCCTTTTTGCCAGCTGCGTCCTCGATCATCCTTTCTCCTATTCTTACTTGACTCTCAGGTCCCTTATGTAGGTGTGGCATAGCACCTTGCGCAGAAATATTCATAAATGATTAGTGGGTGTAAAATGCTACTGTTACATTTTGGCATAGCACCTGCTGTGTACTTATTTGCACAGGTGTGAATGACAATACTAAGGGAAAGGCAATGGTGAATCGGAGAACCATTCGGCACTCATGCTGGTACGCTGCTGTGCTCCGTGCTTCAGCAACACTACCCTGGCTACATATTGTCCATATACTGAATAGCAGCTGCCAAAACCACAGCATTTTCTTTCCACCGTCTTGCCAAATGCACCTGCTGCTGCCCAAAGCCCTCACTCCGCTCCTGCCAGAGCTGCTTGTTGCTTTTATTCTGTTATTTCCCATCGCGCTTCAAGTGCGTAATACATTCCTTCGGCAGTGGCAGAAGGAATATTTAATCATTTTAATTGGCGGAGGATAGACATTGTTGGTCAGCAGCTCACAGGGCTCGTGCCACGTCTTGTTTTGTTTGCCTGGCTCCAGCTTCCCTGAGACCAGGTTCTGGTCCTGCAGACTTCCAAGGTGGATGTGGGGATGGAACAGTCCACCTGGACCTTGTTGCAGCACTGTGACCTCTGCTGTGATAGGCATCTATGGATCGCTGCTGTTTTACATCCTTGCTGCTATTGCTACCTTTGTGGATCTGCTGATTGTTTTACGCTTTCTACTTCTATCACAAGCTTTCCAAATCTGGATTTCCTCACAAAAGCAAACACTCCATTTTGAAAATACAACCCCTACAGCCATCTCTAATTGCTGCAAAGTTCAAAACCATCCATCCTCATCATGTAACAAAATGAAAATGACAAAAAAAAATTTAAAAACCACATTTAACCAATGCTAATAGCCAGCACCACAAAAACAAGCTGAATTTATGAACCATGAGCCTCGTTTGTCCTTTACTGCGAGCGATCTCGTCTTCTGTTGACAGGGATCCGTCACGTTCTCAGCATTACTTGAACTCAGGGGTGTCTGCCTACGAGTGCATAATACAAAGCCTGGCAAACAGTCTTGAAAGTACAAGTAGTTGCACTCACTGAGATCCAGCGAGCCTGCAGGGAGCAAGCTGCTTCACTCTGAGGAGCAGAAGTCTTTCATGACAGCCACTAGCTTTTTCTTTTCTTACAGGGGAAAAAAAAAAAAAATCAATGGCACAACCACACCATCACTGGTGCTAAAAGGATCAGGCCCCTCTGGTGATTTCAGATGTTGCTCATTTACTCAGAAATTAATCCTCCCTCCCCTCATATTCAGAGCCACTTAACGCCAACCAACAATTATGCCATCTGATCACTAAAAATAAAATAACTTTTCTTCTTTGTCTCTGAATGTATTCCTTCAGGACCCATTTTTTTTCTGCTGTTCAGTGAGCCAGAGAGAAGTATATTACGAGTTCTGGGTGTTTAACAAACAACATGACATGCCACACTCTTGAAGAATACAAGTGCAGGTCTTCAGCTTTCACAACAACGGATATCATTTTGGGGGTAAAAATAAGAGGCATGAGTTTAATTTATTTAATTTTTTGGTTAAGTAAGAAATGTATGATTTTATGAGATGTAGTCATAGTCACCATAAGAGCACTGAAATACAAGTCATGCTCTGTCCAGAGAATGAACACTTATGTTTTATGAACAGTGCTGAAAAGATAAACTGCATTTAAAAAAAACCACACACTCATGAAAGACTAGGATAAACGTAATGTTACTTTTGGTACATATGTAACAATTAGGAGCTAGATCTTACAACCGTGATTCCCAACAATATCAATAGGATTACTGAGTAATCCTCAGAGGGTTTCAGGATCAGACAATAGTGTTCTGCTCAGTTTTCATATAACAACATATCTCAACACATCTTTCAACATCTTTAGCCAGAAAGTAAATTGGTCGTGTAGCAATTCTCCACTAAGGTAAAACAGAAAAGGCTGTCGTACCTCTCTGCACGGAAAGGCACCTTAATATTTAATGTGATTAATTGAGGGTAGATTAATGACTGAGTCAACAATAATTCCCATACGGAGTGTTTGCATAGGAGTGTGTGGGTATGCTTGCAGTAGTATACTTGCGTGCAAAAATCAAACACAAAACCTGATCACATGTTCACAGCTGGAAACAGTGTTAGGCTTTATTCAGTAAGGTATAAGGCACTATCATTTAGCTCTCCCACAGCAGGAGGAAAAATGGTGCCACAGAAGAGAACTATCACATCAGACACACTCCAGGGGTCTCTTTTACCTACATTGTTCCTCTCCCAAATGTAGCTCTTTAAATTTTAAATAGAAAAAAACACACAGAAACATTGTGCAGTACAAAAATGTCACTATGAAAAAAATGAGGAAAACATTTCTCATTAAGCAAGGTAAATACCTTAAAGTTCACATGTAGCTTTGATGGTGAAGTGTGTGCCTTTAAGACTTAAAGAAACACCCACATCAAAGTGTTGTCTTAAGATGGTGGGGCTTTAGTTCAAACATAGCCAAGTTGTACAATAGACGATGTGGTGACTGTCTACACTATTTTTATACTGAATAAAATATGGCAAAAATACAGGCTGGACAGCACATTTTAAATTTGTTTCAGTTTTTAAAATACAGAGAGGATAATAAGTGTGCGTTCATATTTTTATAGCGAGCTATGCCCAAAACATCAGCTCAGCCTCATACTTCTTTCTTGTATTTAAATACTGCCTGAAATGTTCAGAAGGCTAAATACACAGACACCTAGCAGAAACACTGGCAAACCACAAGAATCTCACAAACGTAAAAAAACAGGTTTTTTTTTATTCTCTGGGCATTTTTCAAGGTAGAAAACGCATTCTGAGAATTCAGATCTATATCACTAAGTAAGAGACTTCCTCTAGAAGATGCTTAGTATATTTGTCTCTCATCTTTCCTCTTTGTGTGTATCCATCTTCCAAACCAGTTTCACTGTGCTTTTTTTAATTCCGGTGCACACAGACCACGAACGCGCTTCTCTTCACCCCGCACCTGAGCCCGCGCCTGGCTCCTGGGGAGCGCAGGAGCCCCACCGCATCTTGCTGCCAGGAACAAGGACCCCACGGTCCCCCCATCTCGTGCCCCATGGCTACACCAACCATGGGAAAGAGCTACGCAAAGCCCACGAAGGTGCTTTGGAAAGCAAGCAGGACATCACCCAACTGAAGAGTAAATGCTTACCACATATAATCCAGAATAAGTTGGTAGCACTCAAAAAACTTTGAATATGCTTTAACGTACAAATTTCAAGTGTGAACCATTACCAGAGCTTTCTAGCTTTGGCCCCATTTCCGTGAGAACAGGCTTTGGGAAACAGTCACTGCTTTTGGAAATCCCACCTATAGAATATTTCACTATTAGCATTAATACCTTTTATAGGAGATGCCTAGGATTTTCACGATGGTGCCTTGAGCAACTACTGTTTGTTTTTATATTTTTATATTTATCACATTTAGTGGAAATTGAAACACATCTGAAGAAAAATAAGCTGTTGTTCACATCGCCTAATACATTTGTTAAATATCAATACAAACCAATTGAAATTATTGACTGTGTAACTAAAAATAGAGAAGGAAAAATGTAAAATTACTGTTCCTCTAAGAGAGCTAAAAAAGTTCACAAGAGAAATACTGTCAGAGTGCAAACATGAACTGTCAGCCCTACCTTCTCTAGTATCAAATTCTGAATAAAAATACATCCATTAAACAAAGGTTTAAAGATAAATTATTTAAAAATACATCAATAAAACATTAAGCAATGCTGGTTGCTAAAGAAATACCCTACAAGGCCAGGCAATCATACGGTTAGATACCTTCTTTAGCCATGATGAAATCATAGAAGAAAAAAAAAACATAAGCCACTTCATGTAGCTCAGTGATGTATTATTTGATAGGGAACACTTTACTGCGAGTGTCCATTAACTGATGCTTACACTGTAACTCATGGTATATGACATCCATATGAATCTCAAATGAATTCACTACTATCAATGCTGTTTAAATGAATACTATGTGGATTGGGGCTCTTTTTTGAACAGATGCAATCTGTTCCTATATGATGAGCTATATCTGAATTGAAGGGGTTGCAGTGTGCTGGGTACAAGGAAAATACAGAAACTAGCATGAGAGGTTTAATCTGGCAGTGCAGGGAGATCAGGAAGTGTGTGTATGTTCTATGAAACAGGAGGGAAAAAGCAACTGCAGAAGATGACAAAAATCAGATCTTAGCAATGATACCAAGAGCAACAGGAATGCATACACAAAGAATAAGAACTGTTATTGTGTATTGACAGAAGAGAGAGAAACAATGCACCAGAGGGTGAGAGAAAGATGCTGCTGGGAAAAAAATCTGGAACAGAAGGGAAGTGAACAGCCTTATGGTGTGTAAAGATTAGGTCGTGATTGAGGACATGTTAGAAAAACAACCTGTGAGGTAGACTAATTGTGAGTAAAGACAATAAAAAGCCTGAAAAAATGGCAGAAACAAATACAAACTCCTGTTTTAGGGAGAATAGCATAGGGCCAGCCTAGCATCCCAGGACAGGGATTTCTCTGGGAACGGCCCACAACCGGATGAGGAGAATAGAAATCAAACAGGTCTGCCACACAGAAAGAACAACCTGTCTTTTTCATAATTAGCCAAGTACAGAGCAGAAATAGTAAAGGAACAGCCAAAGAGTTAGGGCTTAGTCCCACAGAAAACCATTACTTTTTATTCAGACAGCCTGCCAATTGAGCTAATCCTGTAACCAGCCATGCTGCCAGTCACGATCCAACTCTATAAAGTATCATTGGAACTGCTGCTGCTGCCGCCGCCGCTTGTAGCTCACACTGCTCGTTCCTCACTTCATAGTATTTCTAAAACAGATTGTCTTGGGCTTTGAAGAGTTTACTCAACAGGGAGACGAGCAAAGAAGAAGGAAAAGATGTTAAGTTCTGCTACCGATACAGTTCAGAAGTAGGACTGGTTTAAGTTGTCTGCTAGAATTGACACTGCACTTCTTAATTTCAGGGATTTATTCCCCGTAAGTGCTGGCTGGCACAGAAATAGAGCAGGTAGCCCAAACAGGCTGGACCACTCTTTCGCCATAAATGCAAACACACACACAAAAGACTGAACTGCAACATGAAAATGGCACTTGTCAGGAGAGAAGTCTTTGTACTGTTTTGTCCTGTCTAGGCCATGAGTCATTTCAGTTTTACATCAATCTGCAAGCACCAAAATAAACATGTTTACAGCAAAGGGCAAAAGAAACACAATATACATAGGAGAGTGGTATTCCCTCTTACATTATTTTTCAGAAAAAAGGGACCCAGAAATACTTTATCTTTCCTGCATGTCTCCATAAAAGCACAATATTTGTACTTCTTTTGTGCCAGCCCTTTCAAAAAATTGCTTTCTGCCTTTCTTTTTTTGATGTTTTCCAACCTTTCTCTTAAGGTAGCTACTTTCTGAGAGACACATGCCAATCTTCCCTCAAGACAAATACCCTTGCCAGAACAATAAGCAGAGATTTTAGAATTGCCGTAAAATAAAGCCTGTTCTAAAATAAGTAGTGTTTGCTACAGAGTTCAACACCGTAAGACCTGGAGCAGCTGGTTCACAGTCTGAACACAGCTCTGACATACTTTGTCTCCCTGGTTTGGAAGATGGCAGCGCTGGAGCATTGTCACTTACGTTCTTGGCTCTATGGACTGCTCGGATAAAACACTCACTGCGGTTATCAGAAGAGCTTTACGTAAGGTCTTCAAGACCGGGGCACGGCAGCCACATCTGCATTAGCAGGTATCACAGTCCACAAAAAGTGGCTCTCTACGGTGCAACAGCTGATGCCGAGGACCCCATTTTGGGGCATTTACTTGAAAACTGTTTGGTCTCAAAACTGAATGCCTATTAGTGGTACATCCACATGCGGAGTGTACCTTCATGCTTGGTTTCATGTGGGTCATGGCCAGTCCAAACTGCCCTGCACCTTGAACCAAAGCGTGGGATACCGGGCCAACTGGAAACGTGCTTCAAAAGCGCGCTCCTCATCCCCACTAAAACCCTGGAGTAGAGACACCTGGTTTGGGCTGTCAGCCTTTTTGTACAATTTAGTTAAAACTGTTTCACACCATGTTTTAAAAAATACATTAAATCACTGAAAAACTGAAATCTAGAAGGGGGAGGGGGGAAAAAATATCCTAACTGTTCCATAGTTCATGCTACATTCAACAGTAATTACTTAACACATACAAAGCTCAATTGCATAACCTACAATTCTCCCACTTTGTGTAGGCTCCTTTGCTTCTACTTTAAATAAAAGAAATTCTTTTCATTTTGTCAAGAAAACTTTTCTCTACCTCACTACTGCATGACAAGGGAACAGATGGCAATTTAAGGGGAGAATTTATGAGAGCCACAATCTTAATGTTGCATAAAGAAAAGAAAAAGACTCGCATCAAAACCACTGACAAATGTACTTGCTAATATTAATGCACTCCCCATTCATCCAATATGCTTCCTAATTGCTTTTCTGTACATAATAATGTGGCACCTGCTGCTCAACATTGCAAGCGCATCAGGATTTCTCCAAAGTCAAACAGCTCTGCAACTGGCCCTCTCCCAGTGATAAATGTAGAGCACTGTATCACGCGCAGTTCCTGTCAGTGGCATAATTAAAATTTTATACTTACAGAAAAAGATAGTAAACAATCAGTTCTTAAATGGATTCACAAGAGGAACTCTTGTTACAGCCAACTTTATAATTAGTATGCATCATGTAATGCTAATATATCCATGACAAGAAAATAGGAAAAAAATGTAGAAACTCAGTTGTTCTCTTTAATGCAATGTTAAACTACACAAAAAAATGAAAGCAATCAGCCTATTGTTATTTCAGTCTTCTATTTCTGCTCTTCATTTTCCATTGAAAATAGCTCGGCACATTTTGCACTGGAATGATGGTCGCTCCCTAGTGCCACATCTCTGGAATTTTCAAACAGCCACTAGGATAGGTTTCAGCTTTATGATGTTTATTCATTTTAATTTTACATTAGACAAAAAAAAATGTAATTTATTTTTAACAGAGTTAGGGCGAAAACACACAATCTTTATTAGCTGACAAAACTCCCACTGACAAAGATATCCAAAACATTTAAATGCATTTTTCTGCCGATGGGGTTATGTATCATCCAAAATGTGACATGCTATAAGCACAAAAAAAAAGCATTCACATCAAGTGTCCTAAATTAATTCCTGAGCCTGACAATATTAAGCAGAACTGATATGCCATATGCTTTCTGTTTTATAGTGGTCACACTTCTATCTATCTGATATAGGATACACATACGTATTTGCATAATGCATGTATACTATGTACATTCCAGATTATAATCTGAATATTTATGATAAAATTTCAGTCTGCATATATGCACCTTACATATATTTTTGCTTACAAATATGCTGTTTTCACTCATGCATGCTCATTCAAACATATGCACATGCATACATTTTTGCTTAGTTTTCTGATTGTTTTCAAATAATTTGATAGGATAATTTTGGAAATATAGCTACGTAAATCTACTCTGCCCAGAAAGCCGTACGCTGTATACACACAAGTCTACAATCATTTAGTGGTCCAAAGTTTAAAGTAATATGCATTCCAAGACATGTATGTTTAACTAAATCAGTGGTTTGCATTTTTAAATGCAAGCTAGGTACTATATTTAAGAAATTTTTTTATTCACAGCTTCTATTACTATGATTCATAATAATATTTTAATTATCTTCTGAGAAACAGGCCAGGAAAACTATCCTACAGCCTATTCAAAACAATATTTTAAAATGCTATTATTTATGATATTACCAGCCAAATCACAAGCATGGGTTTGCAAAGCAATGCTTCCATCCTTATTTAATGGAAACAATATGCAAAAATCATTTAGAGAAGAATATTTTCTAGAACAAAATACAAAAAACTATTTACTTTTTACCAATGTCAGTGAAATACAATACATGCTTGGACAATATGTTGGCAGGGAGACAATTCAAAATGCACCCGATTCACAAAGACATACTGGTAGCCTGCTTAGAATATAATAGCCAAGATCTAAATCTTCTTTATCTTCACTTGGTGTGATGATGTGCACGCCAAAAATTAAAATACCCTTCCAAATCACTGCTGCTGTGTTACAGAGAGGTAAAGGTTTCTGAGCTGTGAGGAAATGCAAAGGTCTAAGACATACTTGCATTTACACAGTGTTCTTTTCTCTGTGCTTTTCAAACAGGAATTGTGGAAGATTATCTCCATTTATGCCTTCAACGTTTTTATAGAGAGTGCTATTTGTTCAAAGCAATATTGCAGAACATCTTTTAAAAATGTTCAAGAATCTGAAAACATGAATAGCAATGAATCCATTTATATATAAACATACTCAGTGTCCGCCTAACTAGAGCTATCAAAAGCTCCATTCTTACAAGCAAGTGAAAAATTCTGAAGTCAGACTCCTATCACTTAGTTACAGAAATGGCCCTATTTCAAGGGTCAGAACTGCATCGTCAAAACAAGAAAAAGCAAATATTTTTTAAATTCTTTTTTAATGTAAATTCCCATGAACAAGATGGTCACAGGGAATAAAGGAAGTCTGGAGGTCACCACCAGTATTTCTTCTGAAGACAAATAAAGCAACTGCTGGGTTACAGGTATTTGGAAAAGTTTACCATTGCAGCCTTTAGTATTCTGGGAGACTACAGCCATGTTAAAAACAAAAACAAACCACAGGACAACAGCAAAAAAAAAAACCAACCACCCACCACCACACACCAAACAAAACCCCACAGCCCTAAGCATTCAAACAAGGGAGCGACATAATCTGTGACTGGGAATACCTTTTATTGCAAAAGGATCACACTGGCCCACAGCACACATCAACCACATCGGTGCTATCTCCTCCACACTCCTCAAGTTCTCTATATGGATTACAACAAGGAAGAGTAGGTGTTAGTACAAGCTATGGGGAGAGTGGGCAAAATAAAAAAAAAAATTTAAAAACCCTGCCTTGCCAGTTTGTTTTCTGTGTTGGGAAGAGCCATTCATGCAATTGCTCATGCCAAGACAAAGCCAGGAACCCTTTTCACTGCCCCGCTAATCCCGCTCTCGCTGCTGCTAAAACCTAAACTCCCACTGTCTTCAGCGATGCAGAATCTGGCCTTCTCTAAAGATCTCCTAAAATCCCTCCCCCAATATTCTAAAAGCACAGGAAAAAAAATGCCTGTTATTCTCCACTACTGACAAAGGCTTTCTGAAGTGGACCAGAACAGGCAGGGAATGGCATTCCCATGTAAATAACAGGGAGTGGCACTGAAGTATTGCGTATTTCCCCCCCTGCTTTACAGGATCCCTCTCAGCAGGCAACATTATACTTTAATGCAGATTTCCTGGATTTCCAGCAAAATCCCTTGTCGATTCCCCGTAGACTGTATGAAGGAGTCAGACAGCACTTGCTATTCTATTAAGCACCATTTTAGATTAACCCAACTTCCATAACCTACATAATATAACACATAAATATTAATACATTATAGTTATTTCATCTAATTAGCTTTTCATTGTTTTAACCTAAGTGCAATCTCACATCATGTTCTTCAGTTCTCTAATACTAGATGTACTCGGCACAATATGATAAATGAAAACATGTACTAAGCTAATTAAAACATAGTTAAAAATCTGTCTTAGCAGAAGCCAAACTGAACCCCTCAGTCTCTGGCAAGGACCATTTTTTAATTCTGATGATGTGACTTCATGTCACTGAAAACTTCTTCATATGGAAAGAGCTCCAGCTTGTATTGAATGTGGCAGCCTGCCTGCTTAGAGGACAAGCTGGTATGAATGTAGCGTCCCAGATCTCCTCTGAAGAGCGATTCAAATTCAGCATCCTAGCCTTGATCTCCAAGGCCTACCATGATGCGTCAGCCTGGAACCACAGCAAAGAATACTTGCCCTTTCCAAACAGGACCTCTCCTAATAAACACATCTTGTGATTAAAGGGTGAGCTTCATGATATTTGCAGTTTTCCCTGAGGTATGACTGTGTCTCGTGGCAGACTGACCAGTTTATTTGCTTCAGCTCAGTACTTCACCAAGCACAGTCACACAGCACCTGGCTCAGACATGACTCGCACATGGTTAGCTCGAGCATGGGCAGGACCCAGGCTGGTGTCCCTCTGCAAAACATCACATCAACCTATATTTTCTTGTTGGAATCTGTTATCAAGGAATTATAGTTTTCGTTGAAAAATGGAGCAAAACAGTGGAAAATTTTCAGCCCTCCTGGTTACACAGGAAAACTAAGTATGTCTCAAGTATATATTTCAGAAGGTTAAAAAAAGGCAAAAAACCCAACATCAATGTATTCATTTAAAAAAAAAAAAATCAGGTGATTTGCAGCCCTACCTAGTGATTTTTTAGTACTTGGGTTTCCAACAATGCAAATGCTATCATGAGTAATAGTAAAATTTTAAAGTAACAACGCTGATGCCTGTTAAGAATAGGAAACCCAGATTTTTTGGCAAAAGGGCCGTGGGTGTGGAATGTACTGTCACAACTTATTAGAAAAGTCACAAATCTTGCCACATTCAGGGCAATATAAGACCCCTCACTTTAACAGTAATTCAAATACCTCCAGGATATGGGTAAGAAGAGATAAGAAGTTTAAAAAAAAAAGAGAAACAAAATAAAATAGTTCAACTGAGTGACTAAGTAATCATTCTAGAGAAAAGTAGGTAAACAATCTCTTTCTTCTCTCTGTGAGAATTTGCGAGATTGCTAAAACACGAAACATTTGTTTTCTGTTTTTTTAAGTAGTGTTTCTTTACAAATATCTTCCCACCTTAGAGAGCATTTCAAGTGTTTAAATTTAACTTATCTTATGTATATACATACACTGAAGTCACTAAGTGTTAAGCATATACCTAAAGCATTGCTAAATATGGATACTCATCCCAAAGAGACGTGCTGTTGGGCATTCTTAAATACCTCCCTGTGCTGTGACCTTAGCTTCTCCAGCGGTTACTTTCTGCTGGTACAGGCGACTGACAACCGATGGGACCTTAAACGGGACCTCTACCAGTGTTTTTTTTTTTTCTGAAAACTTTTCTCCCCTTCTCAAAGCAAATACACCCGTACAAGTAGTATCGCTTGGTAAAATTCTTCTTTGGCAATTCTGCTCCTTTTAGGATTTTCTAAATTGGATTTTTTAAATTTAATCTTCCCCCCAAAAAAACCACAGCACACAGTGTAAACATGAGCTCAAAATTACCAGATATATAGCAATAACAAACATTTACAAGTTTAATCTGCAAAGGCTTTTTCATATACATTTGAGGGTGACTTCCTATAAGAATAAAAAGCCAAGGAAAGAGGCCTTTACTTCTGATACCTTTCAGGACTAGGTAGAGCAGAGAGAAGATTTCTCAGCTAATCTTTCTGTCAGACCTGTTGTCTTATTACCCCGTCGCAGGGTAAATAATGGGTGGGATATACTTTCCTAGTCCACTGAAAATATGTGATTAGCCAATCATATTTTCATATGCCAAGAGAAAAAAAGCAAACAAAACCCCCACTTTGACAGATTTTTTCCCCATATTATTCACAAAGCCTTGAAAAATTGTAGAAGAACTGCTACTTTCCAACTGGTTCAAAACAGGTTGTAAAATTACTATAACCAAGGAGTGCAGTTATTTAAGGTAGAGCCTTTCATGTCAAACAGTGCTCCTTGTCAAAGCGAGTGAGTCCTCCTTTCTGTATCGTACTGATAAAATAACTACAAGATATTTTACAATTTAGTATGGACTATGATTAAGAAAAAATGTTTTCCATGTTATTATTATTAAATCCATGTTACGTGTATTATGTGCTATATGCCATTTTCTACCAGCTCTGCCATTAACTCCATAACAGCTGGTGCTAACTGTACTAAATTGTAATATAATGAGCTCGTATATTGCAAGCAATTACAGAGTTAAGTTGAATAAATCCTCTGAGTACAAAAATAAGTCTGCTTTCTATCTAGCAATAAATTAAAGGTAAGACCTGCCTTAATTTAAAATTGCCAAGGTTTTTTATAGATATGCACATATATAATACATATAAAATACATACATATACAACAGCAACAAAGAAAAATCACAATTGAAAACTTCAAATTTGTTCGATTCCACTTATCTACCTCATGTTTGTCACATGCATCACCACAACAAATAATCTAAACGCTGGTTGCACATTTCTGGCTTATGTCATATAGTAACTGTAGTGTTAAAAGTTAAAAATCCTAAAAGTAAAGACCGTGCACGGTTATTTGTTTGCTACACAATTTTGCTACACAACTCCTAGATCTTCCAATTTTAACATCATTTTAGGATGTGACGCTACTGCTGGATGCATTTCAGGAAACTCTTTAGTGTTAATTGTGGGCACTGATCCTCCTTACACTTGGTTCTTTCAGCTGCTTTTATGAAGGAGACAAAGGCTAGGAGTACAATGTACGTAAAACAGTCGGGTCAGGAAGTGCTAAGTGTTTCTGGACACCACAGGTCCAAGCCACAACATAGGCTGGAGACGAGAGGAGGTGTCCCCAGCACATTCCAGGGAGCATGGCACAGCTCCCATCAGTCCTGCCTGCAAAACTGGGTGTACAGGTGCTCAGAGGCAGCAGCTCCCAGACACCAGTCACATCCTTAGACCCACGGAAATACGAGGCCAGATGGTAATCCTTTCACCTGCTGCTCAGGACAATAGTATCTGTGAATGGCACAGCACACGTTTGTCCTAAAGGACAAGTCCTAACATCCTAAAAGGTATCATTCAGCAGGAACCCTGTAATACCAATCTCCCTCTCAATCTTCCAGTCAACTTCTTGGGATCCATCGTTTCAAAGAGGGACCGTAGACAAAAAGAACATCTTGCAGCTTAGGAGCCTGCTTGAGGCCCTTATAGCCGCAATAAGGCTATCCCATTTGTTAACTACTACATACGCTACAGCATCAGAGCCACCGCGCCCCCATAATGTACATCTCTCTCCCATCTCATAGAGGGACAGGGCTTATCACAAAGCATTGCTTCTTTCACACACTGCATGAAATACCAATACCTTTCCAGGAGAAAAACCATTAGTCAAAATAGCCTTGTGCTCAGGCTATTTCGACAGCTCTAAGAGGTTGCTTACCTCCTGTAGTGCATTGTGTACAGCTACAGGGAAAGAACCTGGCTCCAGGAAAGAGCTAGCATTTGTGACCAGATACCCTCCAGACAAGGGCATCATGACAAGATACCATCACTTGAATACAACAGTGAACTAGCATAATATGATGCTATTGTTTTTAGTCATAAGCTAAAAAACAAAGAAAGGAAACAGCCCTTTCTTAAGATTGAAGATGTCACACCTGATCTTTGGGAATACAAATAAAGCTCAGAGATCTACAGGACCATACTAGACACACTAGTGAGAACCATTAAAAGCATCAGCCATCATGATACAAGGGTCCTTCACTGAGAGGAGGGGTCTGTGGCAGACCATGCCGTGAACGGGCTCACCGGAGATGCTGCCCACTCTGCTCAGATGAACCATCCTCTTGTCCACCCCAGGCAAGCCCTGCACCGAGCATGGAGGAGGATTCCTGCACACTGCTACATGCCTTATGTTACACACTGTCTTGCTTGGATACTTCAACTACAAATTCAGGTTGTCTGCTAGTAAATGGATTTACCCTGAAGCTGTTTACATCAAAAGTGATAAAGCATTCCTCAATAACCCAGTTCTCCCAGTTCCATGCCATCACCCACCGGACTGCCTTCCCCCTAATGATGATTTAAACCAAGGTCCCATGCCACAAGGGAGAAAGACAATAGCAGAGGAATTAGCCAGCTTATGCCAAAGAAGAAAGGACACGATGAGGTATCACATCTGCATGAGAGTGAAGCAAATATCTCTACTGCTATTAGAATATTACTAATCAGTTTTAAAGAGAGAGCAACGGGCTTGTATGAAAGATGTTCTGACCACAGACACAGGTTCTCTACAGAAAGTTTTCTTCATCCTGGGCCATTCATTCCAAAACAGACAACACGTGAAGTAATGCTGTATCTTTCCAGAACCAGAACAGCAGGATCCGGCCACACAGGGGCCCATGTGTTTAGGGAAACAACTGTGGTTACAGAGAGAGCATAACTGCTGGTTGAAAGAAGCATTTGTCCCTGTGAGAAGCATTTACAAGAGTAAGCAAAGTTATAGTGCATTTAGGGCAGAAAATACATTTTTGATGACTCTAAAGTGATACATCTGTGCATACACACATGCGTACACTGGAGTGTTAGTCTCTAAATTAAACAACAGTATTTCCTTCTGGATTGAAACCCAAGTTTCAGTAGTCCTCAGTCTTCCTTCACACCTACAATATTGGGTTAAACCTTTTTAAAGTGGCTACTGACTTTGCATACCTCAAATTTTAGGGGCACAATCAAAAATGCCATTACTGCTCCTGATTTTTGAGGAGGGGTCAGCGCTTTCAGGAAAAAGGCACTTTTTGAGAGCACCCAAATTGGGTATCCCAAACCTGAAGTCATTGAACACATTTGCCATTTCTGCAGTCCCACAGGGCTCAGGTTACTGCAATGGTTTCCAGCATCTCTGGGCCAGTCTTACCCAATCCCAGTGTACTTACAAACTCCTGAAAGAAATCTCAAGCATGGCATTTGAGATCATGTTTCTTATCCATCATTATGAACTCATTAAGACTTCCTCTGAATCACTCCAGCAGCTTCCCTGGCATCATCACCAGAAATTAAAGCATTTTGCCCTTTCTTTGATGGAACTTCACAACTCTGCCTCTTCCCCATCCATCTACTCACATTTTAATGCATCACTGGCAACCTATGTAGCTTTGATAGCTATGACAACTGCCAGACTACAATACAAGGCCACAATCTCCTCGCTCCACTCCCTCCTTTAGATCCCTCTGCCACAGTGTTTATAAATAATCACCTAATTCCTTACAGCCAGCTGGGTGGAATCTGACCTTTAATGCATACATACACAGAAATATTTCTTTAAAATGCAATGTGCATAAAAATATAAGTGAAGGACGGTTCGTAAGCAGAAAGAGTATGTTTTATTTAACCAGTTGATACAGTTTGAAAAAGCGGACACGTTCCTTTCTTGGCTATATCAACTTATTTGATAAATGAGATTACCTAATCCTTCCGTCTCTCACATCCAGAGGGCAACTACAGCAAAACAGTCCTACTGTAAAAGCATATATACACTTTACTGAAACCCGCCTCTTAAACCCGTTAGCTGTCAGTTACGCTCCGGCCACATGAAGAATCCGCAGCAGGAAACAGTTCTTCACACATCTAGTGCCCATAAAACAAATCAGCCTCCACTTTGGTTTAAAAATCCAGATGTTGCCGAAGTAATACAGGAAAAATATTACAACAGTCTTGATACTGTATAAGCATTCAATAAATAGAGGGATACAAACATATGAGCACATATTAAAAATATACACCTGCATATTATCCATGTACATGTGTACATGCTCAGATCATTACCTAAAGTGACATGTGGGAATATTACAATAATGGTGGTGATGAAAGAAGGTAAATTATGCTGTGGGTAGAAGGCTATACGCATGTTTTATTTGCTTGAGTTACAGTGAGTTGTGACTGGCTATGACATTTGACCATACTGCAGTCTCCAATAAACATAAAACAAAGTCTACACTGCCCCTTTAAAGACTTGTTTTTCATTCATTCCATAGGACTGAAATGTGTTCTAATGCTTCTGAAGGGTTTTAATAAATATGAGTATGTATAAAATGCTGCTGATGATTCAATTACTAAATCACTAGTAACAGCTGTGGCGCTGTGATCTCTTTTGAAATAAATTATGTCATGGTGATTACCTAAAAAGAAAGGTGCATTTCTCATATGATGTTGTATGATGCATTAGAGATTAAATAGGGTGCGTACTGTGTATTTATTCTACAGCTTGCATTTAGTGGAAGTGGGTAGACTACATAGTTGAGATATACGCGTGTCATTTCTGTTGTGCTGTATGCACATCTGTGGGAAGGACACACATATACTTTTTTGATTCCTATGCTAAATTTGCTCATTTCATCAGTCAACATTTCCTTTTCTTAGGACTGATCAAGGCTTTAAGAAAAAACAGGGGTTTAGTCTCTCTGTCTCATCCAGTGCATTATCATTGTAACATTAATCTTTCTGGAATGGATTTCATTTTATCTGGTTGCATTTCATGGCAATGTAAAAGTATAAAAAATGCGCTTAGATTTTCTAAGGGAACATTAGCACCTAACATTAGTAAGGGTAGAAGTAAAGATGTTGTCTAAATAAATTTAACAGACATGCTGGCATCAGAGGGAGGGCCATAGCATGAGTATGCCTTTATTTTTGCATTAACTACTTTTTCCTAAAAACAGGTTCTATGCCAATAGGACAAAGGGGTGCTGCTTCAAGAAAGGATACTTCCCACTTACAGTACAATATATTGTCATAATTAGAAGTAGCAGTAAGTAATTTCCCTCAAAACAATATACCATAGTTAATACACATTTTAAAGGCAGTATTTTAGAGATGTAAGAATGTAATAAGGCACTGACACTGTCCAACTGAATATAATACTGAGTCATTAGAACACAACCAAAATCTTCCTAAAAAGTTAAAATATCAGAATACACCAGAAATAATTACAGGAGAGTAGAAGAAAAAAATCCTCCATTAAATGTGTTACTGTATGGGGTTCCTTTGATTGTGTTAAGGTCAAACGGTAAGGACCATTGTCAACATAAAACAATCTTTTTAATATTATAAACATACTTTCAAACACTCTGTTAAACTTTCCAACCACTGGCAAAAAAACTTTTATCAACTTTATGTCTTAAAAATGAGACTTTTTGTGGCAGGCCTCTATGGATCAGTATAAATTCAATCCAATTTAAAGCACAGTAACGATGTGGGCAGTCTCAGACTATTACTTTCAATGGGATAGAGTCCCTAAGGATGACATAGACTTAGTCCCATTGAAAGTAATGGGGTAAGCAATCACATGCCATTACTTTCAAGGAGACTCAGTCTATACTATCCATAATAACATGGTAATATAAATCTGTACTGACTCATCAGCATGAAGAATGAAAATGTAAAAGAAAGGCAAAGCGGCAAACGTGCACCCTGAGACAAAAAACAGCCCCTTGGTTTCTCTGCATTCATAACTCACCAATGTTGAAAGTTTATTACAGAAGAGCTAAAAAGGCATATGAACGCAAGGTGAGACGTTAAAACCAAGATGAGGCTTCAGCATTTTATAGTATTGTTAGTCTTCACTGCCCCCCTCCTCTTTTTTTGTTTTTGGTCCCCCCCTGGCCCCCCAGGTACTGCACAAATAGTTCTGGTCCTTAAAGTCCTCAATTTAATTTGTTTGTTTCCTAAATCCAGCAATATGGAAGATATTTGTTCATGGAGAATGTCTCTCTATAAAGCCATTTATTTTTCATTTTTTCTCAGTGTACAGACAGCTACAAATAGCCTCTGCAATCTTCCACTCTGTAAATCAAAGACATTAATAATATATTAAAGGGATAGATAATTCTAAGCAGGTGGACAGGGTGGTGATTGATCCATTACTGTGCAAAAACCTTGGTAATGGCTTGTAAAAACTTAAGATCCACAAAAGAAGGAGATAACAAAGCTCCACCATTAAGACAGACACCCATTTATGGCTAGTAAATTTTATACAGATTAATAGAAAAGACCAACTCAAATCCTCCTCCTGATCTAACAATAATGCTCGAGTTAGCGGGGCTCAGAAGTAAAAGCCATTGGTAAAAAGTAAAGCAGATCACCCTGCCTTGTGCCTGTGGGGTAGATATGATGATTTATTTTGATGAGGAAGTTGCCATAGTTTTCAGTAGATCAGCCAAAAGCATTTCTACAATATTCACACAATATCTCAAGTCCCTTTGCTGACCTGCAATCTTTATTGGTAAGGTAATCTTTACAAAAGATAACCCTAACAAGAGCACCTAGTTTGCTTAAAAGCCAACTTTTTATTTTCCATTTCCTGCCACCTTCCTGGGGAGGTAAAAAATATGACTATAAATGTTTTTATATCTTTTTTATATATAAATATACATACACACACATATGTATTAGAACGCTTCCCCAGTGGAGTGGCAGAAAAGAAGTCCTCTGGCTACTGAACGGTAAATGAGAATATTGAATCTTTGCATTCCATAAATTGTTTACAGGATGAAAGCTAGAGCAAATCACAGGCACCCTAGAAGTTTGGCTAAGAATCACGGCCGGTGTTACTCATTTCAGTCATGTAACTGTTTGAGAATTACATTGCTGTGATGCAGTGAATCGGAGTTTAGTGGTTGTCAAGGTATAATTGTCAAGCAAAATGCTAATCTTGATGAATCCAGAATGGATTTTGACATAGGGTGCTGGGGGATAAACTGAATCACCAAAAAAATACAAAATTTAAAATTCTATACATTAAATAGCATAATATAAAAACATAATATAATATAAAAACATAAGTACATAAAAAATACAAGTATTATCTGAAAGTTGTTCTATAACGGTAATTCCTGCTTTGCAGAAGAGGTAGAGAGGAGCTATATTTGGTTCAACATTAGGCATATAAAACCTCTATAGCTATCACAGAATGTTTGCTGCAAGAATTGAACCCTACATTTTTCATTCCATAGTAAGTTTTTCACTGAGGCTACTTCATCTGTGGACTCATTGCATCTTTTAATACTGCCTCTGCAAACGCCATTTTCTCTGAAATTCTCAAATCCCTGTAGTTAAACATGATCTCTTACTGAAATAACTGTTGATTTGACTGTTGACACTTCACCAATTTTAGCTTGCTCTTGTAAGTGAAGAACTAGGCCAGTTCTCAAAAGGGCATATTTTAAGATACATAATCATAGCAATTTCACAAGCATAATATTGTTATACTTATACTGTAAACATTTTAATGCACTACCGGTTTTATCTGCTTTTTCCAATAGTATAGAAGATGCTGCCTTGTGCATGTCATAATCCTGAAGCTATAACCAATTGCTGCCTTTCCTTCTTCTGACTATAGCCAGATTTCAGCATCACAACACTAGCTAAAAAGTATAATGAAGAAAGAACTGATGGGTTAAAACAATGCTGATATGATATTTCCCTTTTTTTTAATACATATATATACACACACACAGATTGCAGTCTTTCTCCTTTCCCTGCCTTTTTTTAAGAAGTAGTTTCCTTTTCTGAAAAAAAAAAAAAAAAATTCTTTACAAGAAAAACAGAAGAAAAAAGCTCCTTTCAAGGTAAGGAAAAAGAAAATGGATTACAATTCTTAAAAATCATTTAAACACTTTTACTGAGAGAAAAATGTTATCTCACCATATGAAGTATTGAAATTAGACCACAAACAATTGTAACTTTGAGCAGGACCTGTTTACTCAAGTCTAAGAGTGCATATGTAAAACACAGGTCTTAGTAGAGCAATATGATTTTTTTCCAAAAATATTTTTCTGTTTATGCACCTGCATCCTTGTAAACAATTTTTAAGCTTTGAAAAATAGCTTTGACACGCAGGATCACATTTATAAAAACACTTTGTTCTGAATAGAAATGTATTTGATACATGGTGAAGAATAGAAAAGAGTATGTATTGTATTAAAAATGATTGCACTTTTCAGTGATTTAATATTATAATTTCATAAACAATAATTAATAATGACAAAGGTATCAATGAGAACTGCCAACTTGCTTAGAAAATATGCTATGGCATATATAGTACAGCACAGCTGTACTAATCAGTTGTGTATTGCATCACACCGTAAAATTAGATTAAAATATTATAAGAAAAATTATTAAGAGCATTATAAAGTTATAAAAATGATTACAGGAACACAAAAAAGTAAAACCCTCAAAAATAGTTTTCCTGAAGCTTTTCCTCCCTTTAAAAAAAAAAAACCACAACGAAAACCCACCAAGCAAATAGGAGGTGCACACAAGCTCCTAGGAGAACGTGTACATCTTTCTGATACTGTTTTGATAATTTATGTTTTCAAAACGTGCTTCCACCTTCAAAGGGTGGCTATGTTTTTAGAGTTGAATATTTCCTTGGTCTTCAGCCAAAGGTGGTGTTTGATCCTACACTCAGATCTATGGGTGTAAGTACCAGCAGGCACCGTACATCTCGTAATACTATCCATCACAATCCTCCGGAGTAACTGATTTTACAACACCCACCAGGCAGTACGCCCAGGTATCCAAGACAGGAATGAGCCTTTAGATGTCTTTTGCACCTGCTGACACCCACTGCACTCACCCCTTCCGACATGGTTAAAATAGCTTGCATTGAAATGATACAGGCTGTAGTGCAAGTCTTTTTGTTGTCGTTTTCAAACAGAAATCCAAATTATTTTTTTTTTTCCAGATCTGAAGTACAGTAATGAAAAAGATAGGGGGTTTTTGTGGTTTGCATATTTTAAGATCACAAAAAAATATGCCGTAAATAAATCATTCATACATTAAGAATGATTACCAGTGTGTAAAGTGGAATGTTGAATTACCTTAGATATATTACCCACAATGCTTTTCAAGGCAGCAGCTAATTAGCAGGAGAAAGGTCATGCAAAAAATAATGTGATTAGAAGAGGTTGAAAGAAAAAAAAAAGCCACATATTTGGACATAGACCAAATTTCCTTTTTGCCACTGTAACTGAAAACCATTGCTTCAATATTTAATGAAATGCTTATGTTGCAGCACCTGGTCACATTGTCAGCATTGCCTAACCACTGCCTCCCCTGTGGGTCATTACTGCAGCCATCTGAAAGGGGGCAAACTGTTCATCGACTACAATAATGCCAGTCTTTAAGAATCTACAGCTACAAAACAGCAGGAGACAGAGTTACTTTGGCTCTGATCTTGGGAAAAATGGCTGGGGGCAAAATGCTGTTTCCTACCATCAGAGACTATACAGTTAGCAATAATTCTGTAAGTCAAAGCCCATGCACAAGACCCAGCTTGGCTGCCCTGTTCTGCTTTTTCTCCCTTTGCAGAAAGCTAGCAGCTCCTGGTGAGAGATCCTTGTCAACAGGAAAACAGTAGTTCACACTACCCTGCTAATGATCCAATGCATCAATAGCTCAAACAATCACAACAAGCAGATGTCCTAAGTTAATATAGACTTTCCTGGGATTTTACTTGTGAAACATGGCTTTAAAAGGCATTAGTCTTTTGTCCTCACTAGAGATCTGCTAAATCCTGGCACCAATTCCTTGGGTATGTGAACCCCAGCCTAATGGAATTTAATTACTTTAGTGGTATTAATCATCTGTACAGTAGAGCAAAGAGTATTTTATTACCACTTTTAAGGGTTATCGGCACATTTATTTCAAATGAACTGTCAAACTGCATTACGTGTAAAGCATGCCAGGTTTGAATACTGCAGCACAGGTGAAAAGACATTTGCTGCTTAAAACTTTGACATAATGAGGATGCTTCTGCTTTAGACAGGAAACATGGATGCAGTTTATTTAAAATGAAAAACAAACTCTCATCGATTTTAATGATTTCCTTTTGCTCTTGTTGGTTTTTTGTCAACTTCTAATTTCTCACAGTTTTACTCTGAGCTGGAAAGGCTGCTCTTTCCTGAGGAGAACAGAAAGATCAGTTGGCACCAAATAACCTGTGACACTATTACTGGATTAGTTACAGAAGAGCAATACCAGTCTTGTCCATTATCTAGCAACAAGCACTGGCTCAGTAACACAAGGTTTCTCTAATTCACTTAAATACATAAAATCCTTTGCATTCACATACACAGGAAAGCATGTTTTCATTCAGTGTAGCTCCTACAGCTTCTTTGGAAAAAACTACATATTCCTAAAAGATGCTCGTCAGGTCACCGGCATCTCGCACGAAGAGATGGACGTTGTTACGAGTTTACAGTCCCGACAACCTCAAACAAAACAAGTAAGACCTCAGTGCTCATTTCTGTTTGCTGGGCATGTTGCAGCATGTTTTGCACGCTGCCAAGTTGCAACTGTACCTAAAATCTAGCAAAAATACCTGTTGAAAGATTTTTTGATCCCTTTGGTGTGAAGTTTCTCATTTCGTTTGGCTCCCGGACCCTCCATAGGCTTTAGACCTGTCCTACACCTGGTTAAAGCATATCATCTTGCACTCATCGTCTCTCAGACATTTTGCACCGAGTAGCAAATGAGAGCAATTTGTGACACAAGATACTACGACATGTGGGAAAGACACATAATTAGTGTCAGAATGAATGCATTTGCTTTTTAAAGCCTATTTGTCCTAGGATTTCAAATGAATCAAGCTGCTATGTCTCTCTCAACAGCTCCATACTGCTGTATAATGAATTAAAAGCTAGTGTTGCTAAAATGTGCAAGCTTCAGGAATAAAATGACTACTGTATGCATCTCAAAACTAGGGATGAGAGGATCTTAAAAGGCTCTAAACTCTAATGTTGCCTATTTTAAAGCTATCCAAAAAACTATCCCATTTTGCTAAACAGAGAATTCGCAAGTGAAATCACCCCTTTCCGTGACAGATTACTATGAATTTACAAAGCTACTTTGAATCTTGTCTTTTTAAAAGGGAAATCTCACACTTAAATCCTCTTGCCCTGTACGTATCATTCAGGTTTGAATCCCCAGCACTCTGCATGCAGCACACTCACTGGCATATCTCAGTGCCCCACATATACGTGGTTCTCGGGCCTCTCTCGAATCTTTCTTCCGTCTTGCCAGATAAACATTCTCATCTATCGCTGTTGCCTTCCCCTCCTGTTCAGATATTCAGAACCATTACCTGCCAGAGAAGAGACACAGCCAGGCGCTATCAGTGACACCGTTGTGCCAGTGTCCCACATCCAGGGACAGCTGGGACCATCCCTGGAGAAGAAAGGGCACTTTGGACTTTGCCCATTCTCCATATTTACATGTCGGCTGAGACTCTTTACAAGACTGTTACCCACAAGACGGAGTCTGCACCTTTGACCACAGGCCACCCCTATTAATATCTTATTAGAAAAAGGAAATCAGGTTTTGACAAATTAGAACAGAACTGACTCAAAATGGGGAAGGATTTCTGTGACTGCTTGTCCTTTTTGGTTTCCAAACCCTGACCGTGTTCTTCAATGCCATATGGCCTATATGCTATACTACTTCTAAAATATTGATACTTTGCCTTTCTGTATTCTAAAGTTCTTCAGTAGATTAAAAAGACAGAACTGTGTTGCTCACCAGAGTCTCTTCCCCATGGCTCTAAAAATGAGTTGGGAAGCAGAAGAGAGGAACCCGAGACAGCATTTCTCTTTCAGGCACTTGTAATCTTGATTTATTCCCCTTCTATTAACTGAGCTTGGTTGTAGCAGAAAAATGATTCTTTAAAAGGACACGAGGTTATCCTAGAATTAACATTCTGAATAAGTCCAAATAACCAGGCTTTGATCAGGGGAATAATAGATTAGTGACAGGCAAAGAGAGGGAGTAAGCAAAGCATCTCCACAGGTATCCTGCTGCTGCTGATGTCAAAACATATACTGGGATGACAGGACCAATACCCAGCAGGTCACGAGGCCACTTGACAATCCTGTGGACAGCACGTGGTTTTTTTCCAACTATTTCCCACAGAAAGGCCCTTTGGAAACAGGCAGGGTGTCCTGCATCCCACACCCACCAAATGCCCTCACGATTTCCCTGCAACCGCGTCTTCCCCAGCTGCAAAAGTGCCATGCATTTTTCAGTCTCAGCCAGCTGCATACACAACTAGATGACCTCATCAGCTAATAGGAAAGCACAATTTTTAAATGCCGCGTTATGATTAGGTAACAAAACAAACACACAGACATATTACTGCGAGATAAACCTCTCAAATGCAGTCAGATACAAGGCACAGCCAGATGCCTTCAGTGACCCTGAAAGAATGTTCTCTTAATGTAATGCACACCTTTGACTTTCTTGTTGTGTTTAATGCATAAAGTAGCCTCAGACACAGGTTCAGGAACAGTTGTGATATATCCCACATGGTAAGTACAGTACTGGACTAGTAAGTACTTCATTTCAATATTTAGAAAGATATTGCTAGACCACGTACCAGGTAACAAAGTCAGTTTTATCCCTTTATCTGAAGCATCCTGCGTATGCGAGCTCAAGCCCTGCTGCAGCGGTCACACAAGCAAGCCTCCAAGTAGTCTCAGAAGGCATTTTGCTTATGGGAAGAGTACAGAATCAGACTTCATTTGAGATAGGAAAAGGAATACACACTGTACATTAAAGTGAAGATTCAATTTTAAAACTAAGGAAGTTATCAGTATGGTGTCATGAAAACTTAAAAGTCACACAGTAAGCCCAATCTTGTTCCGATTAAAGCCAAAAGGAGTCTAGTACAAGGCAGCAGAATTGGGCCCAAGTTGTACAGCATTTGAGACCAATTTTCTCTTTTCCATTTACTGGAAAGAAGAAAGCCCACTCTTTCCAGGAAGAAAGGGCATGTTTCTTGCCTTGTTCTTAGCATTTTGTCTTCACTCCAGTAAGTCTCTGGCCGTCATCTTTAGCATCCGTGGGGTTGCACAAGCTAAATGCAGGGAATTATAACCATGAAGTTCAAAGTACAGCTCTATTAGCTTTCAAAGGAACTGTTAAAAGCAAGCATTTGATGCACCAGGAGTGTCAAGACTTGCATATAAGCTGAATTTTACAAAAATGAGCACTCGTGGAAGTCAATAGGATTACTTACAGTGCATAAAGTTAAACACATGCGTGTATTTCAGGAAGCCTCATGCAGGCTACAAACAGCCCTTAATACTGTGCAATGCTGAATGCCCTCATAGCATTTCCAAGCTGGCAGAGGTGTCCTTTCACTAAAACCTGAGAGTGTGGCCAAAGTCTGATGCTGTATAGCTTAGCCTAACCTACGGATGCTTTTAAAATGGAACCCACATCAGCCCAAAGCTGCCTGAAAGCAGCTGATGCAAGTACTTTGCTGTAAGTTCCCAGTGCTTGCCCTTCCAAACCAGACTTTCCCTTCCACTTCAGGTTTAGGAAGGCTTGTTTTGTTGCAGTTCCACCCCACCCCAACTAGTGCTTCTTCCAGGCTTCTCTTCTCACTAAGAAGAGAAAACAGTGTTTGGGACTGCAGAGGATTCTCTGACTTGGAAAGCTTACCCGAACATTGTTACTATCATCGTCTTACTGTTGTTTGCCTGACTCCAGAGGTGTACCTCTCATTGCTTGATTACATTCCACATTGTGATCCAGGTTCTCCATAAGTAATTTACTCCAAAATTAAACACATGGTTATTATTCATTGTAGTTAAGACAGGGTAGTGTTACACTTTTACAACATTGCTTTCTTGTTCTTTCATGAACACGTTCATAGGGCTGGTGTCAACTAATTAAAATGCACGGCTCTGGAAACAGAAGGAAAGAGTTACAGAGGAGAGCATGTCACAGGCACCAATCTGCATTTCTGGGGCCCCTGGAAGGGGGCCAGGTCTGGGCTCCCCAGCAGCGTGCTATGCACTGCAGCAAGCATTCAGCTACTGGCAGTAGCTCCCCAAACTCACGTGTGCACCTAGCTATTGCTACAGCATTTGATGTTAATAGCATAGCATTTGCCTCAAGCCTGCAGCCCCCCTTCAGAGAAGGGGGCTTCCTGCAGCCATGAAGTGGGTGGCCAGTTGGAACACGGTTTTACAGACAACTGTGGCCTGGGCTCACGGGCTGTTTTGGTGTCTGTGCACAGGTAACAGGTCCCTGAGGAAGTGCTGAGGTACAAACAGCTTTGGGAAAGCTACTTGAAGCGGAAATTCTGACCCATCCTCCAGACATCTGCAACCCAGTGACCTTTTCCATCTAATATACCATCTGGGCGACTACTAATTTCAATTAGTTGTGCAAGAATACCACAAGCTACAAAGTCAGGTGAACTATCAGCATGCCAGAGGCTCCTCTTAGACTGAGCTGCAAGAGGACTATGTAAGTGTTTACCAAGCCAACAAACCAACACATCCCAAAACCAACCAAAATACCCTCTTCATCACAGATGTCTCTCCAACCAAAAAAAAAGGGGGGGGGGAATAGGTTTTGCCCCAAATTAACTGTTCTCAATTAAGATATCTAACAGATTTTTAAAAAAAAGCTTTAAAATTTATTTCTAAAAATCTTAGTTCTGATTAAGTAATTTTGCAAGAAAGAATAAACAGTTGAAAATACAACAACTGCTTGAAATTTGAGGACCAGTTTCAATCTGACTTTTCAATTTTTACTAACAGTAAAATAAGCAATGATAAATTAAGAACTCTGATGTTCTTCACAAAATTTTGAATTATTCTGAAGTTAAACCACATCATTTAATGTGATCTCTCACTGCCTTCAAGATACTTTATTGGGAAATAATTGTTTCTTATCTGCTGATTTTGTAAAGAATATCGGCAGTCACACCACAGCCAATATACTGATGAAAACATTCAGCCACAGTTTCAACCACCAGGTTCCATTTGGGGTAGTTCTATTTATTTTTAGCAAATACATTTGTTTTCTAATGCAACAGGTATCGAATACATGTCGCTCTTCTAATTTGTATGAAATGCATGTTCACACACCTGGGTTAGCTCTGCACCAGGACAGATACACAGTTTTGATGGAAAATATGTTTGAAAAATGTGTAAGGTAAAGAAAAAAAACCCAAACACAAAAAACCCCCAAAACCACCAGATCAATGTGTCCACCCAAGCAAGCTGGCCTTCGCAATGGGAACTGGGAAATGTTTCTTCCTGTTGCTACTTCAGCTGCAGGTCTCAAGAAGGGCTCCTGTGCCTGAAAGATGGTCTGGAATATCAGCAGTTAAGAAACTAAATATGAGCTCTCCGTTCAGACTCTATGCCCCTTTGAGAGTCTGCAGCACTACAGCATCATGAGGAACATCAAGTTCATGGCATTTCTCATGTTTCCTTTGTGGGTGGCAGACAGGGCAAGAATTCTTGGACACTCCAGGCACTCTCCATGGCGAGCAACTCAAGGAGTTTCTGGTTCCTCAAAAGTCAGAGGCTCAGACAAGCAATGTTGGACATAAATGCAGATAAATTACTTTTGCGACTAAACGGCAGTATGGAAAAACCAAACAAGCCAACCAAAAAACAGTATTAGAAATTTGGTTCCCTGAGATTAACTAGATACATTGATTCCACGTCTACACCTTCAAAGAGCTGCACAGATCCGAGCATCATCCTCGCTGGCATTTTATGAGCGCAATAGTTATGTACCTTTAACCAACCTTAATTAGACAACTCCTTCCACACGTAAGATGACTTCATGCCAAACAAGGGGGAGGAAGGCATGTCTTCATTCCTCACTGAAAATGCAACTGCTGCCAAGAGCAGGTGTGAATACACCTAGCATTCCAACAAGGTCTCATCCAATTCAAAACACATACTGAAGTGTTTCAACTTAGTTTGTCATGATGAGGAACCTAAAAGCATCTGTTCTTACTGATCTGACAGATAGGAACTGACAAGCTATAGTTTTCCATTTACGGCTCCTGTCCAGAGTAGACTAAGTCAGGTCCAGTGCATCTTTGTCGCACCTCACTCACTTCAAACCAGAACACCACAACCTTAGGAATCTCACTCCATACACTACCCTACAGAGAATTTTCCTTCATGCTTTTATGCAACCCTGTAGGCATCCAATGCACTTAATCGTACAATTAAGTGTGAATTTTTTTTTTCCTGAAACCAAGCTTGATTGGTAAAGATGCAAATAACTTTGTAAACTGCATTTCTGAGCAACAGATGTTATTCTTGCTGTGTTCAAATAGTTGGTTGAAATATAAAGCCTAATTTTCTCTCCAAAAAAGAAAACATAACTTCTAACAAAAGCAAACTGTGATAAAGAAAGTACTGCAGTACACGTCAGTAGATTCCATTTTGGAACTGTGTAATGCACAGTGGTTTTGTCTCCTGATTACCAAAGAATGAAAGTCACCAATCGTTTTTATTATTATATTAAGACTCTAGTCACATACAAATTCAGATCCATGACTGAAAACCTATAGATGGAATATGACCACCCTTATTCTTACTCTCTTAATGATCTTTAAGAGAAGTGCCTCTCTTCCTAGTAATGTAGAATATCTGTAAAGATCAACTTCTCCATCAGGCACCATTTCTTTTGGAACATTTGGAAAAAAAAAAATGTTCACCTAGAAACAGCCCCAAGTTTTAATTTTTAAAATAAGCAACCAAACCGTGTATAAAATGAAAAGCAGACAATCACAAAACACAGGCCTCTATTTCAAATAGAAAAAAAAAATCAAAACCCAGAGAATCATGAAGTTAGTTTTCTTTAAAGAAAGCAGGAAAATGGCTGTTGCAAGGCAAGCTTAGGAAACAAAGTCGGAAGAAAGATCAACTGTCAGTAAGTCTGTTATTAGAGGGAAAAAAAGTAATTTACCAGTAGCAGAGAGGTTTTTTTAGCATTACATAAAATTTTCCAAGCATGAACAAATTGCAAACACCAAGGATTTAAAACAGATAGCATCACAGCACATTACACCTTTGTGGGACTCTCAACACCAAGTGTAAACGGTGTACCAGCTACTGGCCCTTTTCTCCCTGCCCATATGGTGGAGCTGTGCGTTGGTACAGACACCGGATGAACTAGGCATTGTGTAAGCAGGCATTCTCACCACGCCTGATCTCTGCCGACGGGCACAAGGGGAAAAAAAAGACTCCCTTTGCCACATCTTCTTTCAATGTTGACGTGTCACTGTAGGGCTGGGAAAAGCCTGGCCAAAGTTACCTGATGCAGATGAACACTCAAGACTTCAGAAGACAGAAGCTGACAGTCTATACAACCAGTTATTTAGAGGTCTAACTGATATTGCTGATACAAGCAGTCTGTCACATTGCATCAAGAAACTTCATTATTAACAAAAATCAATAATAAATCAATGAGATTAAAGTTGAATATATACTCTAGTAACAATGCATCAGGAATTTACAGGCAACACACAATGCTTTTGCCAGCTTTCATCTCTGGATTTTGTATTGTGTATTGAGTTCTTAAAATAACTGTGCTGGAAAAAAAGCACGTGTGTTGTATATATATAAAAAAATAAAATGAGAAAGTGCTAACTACACAACTAGCTGCACAGATCTACAGATAATTAGCATCCTGGATGTCTCCTCAGTACACGTGTTGACCATCTTTTTTCAGATGCTAGCAATATCTGGGCTCTTGTGTTATTTAAATGAGATAAATGCTCAAATTGTCTCTCACACTTACATTATGCTAAATAAGAATGTCTCCTTTGTAAAGGCAACTCACATCAAGACCTGCAGACTCTGTTTAGGTGTGTGACACAGCCATAAAAGACAACAATAAAAGTAAATAAAAAACATGGGCTGCCATATAAGATACTGAAATGTTTATATGTGCAAATCAAATACTGATGTTATGCTACTTCTGTAATTTCTCGTATCCATGACATTTCTACTGTCACAAATGCTACAGTTTATAGCTCCTGCTTCCCTTCATCCTCACATTGTTCTACATTCCACAAATTTTATTTCTTTTGGAACACTGGAAAGCGCTGCAAGAGAGAGCAAAATACTACATTTTTAAAAAAAAAAAAAAGTCCTATCAATTTTGTTCAAACACCAACACAAATGCACTGGTTTGGCTGGAAATTGAGGTATTGGGATACTTTCTTGCCATTCCCAACCAAAATAAGTAGAGGCGTCAGAAACCTACACTGAAACTTGTTCTCTCAGAATTCATATTTTGAAGGCTAAGATGTCTTCTAAAGTTTCTAAAGACCAGAAAAAGCATCCATTTCCATGCCTGGGTGGAACCTAAAAGGCCGGCTCCTTGTAAGCTTGCATCATCATGAATACAAACACAAAAATTGTTTTCTCAGTCTACAAAATCTCACACACTTTGCACCAGTCCACAAAATATAAGGATATGAAGAACATAGCCGAGTGGTATGGAAGAAGAAGCCAAGATGTAGGGTCACACCATGTGACTCACGACTAGTGTTTTATATGCTGTATAAGCAATAAGCTATGAATGAGCTCATTAGAATCCTCGTGTTTGGGTTTTTTTTTTCCCCAGTTAGTGCTACTTCTCTTCAGTTTCTATATTCCCCAGCATATGACAAACCCATGCTTGAAGCAGAGAAAGCTCAGTTTCATTCCATTATTGATCTATCAGACAAGAACTTAATCAATCTTCTTTATAAGCTATTAAAGCAGAGCAAGAGAAATGAACTCACCTGATACATTCAACATTGATTGCTTCTTTCTAAGAACTGAATGTCAGCCTTATCTGCTACTACAGCTGTGATTCAATTTTTCAGTAAGAAGTTTTTCCCCTCATTAGCTCCCCAGAAATAGTGCAATTAAAAATGTATTTTAGACAAAATAGATAATATAATCAAAATTAAATGGACAGTACTTTCTTTTAAATTTCATTAGTTGTGTTCCTGAGAGCACTGAGACCGCAAGATCAAGTCCAGTTAAAGAAAACCTTCTAATAAAACATAAGCTAGCCCATATTGTGACCAACCCCATCACTAATTTCAGTGGAAATTCTGCATGCCAAGCAACTATGGATCCACCTCACTGGATCCATTAAAAAAAAAAGGCAAACATACTCGGTACAAAATTTAATCTATTCAAGGGATTTTCAAACTATCATTTTAAGTCAGTTTAACAACAGCTGAAACATTCTAATTCACTGAACTATACCACAATAATTTTTTAACAATTCAACCTTACGTTACATACATCTATGTCCAGTAGTAGCATACCTCCTAGTGACTGTCACTCAAGCCTTTCCTTTGAAATCTCCCACAGAACTCAGCAACTGAGCCACATTTCCTTCAGGTTCCTACCTAATCCCCCCTTTAAGGGAGTTTAAGGTCTGTAGGAGGGTAGGTGAATCGTGGGAAGTGTAGTTTACAATTACTGTGCCTAATGCAGAAGGAGGGAAAACCTGGTGCAAATTACAGCTGAATTACAGGTCTTATCACCTGTTATCACCTCTGTTATTACCTGTTCTGTGGTGTAGCACCACAAAAGGGAGGAACCTGAATGTGGAAGTGATTTGTAGAAAAACAAACAAAACACTTCTATTCCATAAAACAAACTGCTGGGTTCTTTTAGCAGGAATAGATTTTGATATAATTGAATTTACTTGTAGGTGTTCACTCTACTGAACGTTGTGATAGTTGGCAGCTTTTGTGTGATGTGAGATGGAAGCAGTGATCAAAATCAGAATTTCTACTGGAGAGAAATCATAGGGTTTTTCCTTGCTTTGCCAGCCGTTAATGTATACATAAATTAAGATTGTAAGCTTATGACAGCTGAGAAATATCTGAGTAAAGTTACCAATGCAACTTTACATTCATTATCCCCTATTGTTATCTTAGACAACTTGTTATGGCTTCTGGTTTTGCTATCAGAGCACTTTTTTGTGTGCATGTCTTTCCTTTTCGTCTCTTTTCCTCTACCTATAGCACTGAAACAACAGTATTTACATCCTTTTAAAAAGTCCTTGAGATGCAAAAGCTATCCATTTGTGACTATCCACTTCTGTAATTAAATGCTACGCTTTTCTTACTGGCCAAGGAAAAAGAGAGAGAGACCTCCAAGCTTAGTATTAAGTTCCTTGTAGCATGCAATTTTGCAGGTTTTCACACCTGGTCCACCAATTCTGTTCTAGCAGAATGGAGAGCTGGTAGAAAGCACTATCCTGACTGGTACAGGGACTGTGCGGTTTGGTAAATGTGGGCATTGCTCCCCTAAACATAAGAAATGAGTCTCATGAGCACTGCAAATCTTATGACATCTGGATAACAACGTGGACTTTCTTTTGCTAAACTGGAGAGAAGCACCCTCATGTAGTACAAACAATCTTTACCATGCAAGACACTGGAACTGGAAGGAAGCCCAACTGCCACATTTCACCAAATCTGCCTGGAATCTCAGATGGAACAGAATGGAAAGCATTTTGTCTTGCCAAACAATAAAATAAAACTGTTGTTGCTTTTGAGCTCCTTTATTTTTTTCCTTTTACTAGAAGGAAAAAAACAGCCTTTGCTATTAAGCATGTCTATTTTCATGGGAAATCCTTCCATTTGCAATATCTGCATATCATGTTTAAATATCTCCCCCAGGAAGATATACCACTTAATAATGCTTCTGTTTATTTATTGCAAAAATCAAGAATAGCTGGAAGTCCATTATGAGAATCTTTTAGCAAATTTAATTAATTTGTAATTAATTTTATTGGTATTTATGAGAGAAATCTTTAATCAGCATAATTTAGACTGAAAATTACAATATTAACTAATATTAATTAAACAACAATATAATAATTTCAATGGTTTTAATTATTTTTAGATTAAATTACCTACTAGTCAGTTCTACGCTGCTTTTGAAATTAATTAGCCAACTTAAGCACGCTCTGTACCCGCTAATCTACCAAGGATAGGACACGATGTCTAAACAAGCCAAGAAAAACCACTTCCAAATATCAGCTGGGTTGTCACAGTTTAAAAACTGGTTTTTAATCCTAATTTTAAATAAACCATGTTCTGTTTAAACTTGGGGGCATGCTTTCAGATAATGCAGGGCCTTGGATTTTGGAGCTGACATTCCTTTTAGTCTCTGTCCACCTCGTGACTGTATCCTCTCTTCTTGATAGAGCAGAGTTAGTGTAACCTTATTGTTTGCACGGGACATTGCAGAGGAAACAGATCTCTCATCTATCTCAGTTCTTTGCAGTAACTCTGTTCTTTTGCAAGGGCTAAATATTAAAAAATCAGGGTTTAAATTGCTACAGCTTCACCTCCGCACTGTGGCCTCATTAACAAAAGATGGCAAATAAATACTGTGTTCTTTTATTTGCCTCCTGATCTGGGCTCCTTAATGGCTTACACTATCAAGACTTTCTCCACCATCACAGGAGTATTTTTAATGAGGAAAGAGGATTTAATTGAAGAGCCTGAGATTCCCACAATCATAAGTAAATTTAGGTTTCTTTTTACACATGCTTGAAGTGAAAAGGGGCAAAAGAGAGGCACGTTACCTCCAGACTTCATGGGAGCTACTCAATACTGCAGCAGACAGACACATATCTATCAGGTTATCAACAATACCTGTCCCCCATACAGAAAAAAGACTTTGTGCTTCCCACTGAATTCTTGTAGCTAGAGAAGTCTTTCTCTGTCTCACACAATCTGCTGTCATGAGACAGACTCAGGAAACAACAGTTCTGTTGCTCAGAATGCTTGGTGCTAGAATGTAGTTAATGGGAAAAACATTATATATCATACAGCCATGAACTGCAACTACTGATGGTATGGCTGTAAAGCTCTAAGTTCCTATCTATAAGCTATACTTTTGTTTGCCTGGCTTTCCACCTTGGAACTCTTCTTGGAATTTCCATAAAGTTTGTAAAAAGGTAAAACCACAATGTTTCTTCTGGTTCTTAATATTCTGAGTTTCACTGGGATAATATCATGCCTCTCAAATACTGTCTACAACCAGTAACAAAAGAACAAATCTTGTCGCATTCACCGCTTCCTTTCCTAGCCAACAATATTCTCTTTATCGGTGAGGAATAGCATAGTATTTGCAGGGTATGGATCTATACGTGTACTGGCATATAGCATATACATGTTGGTTTAGAACCTTGGCCTCCTACGACATCAATATGCTTTCATCGATCTGTGGGTCACCTAGATGAGGACCAGAGTGAGTAAATATTTCAGTCTTACAACAACTTCCATTCGCCTGTTTATACTTCAGGCATGGAAATTTGCTGACTGAAAATTCTTTAAGTATTAGCCACGGTTTTCAAAAGCGACTAGGCATTTTGGGAATCTGAGTTCTACATTCCTGACTTGGAGCTCCTTGAAGGAATGTGAATTTCAAAGGGCAGCCTTGCAAATTCTGACATTCAGGCCTTTCCAGGGCACATCAGCTTGGAGATTGAGTGATTAGTCATATTTGAAAAGGATGGTGGTCATTTTTGCTTTCTATACTTACTTCATTTTTTTTCTGTTATCAGGCCAGATATTAAACAGATTCGATCATGGCAACGCTGTTATAGAAATAGAAAGCAGGATATAGAAACAAATAGTGCTCAAAAGGTAAAGCATATACCCAAAGCAATACATTATCTGGCAGGCTAACTGCCATCCTTATTTGCTTCAGAATTTCTCAGTAAAACACCTCCATGACCTTAAAGAAATATTTCAGAATTACTCCAATGAATAAAGACTAGGTCTTCAAATGCATTTTAGCAACTACAGTTTCTTAGGTGCTTTGGGAACTCTTACTGTGTGTTTATTTAGACCTTTAAATTCCTAAGAATCTTAGAAAATCTCTTTCTGAGTGTTGCAAGATTGGTGTTATTCTTCTGAAAGAGCAGAGGCTTACAAGAATACAGTTTGCTTTATGGGGAAAAAATTAAAACAAAAAGCTGACCTTTAAATAGAAACCATCCACGGTGCAGAGGGTCAGGTTGGCACCCACAGAGTTAAACTGGCTAAGTCTACAACAAAGGAAAAAATACTAGCATTGCTATCTATGTAAACGACATTAGTAGCAAGACTGAATTATCTTCTGAATTATTTTATTCCAATTATATTTTTATATAATTCAAGGTCTAGTGATTTTTTTAATGTTTGCAGTCCCCCAGTTTAATACCAGAAAAGCAATCAGTCATTTGCTTCTCAGACACCAAGTGGCTGGAATAGTTTTTCCATCCATTTGAAAAATATACAATCTGTATTTGCCTTTAAGTATGCATTAGATGACTATTGTAAGTGATCTGTAATTGTTTTTAAATTGTTGAACTTACTTTAATATATATTTGCAGTTATACAGTTGTTTAAATGTTCATGTTTTAAGCAGTTTTTTGGATTAACAAATTGTTCATTCATCTTTTGGTTTTTAAAAAGGGTAAATAGGAAAAAGACAAAAATGTGCTTTATTAGAGCACATTTTATTATTTTGCTTATTGAAAATCTCCTCTGTAACAACCGGTAATATAAAAAGCTGAAGAAAGACCTAGAAAAATATTCAAAATGATCCATTTGGAAGACCCACACTACTTCTGTGTTGAAAGCAATATAGGGGCCAATTCAAGACCTAGGTTTTTAAGTAGTTCAGTTTTCCGAGTTTTCAAAAGTTCCCCTAAATACAAAGGCACATTTGTTTACCTAAAGGTATAATTTTAAACTAACATAATTCGGTACCAAAGCAGGCACAGGTATTTTGCTTAAACTAGCCTTATTTTGGTTCAGCTTCCTGAGAAAGCCTGTCTGCACAAAGAAAACAGGCATCAGCTTAGCTGAATTGCTACAAATTTATACATGGATACATGTTATATTAATTGACATTCTCACCAGCACCGCTGACCATCAGGAATGCAGATGACAGTCCCATTCCACAGAAGGGTTATAGCTGTGCAATGGTATCTCTGTTAAAAAGGTTTGTGCTATCATAGCCTATTCTAAGTGCAGTGTGCCTGGTCTTAGCAATATAAAATAATATCCCTTTTGCTGATGGGTTTAAAATAAAGTATGCAGCAAGTCAGATACTCTTTCAGCATCAGAAGTCACTCAAATGCCCTCCTTCAAATATGAGGCATTGAGTATATATATACACACAGACATTTACATATGTTCAGAAAGGTTAATGATGTCATATGAGACAATGGGGAAGCAAGAAGAGCATGGGCAATATCATGTACGTGGACTATGACACACTGTCTAATAACCATGATCAATATTCTGCTTTTAAAGTCACTCAGGGTTAGATGGGATTTCTGGCATACACATGTGCCTGTAGATGTAGTATCCCACATTTTGTTTGCAGCATAATTCTCACACGGATGGGTCATATGTGTCTAGCACAGCTAGAATAGGACATAGTGCCTTGTCTTTGCGCTTGTAAAAAACTAAGTTCTGTTTTCTCTGCTTGTACTGTTTTGCATATGTTTTCTTGTATTTAAATACTAGAATAAGGAAAAAGTCATGCAATCACATGGCCCTGCGTGGTAACACCCTTGAACACTTCTGTATGTCTTACACGAACCCCCTCAAAATTTCACACGGCTATAATACACTTCCATAATGCCGAGGAACCCTGAGTGAGAGGGAGACTCCACTGCACAAGGTACCTGACACGTATAGCAAAAGGCAATCAATCCAGCATGAGTTTAAGATCAAAATAAGAGATGGTACACAGGGGAGTGAGGACACAGGGAGGTGGTGTGACTTCACTGTCACCGAGAGAGCCCGGAACACAGACTTAGCACAGCCTAGAAAAGCCCCATGTCAGGGCTCAGCCACCCAAACTCAGCGTATTCCTGCTCCAGAGAGATTTTAACAAAAGTGGAACTGATAGTAAGAGAAATCCTAAACACAAAATTAAACTCCAGCAAACAAACATTTCCAGTTCCTCAGATCTGTGTAAGTATACCATCCAAGAGCAACCCTTCCATTGCTGAAACAATTTTTGATTCAAACAAATTAAAAAGCCATTTACAAACTTACTATGCAATCAAAGTTGTGAATTATTCCATTTCAGAATTGCTTAAGTGTGTCCAAGCAGCAAACGATCCAGGATAAGAGACAGCCTGTCTGCACTCCAACAGGGTCAGGTGCCCAGTGGTCCAACGCAGTCACCCACATGCGCCCACTCACGTCTACGCTCCCCACGGGAACCCTGGCACCCACGAGCCACCAACTGCCCACAGAGGTGACCCTCAGTTCCTTGCTGACAGGCAGCAGCTCAGAGGAGCCTCATGTGCCCTGATTTGCTCCATCAGCTGCTGGGCTGCGGATTCACAGTCTTCAGCACTAGGTCTGTGCAGTGCTGGAACATACCATAGCATTATGTACATCATAAAAGTGAGTTTAAACTTTTTCTGAAACTTTCCGACACTCAGAGATTTTATGTGTACACACCTCTACACAACAGCTTCCAACAGAAAGCACACCCATACTTTTCTAATTACCTAAAATGTCGGAAATGTTACCTCAAAATTTCTGTATCTGTCAAGGCAATTGAGTAAAATATGGATTAGCAAACCATATATGCTAATACATTTTCCAACTATGCACATCAGTTCTTTACCTCTCATTCCCAAGAGATAGGTAAACACTATTTTACTGAAGTACACTTGGGTCTATCTGAGAAGTAATGACCATTCACTCTAGCCACCCGGTGGGCCAAACTCTGCCTGCTTATATCCTCACATTAGACTAATTCTGTTAGGCTTTAAATTGCTGACACAGTGTTGCCCAATAAGAGTGGTCTGAGCACCGTTTTGTATAGTGGTTTCCAGGTTATAAGCATGATCTCTTTGCATGCCCATGCATTCACTTACATGTGCAGTTTTTGCAAACTGCATCTTATATGCACAAATGAAATTACTAACAAAACTTGTTTGACGAAGACAACTAAGCAGAAATCATGCGTGAATGAGTTCGGGCAAATTCGCTCTTTTGTCTCGGAAAAAGTAGTACACAACACTAACATTCACAGGTAAACCCCAAGCTGCATGCTGAACTGCTTAGCTGTGCGCTAAGAGAAGCTCAGATGAGTCTACTTTGAAAAGCTGGTCCTTAGTGCCTTGGTATTCCCTCCTGAGGGAGGCACGCTCCAGTTTTTATCACCTGCACCAGCATCTGACTGGCTTTAAGACAGATATTCTGGATTTATGAAGTCCAGGTACCTGAGAGACTAGATGTCTTCTCATGTAGTAGGTATCAGAAGAGACACTTGAACTAGCAGACTAACACAGACAGCATGGTATTTTTTGTGAAGGCTAAACATTTGCTTCCTTATTGATGTGATGAAGCCCAAGCTTATTGACTTTCAGAAGCCTTTTGCAGTCTTATTTATTAACCTTGGCATTTGAAAATGGAAGTGGTTTTGTGGGATCAAACATAGGTCGTGACTGTCTTACGGCCATTTGTTAGTCTACACAAACTGAATTTGGTAGTTCCAGGTCCGATTCCTAATGTATGTTTGCCATTATTATTTATCATCACCAACACACCTGACAACACTTTTAATGGCTCTCTCAAGAGAGGAGCAAAGGGCTGAATGGACCAGAGGAGCAAGCTCTCTCTCAACCTCTGAGCGCTGGTTGCTGCAGCAAGGACTGGGGCCCTCTCAGCCAGGCAGCTGAGGGAAGCTGGCCTCTGGTCTGCCAAATTTCTAAGAAAAGTTGTTTAAAAATATCTTGACATATACGGAGAAAGTGGGTAAGGCTGCACACATGCCTGCAGTGGCTAAGCCTGGACATTCACACACAGCGTACTGATCGTGACGCACACGGCTCAAGCTTCACTTTCACCGTTACCTTGACACCTATCTATAGCTCTGCAATTATTATTTTTGCAGTATCTCATGCCTTCCTTCATCTCCAGGATCTATTTACATCTATTTCTTAACACACTGAGCTTCTCACGTGTATACTTGATCCTTACACCAGTTTCAGACATAACCTTTTGCAGTATTCTAGTGTATATGTGGAGATAATGAAGTCACCCCAAAGGGCATTCACATAAGCACCTCAGAATTGATCACAATCAGTTACACTATCAATTCAAGGTAACAATTATCCTTCTTTTGTTCCTTTTTCCTTATGTACTTAAGTAGCAGAGTTGGAAGAGAAGCTGTCCCCTTGTGGTTAATAATTGATTTTCTACCAATCAGAGCTCAGGATGGGCTCAACCAGACCTATGATATTTTAAAAATTAATTATATTTTAGACAGGTCAAGGTATAGCCTCCAAGTCAGCTGACAGACTGTGTAAAACCCAGACAAAGAGAAGAACTACACAACAAGCTGCAATGTTCATTACTCTCACTGTTCCTATTATTGACTAATTTTGAGTAAAATCTATGGCTCATTGTCTTTTAACATTTAGTAAGCATACATTTATCTAAATCTTACAAGATCAGATGACACTAGATATGACCATCTGAAGCATAACTTGATTTTAAGCTCATTTTTTAAAGCTAACATACTTCTGTAAAGAAACGATTTGGAATAGAGGGTCAGATTATGACAGCCCTCTCACGAATGTGTGCATAGGCACTGGGGCAGAAAGAGCCCCTGCCCATGTAATCCTCTGGAGCTGCAAACACAGTCCTGCCTCCTTCTCCTCAAGGCTGGAGAGCCGGGAGGCATCTCCTTGGAACAGCTGGCTGCGCCAAGGAACACATGCCCTTCCTTCCTTCCCAGCACCGTGCAGATATGGAGCAAGCTACTGGCTGAACACACAGAAATAATCCTGACCCTGTCCAAAAGTCTGCTGCCTGGAAGTGGACCTGCGTGAACAGCCACATTTTTTTTTTCTTGGTCTGTGCCTATTTGGGTAAAACTACTATTTTTCTCAATTTACACAGGGATAGAGCTTCTGGGAAAACAAAAACCAGAAAACAGCAACAGCAATATATTAACATGGGGACAAGAATTTTTCATTATACTCTCAAAATTAAAATTAAATTTGAGAAAAAGATATTGTAAATTTTCTTTTAAAATGTTTAATGTGGAAATTTCATTGAAACATTTATATTAAAAAATCCAACCTTAAAATCTGTTGGGATTTTACATTTTGGCTGGCCTAAATCCTTCTCTCAAATGCTGCTCCCTTGAATTGCAGTGTGAATAGGATATACATATTAGAAGAATTTGGCAACTGACTAATTTTTTTGTTTTTCTTTAAGGAGCAGGTACAGTATACCTCTCCATAATGAGCAGGTTAATTTGCAGATGCCGCCTTGAAAGCAACGCTCTCAAAACCCACCGGGCTTTCTCCCCAGCTCATTACAGAAGATGTTGCAATATTCCCCAGATATTCATACTACAGCTTGTTTTGAGTGTGCAAACTGCTTTGTCTAAAGTTGGCTGAGAGTCCATAAGCAACCTGGGAGACACAATTTCCTTACAGGAACTACAATATGACTACAGGTCAGAATGGCAAGTGCGTTGGTGACTGTGTACATATGTGTGCATATGTAGGTACATACATCTACAAAAATATGCAAGAAGTAAGAGTATAAGTGTTTGTGGCATACCTATTTCTGGTAGGATTAACAGCACACTGAAAAGGAGAAAAGTCTCCTTTCATTGTTATGACTAAAAATTCTCTGCAGCTAACAGCCCTACAGTAGTGGCATGTGGATTAGGCATTGGTTACTTTACTACTCTATGTCGTCCTAGTAGACTTGTATACAAACAGGAAAAATTTTAGAAATATGTTGTTATCACAGCAAGCGAAATGCTTGGTTAAGAAATGAAGTATTTAGTCAAAAAAAAAGGTTATTATGGGTCTGTCATTTATCAGGTTAAAAGTCTAGGCAATGCATGCTTTCTGTTTACACACAAATGCATTATTGATTTCTAGCAGTTCATTCATTTGCATAAAAAAATCTGTACCTAAATATGATCTTCAGTTTTAAGCCATATGTACTATGAGCTTGACAGACTAGATGGTATTTAGAAGTGTATGCCTTACATAAGGCAAAATGGAAAAATATTGAAGTTCTGCATTGCAGAAAACAGAAGATTTTTAACAATGCATAGGAGTAATGTAATATCTTGGTTAGATATTACCTGTTCTCGAGGCACTATAGCTACACACTTGAAATGTATCTTCTTTCAACAGCTTTGTAGATTTCGTATCGTAATATCACTTCAGACATTTGTCTGAAGGCAGACAGCAAGTCTGTTTTTGAAGTAAAGCCATTTAAATCCCATGCAGTCCCAGATTTTTGCATCAAATTCCTATTGCAATGCCTACAAGTTTCCATAGTACAGAACAAAATAATGCTGTTCTACAGACACACATGTACATAAATCTTTAAGAAAATGTTCTAACGTAAACAAATGAGGTTAAAGAGAATAGCAATAGAGACACCCTCAAGATTTAATTATTCAAAACAATAGTTTATCATCTGTTCCTACTTCTGAGCTACATATGTGTGTACTCCAGAGCTAACAGTGGGGACGGCAAAACACAGTTGCTGCAGTTTGCTTTTGGCTTACGGGAGACCTTTGAAGTTTCTATCCTGGAGACAGCACAAACGTAATCAACAGAGAGGCAGCCAGGTTTGGATCTTCGGCACCCATTGCTGAGGTCTCCTGACTAGCTTATTTAACCTTGTCCCTTTCCCTCCTGTCTTTAATTAATCTGAAGATTCCCAAGCTTCATGTTCTGAAACTTCTTTTCTTTTTCTATCGGTAGAGTTAGTTGTTTCAGGGAACACAGTGAAACAGTGCAAAAAAAAATGGAGTGCTCACTGGCTAGAGCAGTAGAATTAAGTTTACAATGCCCATATGTGAAATCCCTGGCCTCTATCTGACAGCCGTAACCGCACGTTAATTTTCTACAAACCAGGTCAAGCCTATGTAGCTAAATAGGGTTTATGGATATATACCTAATCCCAGAAGGGAAAAGACATCGTCTTTTATTTACACCATTTACTTATTTACATGGTGCTCGGTGAACACAATGAAATTGTCCTTTCTCCTATAGCTGTATATTTAACTTCTCAAAAATATTCTACAAATACGCTACAAGACAACAAAATGAGGGATGACACAGTCAGCCTGCCTTTGGAGTACACTAACGTGGACCCTTCTGACAAGGTCTGTATCAGAGAGAGACAGCAGGTCTCTGTCTCTGGGCAAAATAAATATTGCTGGGAACAGCAATGAGCAGGGACTCATTTTAAATTGCAAGGAAGAAAGTTGAAACAATGAGGAGCTGAAATAAATGAAAAATGCAAAGCCAGTGGGAAATCCCAGGGCGTGCAGCCTTTCTGAAATTAAGCTACTTTTGCATACATCGGAAACGTCTTAGGAAAATAAATGCCCACCAGAACTGGAACAGCTCTCTTTCGGTAGCCCAACTATGCCAACAGCAGCTCATTCAAAACAGCTGAAAGAGTGAACTCCACTGGCAAAAAGCAAGCAGATGTCTACCTGCAATGAACGGCAAAGCTGTCGTTTCGATATATGAGAGAGAGTGGCTTACAAGAAGAGATGATTGTATTATAGCTGGGATAAAACCTTAACTAACTCGCTCTCACTCACATCCCTATATCTGCTAAGCTTGAGCAACTGGAGAGACTTGAGTTGAATGGGAATATACAGATCTGAGTGGCACCTATATATTAGTCAAAAAATGCCAGACTGTCTTACTTTACCCTCCTAGGAAGAGAGAGCAATACTTATTACTCAGAGAGAAAGAAGCTGACCCACTGAAGGACCTTCCTATCCATCCCTGCAAGCTTTCTCAAGCAAATCAACAAAACCTTTATGGATAGTTTACCAGTATTGATCTAGAGATCAGCTACCATGGATAATAACGCTGTCTCTGTACTGTATCTATCCCTAAAAGCAGAGATGTATGAGTAAGTACGACTAGTGAGAAAAAGACACAAAAGTTTATTGATGTAGAACTACTGTGAAGTTTGGACAGGAAGGAAAACAATAAAACTCTGAATTCATCCCTAACTCTTATTTTAACCTGCTGATGTCTGACTTCCATAAACACACAGCCAAAGGGTTCTGTGGCCGTTCCAAGCCACAAAACAGTCATTAACTTCAAACACACCATCCTGTTCATTTCCATTTAAGTTCCCTCTACTGACATGCCCAATACTCTTTCAAATATTTAAACACCGGGATTTTTAAACAAATCTATTGAATTTCACTGGAATTTGGACCCTGATGCTCTTTAATCTCCTTTCAAGATTCCAGTCATAGCCACTTAATGCTTAAACATTTTCTGTTTATTAATTTATTAACCCCAGAAATACTTAGATATAACAACAACAACAAAAAAAACCAAGCCAACTTTTAAATGAGCCCACGGGACAGTGTATAACAGCAAGCACACAAGTTCATATTTAGGACTAGATCATATTATAGACTTTGGAAGGATTTACAGGTCTCAGTTACTTGTTGTGTTTGGTATAACACACTACATTACGTTTATGTGTACCATTGCCCTCTACAGGATGGAATTTTGGATTTATGTAAGCATTGTGATTATTTTGCTTTCTAGTAGCAAGCTCACAAAGCAGTATATATTTAATTCCAAACGTGGAAGCCTGTAATTTTGTCACAGAAGGTTCTAGACTTCATATCTGATAACATATTCTGTGATATAAAAGAGGCAACCAAGTATACAAAGTAGATCAGCTGTACAAAAACGTATTCAGAATCATTCCTTCAAAGAACCAATATGATTGTAAATACAGACACAGAAAGCACCTAGCATCTTTACCTCCCGAGATATCTTTCTTTATATAATTAGTAGTTTGTATAGGACATGTCCAATAAGCACTTTTCCATATCTAGACTATTTTGAAAATATGTCACATTTTCAAAATGTGAAATGTGAAAAGCATTTAAAACATACAAGTACAAGAAGAAACCTGCAAATACTGATCTGGCATTCTGAGTGTACAGTTCTATCACTTTATTTCACCGTTACTTGCATTCACAAACCTGCAACAGCAATTCTGGATACAGAAAAATAAGATCATTAACTTTTACATGACAATACTTACACAATATGCCCATACTTTCATTTAAAATCTGGCCACTGGGCACACTCAGAATGCTGGGAAAGGTCTGTGCTGAAAACAAAACCCAAGGGGTGTTTATAAGTAGAAAATGACCCTGCATGAAATCTTAGTATAGCAAATGAGAAATTTTGGCACCAATTAAAAAAAAGGCAAAGTTCTCATGGAATTCCGATCTGTACTTTATCTGAAATTTCAGGCTTCACAAAGTATTTATCTCTGAACTTTAAAGTGTGCAAAAATGAGTTTTAGCAGAAACACTGAGATCATCTCAACTTGTATCATTATCTGAACTATCACGTCTCCAGTTTCATGTAATTTTAGGTTTTCAGATTAAATAAAATGATTTTTATAAAGACCAAGAGACCACTGCTTCAGATTACTCGTTAAGAAGTTTCCCTTCATTTACAGATTAAACTTCACTGTGTAAATCTCATACATAGAAAAACTGAACAGATACACGTAGACCGTCTAAACATGGATGAGATATCCCTATCAGGACTTTCACATGTGTCAGGGGTATATGGATCTCTTTTATTATTTTTCATTTTGCTTTTTGTTAATTACAGAAAAGGAGAAATAACCTTTATGGAAAGAAAAGTTCTTTTAAAAAATACATTTCAGAAAAGCATTGAACAAGACATTAATAACAAACTGAAAGGATAAGCAGAATGGAAGTCTGAAAAATTCTATATTTGTATTATACAGGCATTGTTTTCGTTCCTGGCACCTTATTTTTCATGTACATAAAGAGAACGCAAGCTACAGCAGGGTGAGACAAAGATCAATGCTGAATGTATTACTTGGCATTGGTCAGACTCAGTTTAATAAGAAAAGAATTGATCCATTAAGCTAAACTAATTCTTGGCCGAAAATGGTTGAAATCTCTTCTTTATACTGCTAGCTTCATAAAGACCTATAATATTTGGAAGAAACAACTCAGAGCTGAGTTTAATAAGATTAAATGTATTGCAAATATACTTAACAAGAATCTATCAAGTTGTTAATGATTACTATTAATATCAAACAATTTTTGTATAGAATTTTTTATTAGGGTAGTTGTAAAATATAGCCATGTGAAATGCAATATAAAAAGGGTTTTAGGTAATTTATAGCAACTACAATTGCAGAACCAAAACCTCAACCTATAAGATATAGTAATTTATTTTATCAATCCAGTTTCTCATACAAGTGCAATTCAATTTGTAAAGTATTTAAGTGCCAGTCATTAACACTGTATAGCAAAGTGCAGAAGGACAGAATCTACTATATGTGATTGTGTTATTATATGTGAAGAGACTGCAAAATAAATTACTTTTTCTGTCAGCAAGGCTGGAGACCTATTGTTAAAATACAACTTCAGATTTCTATGAACTACTCTACAAAGCACTGTTTCATAGCTAAGATAGCTAAAAGCAGTTACTGGTACTGTAAGGATGCCCTACACTGTCAAAGGGACATATTGACATTCATTTGGTTCCGTCACTGCTTCCTCGCAGAGTATGTCCTCTCTGAAGACCAGAGGTGCTCTGCATCGCCAGACAGCCACCATCCCAAAGCCACCGCAAGCTCCCACCCTGCAGCACAGCATCGCCAGGGCAAGCCCGGGAGGAAAATCCCCACCCCTTGTGAGAAACGCCAGTGGTCAGTGCTGAAACACATTGGCTGTGTTGCTTTGGGTAGCCTGCATCTGTGCCTCTGTGTTGCGCCCTCTCCTTGGACAAATGCAGGCCCACAGGTTAAAATTTTGCCCATCGACCAGCTTTTATAACTGCTTTTAAACACATTTTATAGATGCGATTGTCTCTTTAAACAATATATAAAAGAATGAGAGCAGGAATTAGTGTTTCACCTAGGATTTGAACAGAAGAGGACATAACTGGAATCAATTCAGCAGTGGTTACAATCTAGTTACAGTTTTAATTAAGATGACAATGTGACAAAAATACATCCACACAAAAAATCAAAACTCTGAATTCAGCAAAGAGAATTACTGAAACAGTGGGTGAGACTGAATGGAAAACAGCACTGGAGGAAAAGGACAGAGAAGGAAATGGAAAGTACTGAAAGTCAATTATTACACGCCTGAAGGTTATATGCGCTGTCTAGCATCAGAACATTGTGTGTTAAAATATATATTGTGGATGAAGAGGAAAATGCAAGAAAATTAATTTAAGAAAAAGGCATATTTAAGGTATAAAATATAGACAGGGAAGACAACTAGAAAGATTATAGCATGAAATTAAAAGACTATAACATACTGATAAGGAAAGCAAAAGGGGGAAAATGAAAGGAAAAGTTCACATAAGGTGAGGAAATTGTAAATAAAGATTTTTTTCTTTTCAAGCACATAAAGAGCATAAGGTCACTGAGAGAAACAGAATCACACCTATGAAATGGCAAATGGCAGTTTACTAACAGGAGGGAGAGACTCCTTAAAAATGAACTCTCTATTTTATTGTCCATAAAACAAGGTTGGGACTGATGACAGGATCACACATAAATTTCCTGGGGGAGGAAGAATAAACACCAAAGAAAATCAGTAACATGCCAGAACAGCTCATCAAGAAATTAGAAAGTCTGAAGGTTGACATAACTCCAGGAACAGAGAGAATTAATTCAGAGCTCAGAAAGATATATCAGAAGAGATAGAAGAATCATTAGCAGATATATTTAAAACCTGTTCAGGAATATATGCTGGACTGAAGAGAGGTTAGCGATAACCACTATCTAGAAAAATACAAACCCCTGGCTTCACATCTATGCCATACTCTTCAAACATTATTACTTCAGGAAACAATACAATTAAGAGTTTGTATAGCTGCAAGAGAAATTGCTAGCACGGCTCACCAAAGGGATATCACGCCTAAAAATGCCCTCAGCACTTTTTTAAGAAGAATTACAAATTATTGATCATAATGGAAGGCACAAGCAAATATTCCACACTCTTTAGAAAAGCTTAACACAGATTAACACATAGAAGACTAATCTACAAGGTCAGGAAGTGTGGGAACAATCAGTAAGATGACAGGATATGTTTGAAAGAGAAAAACTGGTCGGCTGGTCAATGAAAAGAAACGGGATAAAATTCAGAATAACTGAAGTACACTCAGACAGACTAAAAACCTGGCAGAGAAGAAGTGTAGACAAATTAATTCAGTGTAGACAAATTCATGCTACCAAAACTAGCAGCAAGTAACAAGCAAAGGGGCTCTACCCTTGAAAGGCATAAAGTTCAAGCCTCTCACATTGATGTACTCCATTAATTCCAAATTTCTGGTTTTCACAAGAGAAAGAGGTGAGAAGCAAGCCCTCTAAACGTTAGAAGAATTAAGAAAGGGAAACAATTTTTTAAAAACCCAGTGCAAATTGCAAATGACAGCAGAAGTAAGCCTCCTCATTCTTCTCGCTCACTGAAATATAAAGCAATAAGAGAACATACCGGCATACTCGAGGATCTTGGGGATTGGCCCAAACCATACAGAAATCAATGGTTTTCTTCACCGATGACAACACACCTTTAGGTCAGTCTATTGCTTACTTTAGAAAATTACAGAATTTTCAGTAGAGGAAAAAAAAAATCATACCTCTTAAAAGGAAATCAAGACATTAACTACTTGTATGACTAATACTATTGGGGTGATGTGCTAAAAAGCATGGAACAGAGCTGTCCCACAATTATTTCTCTCTAGTTGTCACCTGTTCGTGAGCCACTAAGTGTTCTTTTCCTTTGGTTGTCCTCTAAAATTACCTACTTTGTTTCTTTGGTTAGTCCTCATTAGCAAGTCCTTTGGTATTTCTAGCAATTCTAACATGAGCACTTCCTGCTTAGTGGAATCAGAATATTCTATATAGACCAAGGCCATTGATTTATTGGCATAGTATTTTAGTAATATTATTCATCCCATCCCACTAAGAAACTGATCATTGCCCACTGAAATCAGCTGCAGTATTGCCACTGATCTGAGTGGAAACGGGATCAGATTCAACGGCCAAGTTACCAGGGAGAGTTTTTCATTGATCTGTCCACAATGACACAGAGATCCCCACATGAAGTTAAAACTAATATAGAATCTGGAAATAGATTTAAAAAAAAAAAAAAAAAAAAGGAAAAGCTCTCTAATACTCATTTCCAAGAATTGTATCTCTCATTAGCCTGTTAATTCACTCAACTTTGGCAGATGCTTCTGAAATTCCTCTTCCAGACTTTTAAAACCTTCATTACCCTAGATAGCAGCGTATCATCTGCAAATTCTGCTCAAAGTTCACCCGATTTTAAAACACAACAATATTGAACAACACCGGTCCTAATCCAGCACAACTGATGACACCATTGGTACGAGTGTCAACTTTATCACTTGAGCCACAATTCTTAGATATAACTGAATATTCCAGTAGATTAGAGAATGGATTAGATTTTTCTTTTAAATAATACATGGTTTATTCACATAAATCACAAACTAATTGCAACAGAATATTCTTTAAAACTAGGCACATTTTTTAACTTCCAATTTTCCTGCATAGTAGCTGGCCTTAAAAGGAAGTGATATTAAATGATTATCAACATATTAGTTACAAGCAGTGGAATGGTGTAGTGATTGCTACAGAAATTGGAAACTGATAGTTAAAATGGAAACATATCACGAACAAAAAAAAGGGAAATGATTTCTTGACTTCACCAGCCTTAGAAGACAGTCCCCCTTACAGAGCAGGCTGGCATGTAACAACCTCAGAAAAAATGCTGTGAGTGAAAAAACTCTGATCAATGAAGGTTTATTTTTTAATGACTTAACAGCTTGTGAAAGGAGCACATTGACAGCTCTCTGTTTCTATCCACAGCACATCTCGTCATGAACTACTGCAGCACAAGCTTATTTATAAAATTCAGGTATCTCATACCTGTCCTTTAGAAGTGAGGAGACTTTTCTCCATGCCTATACACCCAGATATTGGTTTGATAGACATGATGAGTTGAGAAAACTACCAAAATTAATATAAAAAATGGTGAGTTTTATGATGAACACCTTTCAAGAAGACTGATCACGTAAGACATGGCACGGCCAGCCGACAGTCAAAGCTTTTAATCAGTACCAAGATGGAATAAAATGAAATCGTATCACTAGTTTCTGGAAAAGCTTTTGCATCCAGTGCCTAATTCTCATAGTGAGATAGTTTCTTAAAAGCTTAGGGGGAAAAAACAAACCGCAGAAAAAAAGCCACAGAGACCTCTGATTAGAGCATCTGTGATTTCTGTCATGCCTATGATGTTTCACTTACTGCAGTTTTAAGGGACTGATTTAATCCTGGTAGGTGGAAAACTAAGAGGAGTGCCCGAAAACCAGGATTTATCACGCAACCTGATTCACAGAATCCCTTCATGTTTTCAAATGAAGCTGTTAAACCATCCCAGAAAAAGTTACTGGAAAGTATCATTGTGGCAGAACGTATGTGTGCAGTGTATGCGAGGCATAGGCGATGAATAGGGGAAATCGTTAGTTAAAAGGACCAAATGACTGAAAGAGGAAAAAGAGAAATTATGGTACAGCTTAATATATGCCTGTTATACAGTGAATGCTCTTGCATTTACTCTATTTGAAATCTGTTACGTGTTATTGTCTATTTTGCTTTTTAATTTTCAGCATGGTCTCCTTCACTGGTATTCGTGTTGAACTCAGGAGTTCCTTGTTTCAAACTGTAGTGGAAACCTCATTTTGAACAATTTAGTCAGGCAATGAAGGAAAGCTGGAGGTAGTCAGGCAGCAGAAGTTTCTGCTATACCTTAGCATGCTGTCCTGATTATAGTGCTATTATAGTTTGCTGTTCACAGAAATCAAGGAATTTATGAATCATTAAAAGGTGCAGGTGATACAGAAGTTATTATCATAGCATTCAGAAATATTACAGGAACTATCACAAAAGCTACAGTGTTAACACCACTGACTGACGATAAATGCAGTTGTGAAATTATGTGATAGCTGAGCATGTAGATATGCCAAATTTTCAACCAGCCTCAAACCAGTCACTGGTCATTTGCATGCTTTTGATGTACAGCTACTTTTGTACAAAACTGTTTTGGGTGTACAGAAAATGTACCAACACTCATTAAAAGTACATTGTGATTGTATAAAGACCCTGGGTTGGAGCTTGTGAAAACATGGGCTTGTGAGTATTAATAGGTCTTATACTAAGTTACTCATTTTCTTCTCTTTTGCTCAGAATCCCCCAATTTATTAAAAATATATTAGGTACCAAACCCACTAGCCCTCAATTATATTAGCGACCAATTACTTACAAGCACTGTTCATCGCTGAGAAGACTTCTTATTTTATTTTTCAGTCGTTCAACAAGGCTTCCATAGAACAACAACCGAAGCATTTCTCTTTGGGTGTGTAAACATCAAGTGTTCAAAAGATAGGATATAAAAATTTGGGAAAATCATTATTTTGGTTATCTGAAGACCTGATTTCTGAAAGTCTGACTTTCTGAATTTCAAACATGTCTCCTGAACAATATGAGCAACTAGTACTTAACATGCACTGCTACCACCACCACAGGCATCTAGTTTTTGTTATTGATACTATTATTTTAGGTGCATAACCATAAAACTATTGAGACCGAAACCAGACCTATTTAAGCATTATGTTTTCAGAAAGTTATTCAGCTGCATTTTAAAAATACACATCCTTTGAACAAAAGCAGTAGAAAATTGAGCAAGAGTCAAGAGAAAGGATGACATTTATTACATGTAAATAGAATTCGTTGTATCCAAAAATTAGCTGACTTTTTTTTTCTGGTCTTTCTTACGCATATCATTTTAATTGACTGTTTAAATTTCTGCAGGACTCGACAGGGCAGAACCACAGCTGTTCTGCTCAGCTGCTATGGAAAGTTCTTAGCTACGGTCATTTTGCCTCGTATTTGCCTCATTCTTCCTGCTCCTCATATTAGTCCTCACATTAGTCCTCTGCTTGATATTTTTCCAACATCCTTTAAAACAAAGAGTCAAGACTCCATGCAACAGAAAAACAGATGAACCCGTTAACTGTAGCCCAATTCCCCTTTATACTCTTTGAACTAGAGAGGCCTGACAGTTCACTGAAGGGGTGCGGCAGGTCAGGTTTGAAGTCCATTAATACAGCTGCGAGGGCTTGTTTGCACAACACCTTTCCATGCTGCCTCTCACTCTAGTTAGAGCTACAGTAAAACTTCCTTTGCTTTGATGAACACTGAAATTCATCAAGTTCAGCTCTCAGAATACATTTAAGACAGAAGGAAAATAACTATCTTTACCAAATTGCACCATTTTTTCTTGACTAATGCATGGGACAAAATAGGCAAACTTCCTCAGTTCTATGCTAGCTGTATTACCTTCCTCCCAGGGGCACCTTGGGAAAGTCCTTTAGTTTCTCTGAGTCCCAGTTTACCCACGTATAATACAGGCCGCCTTGACCAACTGTGCTGCAGAATGTGACTCCCTCTTCCAGAGGCCCAGCCATTTCAGTAGTATATTCACAGATTCTTAAATTTAACACGGAGTTTAAAGGACCGAGGAAAAAAAGCATTTAAAGAATGGTCGTCATTCCTTTCTTGCGGTGTTCCTCAGCTGTACCGAGCATCATCAAATGCAAAACATCGGCCTATATGGAAAAGATTCACTGCTTGCATAAAGATCTTAAAGGACAGCAAGCAAACTATAGAAAAGATGGCACGGGGAAAGAGGTGTTCTCTACCTGTGAGGAATCATTTAGTTGCTGACAAATCCCTAGTAACAGTAAGCTGCAGTTTTACTCTTCATCCTAATAGCCGGGATAGAGGAATTCATACGTATAGGTTTTCACGATGTTTTGCCTCAAAAATATTTATCATTATAAGAGGCAATAGACGATGTTCCATAATGCTACCTCTTACTGTAGTTAACACTGCAGGGAAGAAATCTCTCTCTGTCCTCAAGTTCCATTATAATAAAAAAGCAATAAAAGAAAACTAACAAGTGCATATAAACTAAATAACTATTTCTGACAAATATGTATTTGTCATCATAGCTGCCAAGTGATGTAATCACTTGCTCTTCTATCACAAATGAGGACCACCACAAACCAGTAATAGCAACAGTTTATTTTTATGTAGCACAACACGTTTTAATCTGAAAGCTGTCTGCAGAATATGGGCAAGATGGTGAGGGACCACAGCCAAAACCTGTCCTACATCTACAGCAACCTACAAAAGACAGTCGGAAACCCAGTGCAAAAAATTGCCAAGGTTTGAGATTTCAGTCAGTCGGGGTAACTTGTTTCAGTGTTTGACTAGGCCCCCTGTGACAAATTCTTCCTAATCCCTAATCAGCATTTCCCCTGTTGCAACTCGTGTCCGTTGCCTCTTCCCCTTTCGCTGTGCACCTCTGAGAAAAGTCTGGTTCTGCCTTCTCAAAAAGACACATACTCTCCCGTTGCATACATGAAGACAGCAATAAAGTCTCACTTTACCTCAAATCTAATTGTTCAGGAACATTCCAAAATACCATGTGAGACAAATTACTCTCTACTAAATTTATCTGTCTCTGAAGGAGAAAGTGTTGTGTCAATCCAACTGGGATTTTAAATTTTCTTGGAAACACTTCTGATAGAATTACTCATTGATAATTGATGAATTTAAATTACTTCTGACAATTAACAAAATTACAAGTGCAAAGTACTGCTTATTGGCAAATATAATGTCCTGGAATCTGCCTGCCTTCTTCATGTAATATTCCCTGTGCTGGCTCCCCAATGAGATTTTTCACAATAAAATAAGCTGGTTTGTGCCCCAAAAGCATATGATAATAAAGCTTTCCCTTTATATAGCTTATATTGTGCAACGCATCTTGTTTATTTGTGTAAATTTACAGTGTGCGCTTCTGGATGTATTCAACCTCAGGTCAGAATTATTAGAGAATTGCCACAGTTACATGAATACCAAATATTTCACAATAATACGTAACAGAACTCCTGGCAGATAACATGCTGCCTGGCAAGGACGGATGCCATACAAATAAAAAGGGTGGGAGAAGCGAAGACTCTCAACATTCACCTGGAGAAAAGCTGAAGATCCACGAAACCTTCAAAGAATCTGAATAACTCGCAGGATTAGGATGCACATGCAAAAGATGACAACTCCTGTATGCTAACTCAAGTGTAAAGCTTGGAAGTGTTACAAAACCAGCAAACGTTTATGTGTCTATTTTTTAATGGAAAACAGAGTAGAAAAATGACACAGAGAGTGACCTTGACAGTTTCACAGGGATAGCACTTGCATGAAGAGGATCGGTTATTCTCATTGTGCTGAGTGCCACAGGGCTGTCCAACAAGAGAGAGATGTCTTCTATTTTTTGCTTCTCAAATGCCAGGTTTTGTTGTGGAGAATGCAAAAAATGAAGACGCTTTTAAATTTAAACCATTTAAATATGGTTCCTACATAACCTGAAGTTATTGCTCTCACATTTGGTTCTCTAATCCCTTAGATCCCTTGTTTTCATCTGCTGGTTTCAAAGACTAACCATTCAGGTAATGCTGTGTATCTGTTTTACACAGGTGAAAAGCACCATGCAAGAGGTAAGAATTAGGCTCCTGCTATCTCACCATTTCCTCCACCTACTTTGTGCTTTTAACAAAGGATTGATATTGACTTTCCCTTTGGCCTTCGAAGCTCCAGGTCACTTACCCAAATACCCAAATGTGTGCACTGGTGTCAGTAACAATATCTGGGAATATCCCCAGCAAAAAACAGCAGAGGTATATCTTGTTGAGGCTTTTCTTTCCCGGTTCAACTCAGTTTCTTTACCAAATTTGATGCGATACTGTTCATTGCCAAGGAAAGACAAAACCTTCAGCCCTTTACCTGATACTTTCAGTCAAAATATGTGACCAGCCTATATAGCGCAGCTGAACACCTTGACCTCAAACCATTTTTAAAACATACTTGCATATTTCATTACATTTAAGGCATGTCTATAAATGGGGCTCCCAACAGTTCAAATTCTCTTAACTCAAATGTTTTAATGAAACTAACAGTGAGGATCAAAGGTTTCTCTCATACTCTGTTTCGTTACTAAATGCATAAGGTCCGGCTGAGCTAAATGTCAGATTCTGACTTGCTTGATTTAGCCTTGCTATTTAGTAGTAATTATGGACAGAAGTCTCATTTAGGTGTATTGATCCAGTCTTTAACATGAGGAATAAATTCAGCAGCTGAGCTATGGAAAACACTGGATGAATTCTCAATTCATGAATCTCTACAAAGAACAAAGAAGCAGCGACACATTTGCCGTAGCGCTGATTCTTACACACGAGTGTCTGTAGTTAAACACGCTAAAAAAGCTTTTCTTCAGGGAGAAGCCATGTCACAAACAACAAAAAAACCTGTGGCCCACCAATAAGCCACGTATGTGGAAGGTTCCAATTCTGCCTTCATGGACAGTAACCCAAATCGAGAAAGCATTTAATCATATGTTTTGGTCCACCAGAATTCGTGAGAGTCCTTAAGTATGTGCTTATTTTTAAAAGATGCTTAAGTGCCATTGATTTCAAGTACATGAGTAAGTGCTGTCCTCAGTATAAATGATTTCTGAAACCGGGGTTGATGGGAGTTTTATCACTGATTTTAATAAGAGCAGAACAGGAACTAAAGAATTTTAAGAATCCCAAATGCCTATCCAAATTGAATGTCTACATGACAATAAGGATGGTATAATCATATAATGTTGCATATTTATATTTCAGTTACCTAAATAAAGAAATTCTGAAATTAATGAAAAATCCTAAGCTCCTCATGCTAACAAAAGACATTTATCACCGATGGGATAAGAACCTCTCAGTCTCTGTATCACCCTAAATTTTGACCATACGCATATTTTCTTATCTTAGAGGTTTGTGGGTTTTTTTAAGACTAACAATACAATTTTCTGGTTAAATATATTTATTTTTTAAGTTATTAAGAAATCCATAATATAATTCTATGAGACTTACCATAATAGACTGTAACAGCTGCTATGGTCTATTGTGTAAATAAGTAATTACAGAATTTACAGACTATCATGTAAATATGTAATTATGGACTTTTTAAAATGTGCATTATTTCCTTGATAGTCTATCGTTTAAATATGTAATTATGGACTTTAAAACATGTATTATTTACTCAGACTGCAACAGCTCCTTGGGACAGAGCTGTTCTGGCCTATTGGGTAAACATGTAATTACAGAAATTTTAAAAATATGTATTATTTATTTGCTAGTGCTGCTGTCAATACATCATACAGCCATTTTTAAATGGATACCATATAGTCAATATTCTGTCAAGTTTTCACAGGTCACTTGAAGTACCTCTCGGCATGGCTGCAGTGCCATATAGTGAAGCCTTTGCCGTGCTAGGTACCCTACCACAGGGTCATCAAACAAAAATCAAGCAGAGGACTCCGCAAATAGTTCCATTAATTGGCCTTTTCCACAAAACTCATAAATGCAGTCAAAAGAAAACCCTTCTGTCATTTCTTTCACAATTTTAATAAAGTAGAGTATATTTCACTGTGGTTAGGGGCTGGATAGAATATTCCCTGGAGATTTTCAGTGAAGCAGTGAACTTAGTGCAATGCAACCAGTGGGGGGTTTATTCCCTAACGGCCTCTCAGATCTCTACATTAGCAGATAAGGCAGGGAAACAAGGGATGATCTGTAAAGCAAAACGGTGCTAAGGAGCCAGTGTCCATATTACATACTTTTCAGACAGGTATTACAGTCTAGTTCTGGTCTGGTCCCATGGATGGAATACTCCCAAGCAGGAGGTAATACCTTCTGGTGTGGTTTAATCCAAGAGGAATCCAGGTTTTATTCTGGGAGACAGAATCAAATTGCTGGAAGTGAGCCTGATCCCTTCGAAACATCATTCTTGATCTGAACTAAAACACTAAGGTAGAAACATCCGCAGAATACACTCAGTCATGCCACTTGCATTCTGACTTCTGTACATCTTACGCAGGAGACAGGTTGGAGCAGACAGTTCTGTAATTTATGAAGTATGGCATTTTTGCAATGTACAAAACTGTGAATTCCAGGAATGCTCCCAATGACAAGAGAATATTCTTCAAAGTGGTGGAAAAAAAATTATTAAGGGGATTTTGCTCATCCAAGATGGAACTTCAAAGATGCTATTATTCTGAAAAAAGGGTAATTACCATTACCATTAAATATTTATGTTTTTAAACTACCCATAGGCCCCAATCAGAGATGAATGCTAGGTGGTCTGCAAACATTTATGAATATCCCAACCTCAAAGACTTCACAATTTAAGAAATACTATCAAATGTATTATACTCTATAGAATGTTTTTAGAAGCAAAATGAATGTGTTCTCAGGCCAAAATGTATGCACTGAGTCTATGATCTGCCGTGTCTGCATCTATATACCAATAATTCTAACATTTAGGCATGATCTTCCTAATAGACCGTAGCAAAAAGCAGAACCAGAATAACTTATTCCTGTAAATATATAGGACAGTTATATAGTATGGGACTGTGTTACACTTCAAACGAACCTATCCTTACATTGGAAATAGGAGCGGTGTTGTCATTTACCTAAAATTATCTCCTCAACAAGAAAAGGAGAGAGAAGATAAAACTCATAAAAGAAAAAATATTTTTCAGATATGGTACACTGCCATACTAATGCTACTTTCTTCATCATCTACAAGCCTCATGTAATAATAAAGCCCTGAGAATTGAACCTAAATAGAAAACGCTACATTGGGATGTTTAAACAAGAGTCCTGATAAAATAATTTCCATCCTAAGGAGAGATGGCAGGGCATTGGCTGGCGTGAGACTGAGTCCAGCTGGACTAACTGGAGGGAGTCTGGAACTTGATCTCAGAGGAACAGGGGAAGAAACTGGAATTGCTTAGTCCCGAGAGGAGATGACTGGCAGGGACACAGTAATGTTCTTCAGATACATGAAAAGCCAGAGAGGAGTGCATAGACTCCTCTTTATGTCCAATTTAGACAGGACAAGTGGTAAGGGAATTCAGTATGACAAGGGAGATTTAGGTCAACGGGTTGCCTAGGAAGACTGCTAAAACTTTGTTGCAGAAGGTTTTTAAGAATGGAGTGAACAAACTTTGATCAATAATGGCACAACTACCCTGTCTTTGAGAAAGGAAGATGGCCTATTGAGATCCTGTCCTGTCTTGTTTCTACAGGGCTTTATGCTCTAGAACTAACCACAAGCCCACCACTGTAGACTCAGTTTTATGCCTAAAAAGCTGATGAAACCCCCTGAAATTTTCAACAGCAAAGAACTCAAAAATATCCTGAAAAACATGCATCTTTGACACAGTCTAAATAAGGATAACACGCATATTTCAAGATCATATTTCATTTTAGTTCCCCTGAACAAGAATGTACAATTATACTATCTGTGGAAAGATAACCTTAAAGCAGACTTCACACTGATGACTCATTAGGTGTGCATAAATAATGCTTTTATTATATGCAACATCAGTATGGCCGATTATTTGTCAGGGCTCTGACTGCACCAACAGGCTCTGCAACCTCTTCTGCCCCCTACCCAGGGGTCTGGCTGCCTGTACTCAAGGCCAGCTCTGACGAGGGGCCAGATTCCACCAGATTGTTCTGAACTGTGAGAAACAGAGGTGTGGGAAGACACTTTCTTACCTTCCTATATGTATCAGTAACATATATGTTGTTTTCAACTTTAAAAAGGTCACACTGTTTATTTTTGAAAGGCAGAAAAAACTGTTTCATCCAAACCTATGGATCCTTTAGCAAGAGAAAAAAGCTGATGAGAAAATGTATAGGAGATAGGAGCTACAGTCTAAAGAAGCGACAAACGTAGGCCCTGTTAAAATGCGAAACAATCCTCCACATCTGGAACCCAGGAGCTTTGAAATCTCCAGCCATGAAGAGGATTTTCAGCTCTCTGTGATGAGTTCCACTGATGATTATGGATTTTCTGTAATAATAACCCTGCCTTTCTAAAAGTAGTTGGAAATATTTGTTCTCTGGGCCATGGTACTTCACCACCTGTGTAAAGCGGGTAAGTTTTAGGAACCTGTAGGAAGCGTTGTATGCGACTCGCTGCAGGCTTGGAACCGAACTATGGGATTTCCTTCCAGAACCCGAGAATCTGCTATACTCCTTGCTCTTTTGAGCTGTTTATTCTGGAGCTCAGGCTGCATTTGCAAGGTCATGCCGGATACTACTCGTCACACTATGTTGCTTATGCATGAAATCCTCATTTTGTGCAAAGCTCACAAATATATATTCATGTCATAGTATCTTAATGTCCAGGGATAGTTTGGGCATGCCAAAGTGAGGGTGGCTGCCACACATGCTCTGCATTATTGCGGCAAAATAAGGCAAAGCGGAAGGTTGTCAGTTTGAGACTGGAAATCTTATGGGAAGGTTAACATAGCTGCACTTCTGGAACTAGGTGGCTGGTAAAATAAGATCTTGCCTTCTGTGTCTGCAATTTGTTATGTGTGAAGTAGACATGCCAAAATTGGAAGCAGTGTCCATTTTGTAACAGTAATTATTATTCTGAAGCCATTTTCAAGGTGGGATTATGGGCACTAAACCGCTGGGACTGACTGTGCTGCCCATGCGTTAAATCCTCATTTTGTGCAGACTTAATGAAAAAGATAGTTTCTTGTAATATGTTCTGTTTTGTCAGTTGCTCCTACACAGCGGTATAGGGATGCTTTCTTTGTGCTTAATACATGCAGTGATAATTTTTCCACATGCTCTTTCTGTAAATGTTCCACCACAAAACATTCTGTTAAACTGGAATTAAGGTTGTAAATATGCATTAATATGTTAGAGTAAATTCTGTACTAATTGACTGCCCATACAACCTCACTGACACCGATGGAGAAGAAGCTACTGAAGAACATTACGAGCTGGATCCTTATCCCAGAAATGCCACTCTATCTCCACATTCAGGGGTATAACAGAGAATCAAATCCTGTGCTACAGTTTGTAAGAAACAGATGCTGGACTATCAGGAATGCAAGATTCAACTCACACTTTACAAACATGAAGGACAGGATTGCTAAAGCACTCATCAGAAGCCTAAATGTGCTCTCACTGGAGTAAATGACATTTTTACCACTGACATTAATGACAGTAGAACTAAGCCTGTAATCAGCACTTTTGGAAATCCTATCCTCTGTGATTCGAATTAAACAAAATAATTTAGTTTTCTTTTGTTCCCTCAGCTAACCTCTTTGTAAAGTCTTATCAGCTTTTCACCTACAGTTACATCACAGGATGAACCACACGTCCCAAATTTACTTGATGTTCCAGCCACATAAAACACATCCTACTGGCAAAATCTCTGCTAACTCCGTGAGGAATCAAAGTCAGTATTATTTTTCCTCTTAGCCTTGACAGATCTGTCCATTCTTGTGGCTGAAATTAAAATATGTCTTTCAGTTTCATAAGATCAAATTTTATTGTTAACATGTCAGGAGAGAAAACAGTAGCAGAGCAAGCAAACCAGACAATAATTAACAGAAAATTAAATAACAGTAATTAATAAAGATACCTTCCAAGTAGTCTCTGAACGATAATACAAAAATTCACAATAGTGTTCTGAAGCTTGGTTGACTCCTACCTGTAATTTACTTTGAGGTCTTAGCATAAAAGGTGCTTAGAATTGAAAAATACCATTATTAGCATAAAAATTAGGTATGTTCTACCCATTTTGTGTATTAATTTTGCAGAATATATTATTACACAACTTTATACCATAAGCACAAGGTCACACAGGATATGACTTGTCACACTGTGTTGCCTATGCATGAAATCCTCATTTTGTGCAGAGCTCCGAAATATATATTCATGTCAGAATATCTTACTGTCCAGCGACAGCCTGAGAGTTTCATTCTATTACATACTGGGGAAACAGATTCAACGTCATTTGAGAGGTCTGTTCTTCTCTCAATACCCGAATGAACTCTCATTAATCAAAAAACTACAAACACTCACCAAAAGGGAACCGGTCCCATAAATGCCCTCTACAGTCTGAGACAAAATGATATCCATTCTAACAGTATCCTTTTATCATTTCTGTGTGACTATCCCAGCCGAACAGCCAAAATATGGCATTGATTTTATAAAGTTAGTTACCAGAAAACAGAAGCTAACTTTAATAAATACAGTAAATGAAAGAAATTGTTTCTAGGGGTGGAATTTCACTGGCACCGCCAGCGTCGCATTAACTGCACAGATCTCAAGACAACCCTGGAGATAACATGACCTTCTCCAAACTTCCCATCAGCTGGTAAGCATACATTAAAAGTTCAAGCTTTGCTTACACGGAACATACCGATGTTGGTAGTTTGATAAGCATCAGCTCCTACCCAACTCTGTTAACTGCCCACCCATCAACTCCTCACTGTTCTGCCCAGCTTTAAATTTTTTTCTCCTCTGAACACATCCATACCGAAGAACGGGGAAACAACAGAACTCTCTGAATATTAAGTCTCAGGGAAGCCTTTTTTTTACCAGACATAAAACTGAGATTATTGTATAAGCAGTTTCGAGTGGGACAGCTTGCTCAACAAAATCCTTAAATCTAAGGAAATGTCAGTTTGCATTAAGAAAAGAAATATTACCTTGGTCTTCAATAAAACAGCAGAAAGCAGTAGCAGTTTAGAGATCAGAGCAGATAACCAGTGTAGCCTCCAGACCAGAACAGCAGGTTTGACATGATATTCAGGTAAATAGCCAGAACAGAGCAGCAATTAACAGTTAACAGGCCACTTAAATGAAGAGCTTTCCTTGAGAAAACAGCCTCAGACCTTCAGAGACTCTAAGAACTGACAGTGAAAGCAGGAAGTAAGTGGCAAAAAATCGAAGTGTAAGGGGAATTTCCTCAACAGGCCTCTTATCCACAGAATGTACAAACCCAGAAATGCCTGGCCTAAATGTACATGTAAGGGAACGTAGCTGCAGAGAGAAGGGAATAAAGAGAGGAAAGGAAACGAGATTTTGAGCAATGACCTTCTGAGAAATTAAAACCATTTTCTTTACTGATGTCTTTAGAGGCAAAATTTTGCGTGGTTTAACACTTAGCGCTAACCTGTGCTTTGTAACTTTGACGTGCAACTTGCCGCCACAACACCTGGCAATGCAAGACAGCCACCGAGGCTTTGCAGACAGACATGGATCTCGTGCAACAGCTACCGCTTGCAGGCCCCTCTGGCACTCCCGCAGTGCACTGCGTGCTCCCACAGACCCAGCAGAGAGACAATCACAGCGGAGAATCAAGCGGCCAGCCCTTGCACAAGCACACCCAGTAGCGGCACCGATATGCACCTCCACATTTCTGTTCTCCTCATTGTTTCAATGCACCACCACCACGTTGACATGAACACGGGCTTCTCAGCATCACAACAATAAACAATTGCAAGATCCGCTGCCTTGGGAAGGGGCATGGACGAGCATGAAAAGCGCATGTCTCAAACTCCCAGAGTCCCAACACCCTTCTTCATTTACAGTGCCTCATACCTCTACAATATCAAGCTTTTTTCTTTCATTCATGAATTTGACCTCCACAAACTTTTTAAGTCCAGCAGTTCAAAGAGAAATAAAGAAAGGTGTATCTTTGCTACTTCTCTCAATCTCACATAGCTCAACGCACTCTGAATTTGGGACATGTGGGAGCACAGCCCCAGAAATAAACATTCAGCGCTGTGTCAGAAAAAGCCTGGAACACACCAACTGTCTTCCCCAGCCCCGGCGTCCTACTACCACAGTAGTCATTTTGCCCGACCTTCTGCTCCCAGCCTCTACCCTGACAAAACAGCCTGCAAAACCCTGGAAGCAATAGATGCATGTTGCCACCTCCCCAGCACTCTGATAGGGGGGCTGAGAGCAGCGCAGCAGGACACACAGCCCATGCGTTTGTACCACAAAACCAGGGGGAGGCCACCGCCTGTTAGCCAGATCCAGGAGGGCAGAGGTGCCGGATTAGTTTTACAGCTTTCTAGCACTGAGATGTGTCTGGGGCCAGGGGACTTTTTGATGGACGCATGGGAGCAGCACTTGCATTCTGCTTGAAAGGGTCATTTCCACATTTCACAGCAGTGGCCTATGGGGGACCCCGTGGCAGATCAGCAGCCTGGGGGCTGCTTCTTGGCAGGGGGAGGGACCCAGGCGCCTTTCTGGCTGTTTCGTAGGGCCCACTGCGGCGGGGACGGGGGGGGGGGCACAAGAGCAGCTAATCCCCTTACTTGGTTGAGGGAGGCTGGGCGCAAGAGGGTGGGGGGGGGGCAGGAAAAGAGTTTAGGAGTGAGGGTGTCTTGGTGTAAGGAAGGTTGGGGGTGATGCTGGTTGGGGATGAAGCTCTTTGGAAGCAAGGGCATTTGGGAATGAGGGAGACTGGAACAAAAGCATTGGGGGCAAGGATGTTTGGGAGCAAGGGCTTTTGCAGGCAAGGACCGTTAAAGGGGAGGGTGTTTGAGGCTGAGGGCGCTTGGGTGCAAAAGCATTTAGGGGTAAGAGCGTTTGCAGGGCAAAGTCATTTACGGGAGAGGGCACCTGGGGCCAAGGGCATTTGGCGGCTGGAGCCGTTGGGTGTGAGGGCGTTTTGGGGAGAGGGTCTCGGTGCTATTGCCAGCTCCCGACTGCCTCCTCTGGTCCCCGCGCTCGCTCAGCGATGCGGCTCTCGGACACCGGGAGCAGGAGCCGCATCCCACCCCCCCCGCCTTCTCCCCCGACGCCCATTTCGGGGCCTCTCGCCCCCCCCCCCCCCCGGAGCACGAGCCTCGCGAACGGGCAGGGGCAGCGGCAGCGCCCCCCCCATCTCGCCGGGCCCGGCGGGGCAGGGCGGCAGCGGGCGGGCGGGGGGCGCGGCGGGGCCGGCCGCGGGGGCGGAGCCGCCAGTCAGCGCCGGGCGCCGTGACCCCGGGGCGGGGAGGCGGCACGGCGGCCGCGGGGACGCGGACCGGCCGCCCCTGCCCGGCGCGGCGAGCCCCGTGCGTGTGTCCCCTCCCGGTCCCCCCCCCCTCCGCGACACACACAGACACGCACACACACGGCACCGGGCGGGGGGAACCGGCTCGGCCCCCGCCCCACCGCCCGCCCGGGGAGGGCTGGGGCGCCGGTCCGGCCGCCGCAAGCTCCGCACTTACCCGGGCCGCGGCGAGGTGTCGGCGGGCGGGCTCCGGCGAGCCGTAACTGCGGGGGGCCGGGGGGGGCCGCTCGGGTTTGGGGGGGGGTCCGTAATCCAACAGTCTTTGGGCTGCCAAATGTAAACACTCCGCCATGATTTCTTTGTTTAGATAATTGAACCTGCCTCCCTCTCCCTCGCCGACTCTCGCTCGCTTTTATTTATTTATTTCCCCCCCTCCCGTCATCATCATCATCATCATTATGGCTTGTGTGGTTTTTTTTTTTTTTTTAAAAGGGTTGTTATTTACTAGCTGCATTTAACAACTGGTTTTTAAAATATTTATGTATATATATATTTAGGTAGCAGTCTGTACCTCTGGGGGGGGCGATGGGAGGCACCGAGGAGAGGACGCTGCTCCCCCGGCCCGGGGGCTCCGTCCCCCTCCCCGCGGGCGGCGAGGCTCCGGCGGCCGGGGCGGCGGGAGGCCGCGGCCGGGGCAGCGGCAGGAGGGCGGCCCACCTCGCCGCCGCGCCGCGCTCGCCTGGAAAAGGCTGGCTTTTTCCAAAGGCATCACCCCTCGCAGCGGGAAGGTAGCAGCCTGCTGGGGGGGGGGCCGATGGAAACTTCCAGATTTAAGTTTCTTCACTGCATGTCCCGAAAATGCAAGCTCGACATGAAAGCAAGCTTGTTGTTATTATCTGTCAGCACTACGTGGGAATTCCCCATCAGGAAATACAGTTTTGTTCTAGGAAATTTACAGGACGTGTTAGCATGGCTAAAGAACGTTTCACTTGCGTTCCCACTTTGGCAGCAAGTTTCTCCATTTGGAAATATCAGAATATTTCCTTCGGCAGTGCTCCCTGAAAAAGACTTCAACGCACGTCATTGATGTCCATAAATCCCTTTTCACAGACCTGATCCCAGCGGATCACAACGTCCAGGACCCTCCTGGAAGTGCCCTGGGAGGACGCGGGAGGTTGAGTTGCGGTGCCGAGCACACCAGCCACCCGGGAAGGACCTGGTGCCCCACGTCTTCCACAGGGCACTGGAGGAGTTTAGGCATCACGTCACTCAGGAGTTGCGTGGAAGACTCTAGAAATTCTCCCAGGCTTGTATTTTGTTAGTTTTTGCATTAAGGAAGAGCACTGCCTCCCTCTCTCTCCTGAGTGTTTACTTAACCATCATTCATTTCTAGGAGGTCTTCAAACGCTGTGAAGTGTACAGCATTTCAAGAGCGATCTTTGCTGCGGGTGTGTAGAAGACAATACCACAAAGACAATTTAAAAAATCATTATATAGAAAAATAAGGTGATTTACTTACACTGTTATGCAGTGGAGATAAAATGCTTAGTGACAGCATGCCAATCATCAAACAAGTTCCCGATACATTTTCCCCTGAGACTGTTAGTACAATAATGATCGCCATTCCTATAACCAACTGCCTCTGCTTTGAAAATAAACCAACAACTTGTGCATTATTGTACCTTGACTATTGCGTCTGCCTTTGGCAGAGGTCCTCGTTCTGCAAAGGGCTCACCAGTTTGGACCCCCAAACCTCCACTAAGTCCCACTAATCCCTTGTAAAGCCATTGTTAGTTCTTGGGGTAAGGATGTCCCTTTATGTACAAGGAGCATAGAGGAAAAGAACCAAAAAGGAGTACATGTATATATTACACAGGCATGGACTCGTTCAATCAATAAGAATACAGGGTTGCATTACAAGGTACCATTTGCGAACTGCAGAGTTATTTGTGAAGTATTTTACAATAAAATACCGGGAAGTTGGTTGGGTCATGGCCGTTAGTCAGAGCAAACAAATTGCCGTGCAGGCCTTGGAGCTGCTCTGGAGAGCTTGGCAGCTCTCAGGCCAGCCCTTACAGCCTGACATCCCTCCCTATTTCATGTATCACAACAAACAGCATCACAGTTCCTCACAGTGACCCCAGCCCTGCTGTCCTACTTCTTTCTTGTTCTTTTAAACAGAAGTTTGAGAATATTTTCTGGTTTCTGCTTTCTCCTCTTCCCTCTGAAAGGTTATGCTATTTACTTACGATTCTATTTTTATTTCTCTGCCAGGATTTCACTGCAATCTCCCCTTTGTGGAATTTATACTTGTGGCCATTTAAATTCATTTCAGGCTAGAACTTGGCATAAAGGTTCGCAGCTTCTCAGCCAGACTTGAATTACTATATTTAATCTATACTCAGCTCTTAGGTTGGTTTTTTTTTTTTTTAAATGAGAGTGAAGATAGAAATAATTTTGTTGTGGTTCCAAATGGTGGCATCATGCTGTACTGATTTCAGATCTTGTCTTCATTCCACTAGCTTTTCAAAGGGACATGCCAGAGCATTTGAGACATGACTTTAGGAAGGTGTTGCTTTACAGTCCTTTAAAAATGAATTATTTCAGCATAAAACTCTATGAAAATTGGGCATTGTGAATGCACAAGGATATTTTTATTGCATTCTTAGATATGGCTCACTGGACAGTGAAACCAATTTTCATGTGATCTTAAAGAGGGCAGAAGTCTTTGTTAGGCTTTGAAAAAGAAGTTTTGCACAAATTTGTTTATTTTGTGTTACTAATTTTTGTGAATATTCAGGCAGTGCTGTGTTGGCCTCCACACCTACAAAGAATACAGAATGACAAGCAGGTCTTTATTAAACTAGATTACATTGGATAGCCTAAATTTCCTCTCTCTATTCATCGATTTAAAAACCAAATGCAGTACTTCATCAAACATGAATTCCATTGTATAAGTCCAGCTGAGCAATTGCTCAAGAAATCTTTCTACCAAGTCAAACTTTTGTTTGCTTCAGGATTTTTATTATTCAACTTTTTCACTGCAGTGCCCGGCACAGTAGATCATGGCAGAGCTACTGGTAATACTAAATAAATGTAACTAAGATAATACATTTTATCACAGCACATACATATGTGATAAAGCGGATCCTGTGATAGATCCTATAGTCTTTCAGTAACTGCTGGGTAGAGACAGTGTGTCACCAGTCAGATGGGCCATCACTATCCAATCCCTTGCTTCTCAGAGAGTAATTCACAGCTGTGGAAAATGATGGAAAATCATACCGGAGCAGCATGATAGTATTTCCTCTTCCTTTACAGAGCTGTTAATGATTTATTTTATAATTAGCTATCGTATGATGCTACCATGCAATGAGCACAAGCGTAGAGGACCCCATAGTCCTGTTGAAAAATGGAATAAGTGGCAGTCCCCGTCTCGCGAGCAAGGAGTCCAGAATGCACCAGATTCATGACTGAGCAAGTACTGACTGCGCCTTTGACCTGCGTAGTCAGCGGTATGCTTAGGGCATGCTTTAGAAAAGGGTGGTATATCTTAAGGAATGGAACTACTTACTGGCCTGAATGGGGACGTAAGTAGAGGGATGGGGTTGTGACATAAGGATCATAGGAGAAAGTGTGCGAAGACCCGTAATAATAAGCTCGTACTTGAGTATCTTTATGATCTAATGTATGTAGTATCTCATTCTGGAAATGGGCACTGTAAAAGGCTATTTCGCAGACAAAATTTGAAAGAATGCTGCAAGTTTTTAGAACTACAGAAAGAAGCTCAAATAAAGGGAATATGCACGTTTTCCTCCATTCTTCTCATCTGAGGGTTAAGTATTTATGCTAAAGTAACTAGTTCCTTTGCAAAGCTGTTTTCTATATTAGTTTACCTTCTCTGAGATTGCATTTGAAATGTGTGTGTAGAAAAGCAGAGTGATGTGTAGACTGGGAGTATTTTAATCAATGCAATATGACAATGTATGCCCTAGTCATAAAATTGTTGCAATGTGAGAGCTATGTAATAAGCTGTGCTGTTGTACAAGGGAGTAGAAAGAAGGTCTTAAAAAACAGCAGTAAAAGTCTGTTGCCTAAAAAGATAACATCCAGATCCAAAAATAAGGTTGAGATTATATCTGTCAGTCTAAGAGCATGCTACTGGACCAAAAAGAAAAGACCCAGGTGCTGAGTTTCTTTCTTGCGAGCAGATCTTTCCACTGTAAATGTGGGTAAAAGCAATTATGGAAGAAAATATGAAAAATAAAGTTTTCTTTGAATGCTTTGCACTGCGTTAACAAATTGCTATTGCACAATAGTAACACTGCATTAATTATGTCACTATTTTTCCTTCGTGATAGATTATTGTTAGTAATTCATCACTGTAACATATTAATAGTGGTATTAGTTTTTAAACAGAACAATCATATTAGTAGCATACTTGTCATATTAGTGAAAATTAAGAAAATGATGAAAAATTGCTACCAAGGCTTTGGGGCTCTAACATTGCAAGGAAATCACTTTTTCCCAATCCAGCAGTTTTTCAATGAGCATATATTTTCTTGTAAAGATAAAGAGACTGTTTTACAGTGTTTTCTGTCCAAAAGCCAGGAGCCATTTCGAAATATTTATGCCATCCTTTTAATCCCAAATGTGTGTATTCTTTTATGATCCTAATACTGTGTGTTCCGCCTTTTAAAAGCCTGAGTGCTGTCATTCACAACCCCTGGCATGAGGCTGTTGGAGGCCATTAACTCTCTTTTTGTTGGGGATTGTGAGTCTGTACTGTCCAGCATACTCGGAGAGTACAATACAACTGCCCTTCTGAAGGATTAAGCTACATCCTCTACAGAGGCACTCAGCTGTGAACTTGTCTTACATGCCTCCAACCAGTCACTTGCATGATGATTGTGTTTGGGGTTTTTTGTTTGTTTGGAAAGCAGATAGCTTCAGGCCTCTGTGAGCACGCTCCTCCCCACTTCTTCATCCTCATCTTTTATATTTCCAGCATCTTCTTCTCTGGTATGGTATCTCTCGCTAATGTAGAAAGATGATGTATAGATTTCCCTAAGATCTCTAAGAGTAACAACCTGAATTAGGTAACAGGGTTGTAGAGTGGGATATCCTGCTCCCTCCGTCTTAAACATCTGGTGCCTCAGAATCAAGAAAAGATAAAACATTGCCCAAACCCTGAGAATCCTGTTTGGAACTGGAGTAACTGGTTTTGCCTGCTGCTTTGTGAAACCAGGAGGCAAATCTCCAACCTCTCATCTGTTTAAAAGCCAGCAAAACACAACATTTTCCTCACTTTTGCAACTACTTTGGGTTGGCTGTTTCATCATTCGCAAAGCAGTTTCTTTGGCTTTCATCTGCTAATTTAATGGAAGACATGAATAGCTTTCGTTTGATTACCAACAGAATGTCACACTGGAAAAATAAGTTTTTACTGCCAAGCAATAGGCCATGATGAAATCAAGGGTCAAATTGGACATATCTTTTATTCAATAATCAGTTAAAGCCAGTCAGTCAAACGCAAATGAAATGGTAAATTTATTGAGTTTTCAGAATGGCCAAAAAGTAGCCGTTATATTCAAGGCTTGTCTCTGTGCACGATTGCTTCCTCTGACCATGTGATTCACCACTGAAAGTATTTTGGGGGTTTAGAAGCCCGATCAGAAGGAGGATTCCCAATATCCATCTAACAATCCTCAGTCTGCTACTGACTTTAGGTAAACCATCTCTAGACAAAATGACTATTACCATAAGCTGGAACCATCCTAGGGGAGTCAGACAGCTGAACGATACTGCACCAACCACAAATGTGACCCACACATACAATAGGGTTAATAACAATGACCTGATTGCAAAGACTAATTAATGCTTATAAAAAGCTTTTATTCTCTAAACTGCTATCGTATTAGCAGGGCCACAGCATCTCTGTGAGCAAAAGTATGTGCAACTGTGACACCTAGGCTGTGCCTTGCTGAAAAAAAAGTTCCTCAGGAAACATCCATACTGACGCAGGGACCAGCTTTATAATGACCCCGAACTCCATGTCCACTGACCATCTGCTCTGAAAGCCTCTCAGCTTCTCCCCTGGCAACAAGTCAGTCTAGGATTGCAGGTGCTGCTTGAGCTCCCCGATCTCAGCGGGGGCTGGCCCTTCTCCCCACCTTTCCCGTTCATGTGTGTAGAACACACCTAGGCACGGCGCAGCTCACACGCGGGGCCGCAGTGCCAGCCAGTGCCGGTCCCAGGACCCCTCCTTTGGTACGCAGCTGCTTCTCTCTATTTTTCTTAACAGCAAACAAGCCATGGGGAGAAGCATGTGGCTTAGATGACCTCCCCTGGCACGTAAACAACAGTGAAGTAAAGTTGGGATTTTACCGTCTCTTTTCTGAAATTTAATTTTTCAAATAATTCTAAGCTCTTAAGGTGTTGTGCAAAAGACGGCTGCAAGCAGCTGTAGCACTTCAAAATGATAATCTCCCCAGCAATGTTTATAAAGTTGTGCATGTATTGTGGCACTGATTTTAATACAAAACATTAGATTGACATCCGATCTACACATAACATGCATTTGACTGACACGGGCATTTATTATACATTGATGTGATATATGCCAAGCATAACAACAGCTCTGACTGACAACACAGTGAAAAAGGACTTGTGTTATCCAAGTTCGATTCAGAACATTTCCATCCTTCCCTATTTAGTGGTAATAATTGTGCTACTCACGAGAAGATATTTTTGGAGTAATACAGCACTGTAAATTGGCCCAAGTGGCACCTAAGTCCACAGCAGAAAGAGCAAGAGGTCTTTTTAGTCTCTAAGCATTTAGAAAAGATAACATAACTAGGGCTCCAGTGAATTGGAGTTGTCAAAATTCACACCTAAGAGAAAGGGGGTGTTGGGCTTGTTGCCAGGAAACAGCATCTGGTATCACATTTCTAAAAGGAAGCATGCATATGAATGCAAGTGGGAGCTGCAGCATGATAAATCTATCACAGAAATTGCACCTCCTCATGTCTGCGTTGTGGCACCCGCCCATGCGAACTTCCTTGCCCTGATTCCTTAACAATACTTTACTCAACAGCCAGAGACATGTAGGCAGTCTTTTGCAGGACCAGTTACAGGTTCATCTTCACTGTGTGGCCAGTGCTACAGACTATGTCCAGGGCCAGAGAGCAAGCTTGACTACTCTTCATAATGTTAACTGCTTGTACAATATTTAACTTGCTCCCTGGCTCAGTTCTGAGGCCATGCTTGGACGTGGTTGGAGGGATAGGACGAGGAAGGAGCCACTCCCATAGGGGGACAGGACTGCACTAAGCTTGCCTCCCACCATTCTTCACAGTCCTCCAGCGCTGTCCCAGCAGCTTTTTAACCTCTAATATTTTCTGTGCTCTGATGCCATACTCCGTGGTATGAGAACAAACTCTCACAGTGTTTCAGTTACTGCGAACAAAGACACACACACACACAAGAAGAATTCTGTTGTGTGGACATGGGGACATCACACAGAGTGCAGAGGACACTCAGGGTCAAGTGCTCTGCACTGTGGGCACAGCCAGCTAAATCTGCTGTGCCTTTAGGGCCTGGAGACATATCTGTCCTTGCTTTATTCAGGGGGGATAGATATAGACCTAGAACATGGAAGAGAATAGAAAGGAGTAATACTGGAAGTATTACCCGTGATCCAGGGCACTGAAATAGGTTGGTAGTGCAGATTAGAAATATTCACTCTAACTTTTCCAAGACTGCTGAGTTTCTTCGTAGGACAGAAATCTCCAGAACATATTCTGGTAGAGCCAGGTAAAATCTTTACTGGAAATTCCAGTCCCTGGGCAGGCTCTCCACTCCTAGTGATGGTGTGAGCAGACGACCAGGGACTGTGAGAACATCTGCTGTCCTGACAAGGTTCCCAGGACTGCTTTATGATGTGTTGCTGTAATTGTAATAATTAATATTGAATGTACAGTATATTACTGAGTTTTCTTAAGTATACAGATGGACAAATAACTTGCTAGTTTGCCAAATTATGAAACACACTTATCCAAGAAGCAAAAACTAAATAAATAACAGGATATTATTCTGGGCACCCATTCTACCAATGACATCAGCAGAGGTTTCACAGACTCTGTATACCTCCAGTGCAGGCCCAACTTAAGAGCTCTTTTTTAGACAGAATTTCTGTTCACTCTCAGTATGGGCCGTAATGCAGAAAATTAAGACATTTTCTTTTTTTTTTTTTTTCATTAATTCCCAGCAGTATCTTTCTTGGTTCTAAAGTTTAAGTGATTTTCCCAACCATATTATAGTTTTTAGGTATGTAAATTTGTTAAAACTTAAAGCTACCTGGCATCATTTAAATTGAGGGAGAAAAGGAGATTTAGGAACTGACAACATAAAGGCCCTTTCCTGAAGAAAGAAAGAATTCCTTTTTTTTAAGCACAGTGTCTATGCTGCTTCCCCACTTAAGGGAATAGCTGTTGTATGGTAAAAGCAGGTCATGACAAGTTTTAATTGTCCAGGTAGTTGTGAGTCCAGGGTAGAAGAGAGAAAAAGCTGGCTGAGGGAGATACACAATAAGTTAATGTTCCCACAAATTATTTCTTGCCTTGTATTTAAAAGGCCTTTTATTTCAGACGGCCTTTGGCACTGTAACTGTGCCGTGGATAAGTAGCGAATTCATTTTACAGAATGTCAATCCTGTGTCTCTACATGGCTGTTCTATTATTTTTAAGTAAGGCCTTGGCATACCATTTTGTTTTATTTATGGTCGCGTTACTAATTTTCATTACATTAACCTTGTATATTTGCAGTCTTCTGAGCTGTGTTTTGTAATGAAGTACCTAGGTACTCTGGGGCAGCAGGCAGCGTACAGGCACATTTTCTGAGTAGAGAATTCATCATATATTATGATTATTTACATCACACCTGAAGTTTATCAGAATATTAGGCTTTTTTATGGTCTTATTTATGCTAGTATTAGTAGGAATGGTTCTTTCAAACTAAAGGAGTTTTGAGTGGCGAATCATTGCTTTATGTTAGAACCTGTTGATAGCTGACAGTATTGCATTACAAGCTGGAAGGCATTGCTTTCTATAGGGTCATCACTGCTAATATATAAATTTCAGGATAGTAATTACCAGACCAATGCTGGTCTTTTCTAGTTTTCTGCAAGTAAAACCAACCTCTGCCGTATGAATAGCAGTAGTGTTTCTGCTGAAAGTGACAGAAAACTATGCTGTAACTTAACAATCTCTTGAATATGGTAAACTGAATACCATTCCTGTCACTTGCATGACTGTTATAGAACAGATGAGCAAGCAAACAATAATTTGGGGCAACAAAATCTAACTATAAAGGTGACTTAAATATCTGCAGAGATAGGCAAAATAACTTATGTAAATATTTTTGAAAAGAGAAGTTTTAGCTGAAAGTAAAAAGACAGCAAATACATTTTTATGATAAGATTTCAGTTCTTCCCTGCAGCAGTCTGCTAATCTCTTGGCCAAGAAAATCTAGTCTAGTATAAATCTAATGCATTCAAAGACTCTAATCAATTTTGGTTTAATCTTATGGTGTTCTCAAGCTAACTTCGCTATAAAGAATAGGTAATATGCATTAACAGCATCCCCTTGGATGTGCTTCTGAGGGCTTATTCTGAGCCCTTACAGCTTTTTTGACTGATTTCTGGACATACAAGTTTAAACTGGATCACACAGAAGACTGCTAAATATTTTTTTGCACTTTTAAATGACAAAAGCAAAGTAATTTATTTGCTTGCTAGTGCTGCTCAACTGTTTCAGGATTCAGTCCTGTAAGGACTGATTTCTTTGAATGCTATTTTCTGTGTTGCTCGTTGCTTTCTAGGACCAACTGTCTTACTAGGAGATTCCTAACACTGATGTGAGAATGCACTTAATATAAAAACCTGAAAGGAAATTTTATCGTAGATTTTACCTCTTCAGTGCAATGCATGGAGCTGTGTCACATGCCAGTTAATTGTGACAGTTAAATATTCTCTTTATTCTGCATATTTAGCCACAAGAAACTTCTGCAGATATAGATATCAAAGATCTCATATCAGCTGAAGAGATTTGTTACGTCTTAAATTTAAATATGCATTGCAAAATAATAGGTGTATTGTATTTCTAAGAAATGTCCAATGTTTAGTTTACATAATGCATTTAATAAAATATTTAGAAGTAATGAGTAATTGATATTTTTAAAATGTACTGCTTTCTTGCTAATTGTCAGCAATGATCCCTATCACTTACTACTAAGACGTAGGTCGACTAATTTTTAGTTCATATGAAAATTGCAATTTAGATCTGGGAGCATTTCAAGAAGTTACATGTTGTTATGATGAGCAAATACATTTCCTTGTAGGCCTGTTAAATGTAAACAGTAGTGGAGTGTAGTTTATGTATCTTATTCCACATAGGTGTTTTTATAGCCTGCTGTGATTTTTTTTAATTGTACCTACATAATATTATTTATCAAGATCCTTTTAATTAATTAGAATAATTCAAATTAATTATGAGCATTTTTTCTTTAAACCAGCCCTCTTTTGCCTTATACATCTGTTGCTTTAAATTTTCTGAGATTCAAGTTCTGTATGGACAAGCTGTATTTCCAGGTTTTTCCTCTGTTTCGTGTTATTTGGGCTGGTTTTGTCTAACACGGTTAAGGATGTCAGAAGCAATATGTACACAGGCCATTAGTTTGGCAACTGCACAGAAGGCCACCATTTGAGAGCTGGTCTGCGCCAGGGTCAGTGGAGTTCAGGTGTGCTGCAGAGACAATGTATTCCCGTAGAATGGGGAGATAAGATTTGTGGTGACCTGTTCCATGGCCTGGTGAAAGTCGTAGAAGGCTCCTACTGCATACCTGCACTCTGTAGGCTGATGTATACAGGGGGAGTAGTGCCGTCCTCAAAAGAGACTGCTGTTTACCTGCTCTTCACTTAAAGCATTTCCAGCATATAGATGTTTCAGGAAAATGGGGCAGAAGGTGTTTCTTGGAGAAGGTAAAAAAATACCAGAGGGTACAGAAGAGCTTCAAATTCCAGAGGGAATTAGATGCTAGGAAGCAAGAATATCCAAAAGTGGATAAAGCTGTGTGCTAAATCCCACTGTCTCCCTCAGCTCTTGTATCAGCACCACTAGAAGTATATACGCATGCTAAGATTTTATGTCAATGCGGCACTCATGAAAACGAGAGATTAACAACAGTGTGACATGATGACCCCTCAGATCAACATCGTGTTTGAAGAGGCATTATTGTGCCATGTGTGGCTTCTCTAAAAATGTTAATAAGCTGGAGATGTGTGAAAACGCTGCAAAACAGAAAAACCTGATGGTGAGTGGATTGCAAGAGGCCACAAATAAATGCAAGCTTTACTATTGCAATTACCTTGATTTCCTCTGGAAGAACAGTGTATGTGCAAAAAAATAAGCTCTCCAAAGAACCTTCTTAGACATGTCAGAGAAAAGTCCCTTTCAGAAAATGCTCTGGGTAGTTTGTAGTTGAGAACTTAAGCCTTTGGTTTACCTGTATAAACTTCGTTTTGTTTTAAATGTGTCCAGTGCTTAACATAAGTTTAGGTCACTCTGAAAAATGAAATGTGCTCTTATTTATTCAGATGAATTAATACTGAAAAAACATGCATATAAAGACAAATTTTTTGAGTCTCTGTTGCACAAGAGAAATTTAAGATCTTAAGACCTAGAATCTTTCTCCTGCTATTCTGCAGGTTGTGGCTGCCTTGATCAAGCATCAGAGAGGGAGCACATATTAAGTGCAAAATAGAGACTGGTAAGAGGCAGCCTACAACTTTGGCTTTTGCAGTCTGAAATGCAGAATATTATTTAAAGTCTCACACAGAGCTCTGCAGCAAACTTCCATCCCTTTGTAAGGCTCGTAAGATCCCGTTATATGCTTATGCCTACACAAAAAATTGCACATTATGTGGGAATTCACTCTGGTTGTGTTGTGTGTGCAAACGGGGACTCACTAGGCAACCAGAGTTAATCTAATGTATAACTTAAGCTAGAGTTTAGCTTTTATGTTTTATTCTTGGAAATTCTAGTGACTCTAACCCCTGTGTCTTAGTCAGATATTTAATGAAAAGTAGTCTTATATCCAGCCACAGACTACATGTAGCATGCCAGAAGCACTGTCCTGTGGTTGCTATTGTCAAATAAATCCAGCCATTTGGAAAAGAGCATTCAGGAGGGTGGTAATCTTTCCGGATAGCAAAGAATTATTTAGGTTAGTTAGCACTACAGAACACTGCAAAGATGTTCAATGAGACCTAATAAGCCTGCACAATGGCAGCCAAATTCAGCATTGACAAATATGAAAATACATATTGGAAGGAACAGATTGAATTGCTCATGCACATTGCTGGGTTCTAAATTAACTGTAACAACTTGGGAAAAAGACCTGGGGGTCACTGCGGGCAGCTCAATTAAACATCTGATCAATGAGCAATGGAGGTTAAAAAAGCAAACAAAATGTGAGAATGTATAAAGCATGGGATGGAAAACAATGACAATATTGCAATTGTGCAATTATACACATTGTTAGCACACTTTCCCTGTATACAGTATTTGTTTCTGGTCATGCCATCTTAAAATGCATAGCAGAAATAGAAGCCCAAAGTTAGGCAACAGAAGAGAACAGAGACAAGGAGAAACTTCTGTATTAAGAGAGATTTAAAAGATGAGAACTGCTCAGTTGAAAGAGGAAATTAATAAGTGGGGACATGATAGAGAGATATAAAATAATTAATGGTATGGAGGAGGTCAATTGGGTGCTCCTATTTACTCTTCCCCATAATGTAAGAACAAAGTGACATCCATTAAATTGAAAAGAAACAAATTTAAAACTGATAAAAAGAAATACTTTTTTACACAATGCATAATTAGCCTGTTGAACTCACTGCAACAAGCTATCATTATGCCCAAGAGCTTAGCAGGATTCAGAAAGGATTATACACTTATTTGGATAATGAGAGCGCCCAGGGATACCTTAGATAGGATAAAAATGGTTGGGGGTGGAGATATATGAACCCTCATGCTTCAGGGCATAAACCAATCATTAGCTGTCTGGGATTAGGAAGAAACTTCCCCTATGAGCAAATTATTCAATAATTGTCCATTATGGGTTTTCTTGCAAATTCCACTGAAGCATCTGGTCCTGGCCACTTACTGTAGAGACAGGGCATTGGACTGCCGACGTGATCCAGTACGGTATCTCTGATTTGCATTTCCCAAGTTGTCATACGCATTTGCTGTGAGCCTAGGAAAACCGACTCTGTACCAAAAGGGATAGTTCTGTCTGTTTTGTGACCTCCTTGCTGCATGGCAATTACTGAATATTTATTTATGTATTTATTTGTGATACAGACAGGACAGGATGAAGTTCTGTCTTTCAGAGAGGACAGATTTTTCATTTTCAATGCACTCATGGCTTGCGCTGAGCTGTCTAAGACTAACATGGGACAGTGTTCTATCTTTCAAAGTTTTGTAAAGCCTTTTGTGAGATTCACTGATAGTCAAAAGAGCATGTGATTCTACTGAAGTATTATTAAATCTATTTTGGTTTTTATTTTGTTCCTTTTGATAGTTCACTTGACAGATTTTTCTCCTTTTTCTGCTTTCTCCACAAGTGGGAAATACATCCTGATACAAAGTTTTAAGGAAACAGTATTCCAGTCTTCTGTTGTACTAGTCCTATAGCAATCTAGGTAGGATTCTCCAGTAAAGGTATGTCAATTTTCCTGTCCTGGAAAATCAGTGAGATATTCTAAGTTACTTTCTGAGGGTGCTTTGACCATAGGAAAGTCAAGTAAAACCTGCCAGTTTTTCCTACTGTGTAATATATTAAAAATCAGATGCTATTGAGATGTTTTTGCATTTATTTTTATTTTGTGGTTTGTTCTCTGCCATCCATTTACCCTGTTTTTAATTCATTCACTGCATCTTATGATCAAGTTTTACTATTACTATCTAGTTTTACTATTTTACTATTACTATCTAGGTTTTTTTACTGTTACTTTTTTTTTCTACTACTACTATCTACTATTTTACTATTACTATATAGTTTTACTATTACTGTTATTTACTATCAAGTTTTACTATACCATTTTAGTACATGAAATTCTGCAACAGAGAGCATCAGATGAAAATATAATTTCTCCTTTAAACCAATCAGAAGAGCATGCATATATACATAATGCAGAACTGGTACAGTTATTCTGGAATATCCCTTTGTGACTTACCGACCAATCTCTGTGCCTGGAACTCTCTTCTACACCCTTGTTTACCTACGGATAGTGCTGACAAGATCCAGTAGGGTCAAATAATCACCAAATGCAACCTAAAGTGCCTTCGGTTAGTATATTTAATTGTCAGGACACATGACCTCATTATTAGTTCTTACAGTACTGTGACCTGACAGTGTTGAAAGCAAAAGGATAACAATGCTTCAAAGACAAACTGTTTGTGGAGAAAGGAGTCAATGGTGCAGAAAATAAAACAAGGTAGATTAACTTAAGGGAGTAAATTCTTAAACTCAATGGAGAACCAACTTTAAAACATGTAATTGTTCCATTATGCTGCATAAAAATCATCCTTAAACCACACAATTATAATACTGTTTTCCACACAAGAACTACATAAATGTATTTCAATGCAGTTTATGGAAAACGGACACAATGACTACTTGTAATGGCGGAATAGCTTTTATGTTTTAAAACCAACAGAATGTTTAAAAGTTTTGTAAGCTTGCTTAGAGTTTTGAAAATTTGGAATTAGGTTTCCATAAAAAAAAAAAAAATTGTTTTCCTCATGTGTAACTTCTTAGTCTGCAGTATGTGTCTGGGTATTTTAATAATACATTTTCCTTAAATAATAATAGCAACCAATCCCATTTTGAAACTTTTGGAGCCCTTAGGAGATGTATCGTGTTTATCAATCTACAAGTAGCAGATGCAATTTCAGATGGAGTATAATGGAGAAAATGAATGATGAAGTTAAATGCAAGGATCAGCACTTCCAGAAAGCCTCATGAATGATGACAACCAAGTTGGAAGCATAGTTTTAGAAAACTATATTCAGGGAGACCAGCTGGACTGAGTTAACAAGTAGTTTACAAGACTAATACTAGAAACTTTTTAAGTCTTTAGTTTGAATTCAGCCCAAGTTAGTGACCAAAAGGAGTTGCTATAGAACAACTCTGTCAGTGGCCTAGATGAAGTGAGTTTTCTGGTTTTGGTCCAATTCCTATCTCCCGCATGTTCACACCACAGAAATTACCAGTCTGAGTGATACTGGTTAGCATCCTTTCTGGCAAGTCTCGGATAGCTACGGATTGACTCGGCGCGGAGAATGAACAATGCTGTCAGCCCCATGTGGGGTTCCTCTGGGTCATGCTGGAGGCTCTGCAAAAGCAAACATAGCTGCTGCCTATGCTCTATCAATTTACAGATAAATGGAGGTCATCAGTCTCTAGGGATGCCAACCAGTGCCTTTTCTGAGTGTAGATTTCACATTTGTAGCTGTGTTTCCTGGCTCCTAAAAGCCCTAAACTGTTGGAGGACTTCAGGTATTCATATGAGCAAAATATTGCAGAGAATAATACAGCCAATAGGAAATAAGTAAACATTTCCTCTATGTTTCTTTGAAAAAAAGCTTCATAACCACTGTTGAATGTCCTTTCTTGAAATTGCTGAAGCATTAGCCAATATGGTCCTCAAAGGGGTTTCTGTTGTAAAAGTCTTAGGTCTCTGCCTGTTACACCGCACAAATGATGCTGGTATTGAGACTGCTTGTACAGCAAGGATGCACTAAGAGAATGTCATTTCAGTGTAGTTTCAGGACAGTGTTTTTAACACTTCCACTCGGGAGTTCATCCTTCAGATGAGTCCTCACATAAGCTCAGGCCCTTCTTTAATGCATACTTGCCCCAGCCTAAGCTACTGATTTTGTTGGCATTGGCATTGGCTAAGATTTTTCTTGAAAGACACTCTGCTCCCTGATCACCACTCATAAAGCCCTGAGAGCTCTCTTGTGACAGCTGAGAATCAGGGCCACTGTCTGGTGGTGTTTTTTAGATTCTTTCCCAACAGCTTTCGTATCAAATGAAAATGTTCAATTAAATGTATTAGAATAGATATAGAAAGAGAATCACATATAAGGGACCTGAAAATGCACTGTACAAGACTATATTAAAAAAGTAGTCACATAAAGACTCATTGCTACAGCATATTTTCTTCATTATTTCTGCCTCATTGTATGTGAAACTATATTAGTATAATGAAGTGAGAAATAGTAGGATATTGGATATTATATTTCCTGCCTAGCAGTTTTAGAGAATTTAGCTCAAGGCAAGAGAAAATGCAGCCTTTCTGCCCTGAAGAATAAACAAAAACCTGTTACAGAAATAAAAGTGTCAGTAAGAAATCAGGTGGTCTCTCCACATGCATCAGTGCATTTCTTACCATAGCTTTATAGAGAACTGCTTAGGGTTTAGTTTGGTTTGGCTTGATTTAGAAACACTCATGCTTCTTACACCAGGATAAGTACTTAAATGTGTATCTTTCCTCTTTGTAAAGAACAGAGACATTTGGGATGTTGAATAATCAAGCTGCCATTTATCAAACTTGAATGTCAGAGGAGTGGGGCACTGCAAAGCTCCCTGCTCCAAGACTTCAGGTCCCCTAGATCCCAATTAAGAAAAAAATGATTTTTTTTTCCTCTCCTTTCATCCCCCATGCTTTATTTTCCTTATTCCATATGTAAGATATCTGATGTTTCAAAAATTGCTGTTTTTCCTCCTCTTCTCTCTTATCTATGTTCTCTTTGGTGTGCCATTAGTCAGTCTTCAAAGTAATAATTCTTCTTCCTCCATGCAAATTGTAAATTCTTCACAGTCTTGTCTGTCAGATATTTTGCTTGCTTAAGTAGACAAAGAAAGCTTACACTATCAGGAAAAGGAGAATCCCAAAGATACAGATACCAACATTTGCATTTAGCAGTAGAAAGATATAGGTATCCAACCTTAAACTTACAACTATTTTACAGTAAAAGAACTATATGTCAGCTATAGACGTTCCTGGACTTCCAGATGATTAAAGTATTCTAGTTTTACAGGAACACAATAGCAGATTTGTTTAAAAGGACTTTATGATTGCTAGAAAACAGACTTATTCAAGCTTTCGGGGATCTACACAGAGCTGCTGATTTGTGATTTAGTAAATAAGCAAAGCTATTTACATGAAGTAAATGGAACTCTTCAGAAAGATAAAGCATACAGTGTAAGAGTATTTACATATATATGGCATGAGATACAGCATCACAGACACCATAGTAGCCATTCACCTATATCATAACCAGGAGGAACCAAATTGCTAAATTACTGATAATTGCACAATTCTAGAAAATTATATACTAAGAAAAATGAAAGTTACAAAATAGCAGAGGAGCCAGTGTTGCTGGGATGGATCTTAGTGGACAGAAGTCCTGCTTCCACCAAAGACGTCTTGCATTCTTTTTATATAAGCTGTTTTTGATGTATAGCACTGGTGTAAACTGTACAGCAGACTTATTCACTTAATAGGTTCAGGTCAGAGAGTTATTGTATTTCAGCAGCTGGTGTTCAGAGATTTTGTAATTTATGAAGCTTATTAATTTACCAGATATTTGTTTAAAATGTCACTTTTCCCTTTACCAGGCCTTAGCAATAAAACAAAAATGTCTTATCAAAACAGTGGAACTTCACAGAACTTCCCACATTATTATGTAAAAGTCCATAAAATTAGACAAAATATCTAAAAATAAAAATATCCGAAGAGTAGGGCTTAAAGGAAAAATAATGCTATTGCCTTGAAAAAGATAAAAAGAGAAACGTGAGTGGGAGACTGGTGAAAAAAAAACCCCAGAAATTTTAAAAAACTGGATGACCTAATACGTTGTGTAAAACAGCAAGAAGTAACAAATACCTAGCCAGAATCTCATGAGTGAAGCACAATGTAAAGTTGCACTACAGTCTGCCTACTTGATCTTTTGGAACGAGTTGCTCCTGGTCTCATGCAAAAAGAATTGTAAAGGGCTGATACTGAAATAGCCATTGAGGGAAGTATATCCTAAAGGAGGCAGGAAGAAGTAACGGTTTCAGCAAGGACTCTGCAACTCATGCATTGGCCTTAGAGACAAGTCTGCTGCACTCCTTAAAAAGGTGTGACTCCCATTAGCTTAGCAGGCACACTGCTTTTCATTATAATGATACTCGCTTCCCATTTTCACCCCTGAAGGCAAAGCAGCTCTGTGCTGTTCCAGAGGACAGGGCTGTACCTCCCAGGAAGGATCTAACACCTCTGCTCTAGCCTTGTAAAGAAGCATGATGCTGATTAGAACCTGAATGCTCTTTGTTTTAACCTTTCTTCAGGTGTGACCAATCTAATATTCTTAAATGTGCATTTCTTCCAAAAGCTGATTGTAAGCTTTGTCAAATGCACTTACTTTCTCCTAGATCTTGGGCTTGGGGAAGTCAAGGCAGCGTAATTATAAAGGTGCACGGGCATAAGTCTCGCCCTTTCATTTGAAAGCGCAGTTATAACTATGTATACAGTAGTCAGAAGTCAGTAAGGCAAGTAGCCCATGTCAGAGGTTCTAGTGAGGCCATTTTATTCCACCTCCATGTGAAGGTATTCTACTCCCAGTGGAACCTGCAAAGATGGCCCTCCAGCAGCAGTGTTGAACGCTGCTCTACGAGATCAAGTGCAATCCTTTTGCTACAACCACATACAAAAAACCCCAAAAAAACAAACAGAAGAGCTACTAAGTATTGTCACAGTTCTGTGACCAATAGCTGGCATTGCTTAGACAGTAGAGGGCTAGATACAGTAATTTGACATTGCTCTGAACTAACAGAGCCCCTCCGCTCCACCATTCCTAACAGCCCTCCTTTCCCCAAGTGGAAGGGAACAGAAAATGCTTGCAGCTTAGAGATAGCTTCATTCTTTTTTTGTCTCTGGACCATGATGTCCACCCAAGCTGCTTTGTGAACCTGGACTCCTTCAAAATTGCCTGCTGACCTCTGGGAGTTCCTCCTTCTTTGCCAGCCCTCTCTGCCCTTCAAAAAGGGAGATCCATCAGCTGCTGGAACTGGATCTCCTCTACTTCACTTTCCCACTGCCAGATACTTGCAATCCCTTATTCCAATTCAGACTGCTATGGTAAGACAGGAGGGCTGACAAGAGCTCCCATTGCATGGAATTGAGAACTGCAGTCACTGGCATAACTTTGGGCAACATAAGATCAAAAATGGGCTGTTCTTGCAGCTGGAAACCACAAGAATTAGGAGTGCTTCTGTAATGTTGCCTTTCCCCTGCCATTTCTTCTAGTGAAGTAATACCAGGATGCCCTCATCCACAGACTTCCCACTTATTGCTGCTTGAGGACAGGTTTGTGCTATTAGAGAAAAGGAAAATTACCCTAACGAAGGCCAGGTTCCAGACCTGCATGTCTAACTTCTTTAATTCACATTAGAACAGTTGCATATCTTTCTTACCAACTACCATTTATTTTCATTTCACCCTGTTACAGTTTCCTCTGTATTACAGCAGAGCTAGTAGTTCACTGTTTGGATCTGTTACTTGCAGTTCCTTGGTGAATTTACAACATACATTGTACCAAAATCACTTTGTTTTACCTTATTGCCCAAACTAAATCACTTTTAGTGAAATTTCCCAGTACAGATACCAGCCTACTCGATTTTTTAATTCTGTCCATAGGAGGATACTAATTCAGCAGTTGTCAACAAACTCCATGCTTTGCATATATCTCAGAAAGCAAACTTATCCTGGGGGTCAGATGATCAGTTTTGCTGGAAAAAGCAATTTAGCCTTCAGCTAAGGCTTTCTTTTCCGTCAAGAGCTCTACTGTGAACTGTGTTTTCTGATAACTTTTCAAATTGTTTTATATGACATTTCTATATTTTCCTCCTAACACAATAATTCTATCTTTGTCTCAGGGATAAGGGCCGTAATACATTCTCATGTTTGCCACAGAGCAAGCACAGATTCATCTAAGATATGACAACCAGCATGCTTTCTTATCTACAAAGAGGGTCATCTGTTGTGCTTAAGAATATGGTGCAAATGATTGTACCAGTATATTGCTAATGCTTAAATCTACATTTCTATGTAAAATTAATTTTCTCTTTTGTCTGTAGTTGCAACTTGGAACACTTTCCTTATATGCACTATAAAATGTTAATAGCAAAATTTAGTGTGACTTTATGACTGTAGTGTCATTTTTCTCAGCTTGATCAGCTCTTTCAAATGGCATCATTATGATCAAAGTTGTTTACAGTAATAAAGCAAGAATAGTTCCAATAAAATAGTAGGTGCCTTTACAGTTAAAGAGTAGCTGGCATTTAAGAACGCAGCAGCTACTCATTCTGTGGGTGCAGAATTATAGAAGTCCACAATATAATAGAGTTAATGCATGTAATTACAAGATTGCCCCCCTCAGGATTTGAGGGCATTGAAAGAGACAACAGGAAATACATTATGAATCTGAAAGGGGGAAAAGTAGCAAAATTGCATATATTGATGATATAAGGAGAAACAACTATGCATTGAAGCTCTGAAGTCTCCAAAATTGTGGATTATTCTAATGCAACATCATTCTTCACCAGTAATTTGTCACCGGTTATTGACTTATGAGAATAAAATGGTGACACTTTAAATTAAGGTACATTTATAAATATTTTACTAATGTTCCATGATTAATAGAAATTACTTTAAAACTAAATTATTGTAGGTATGCTTTAACATGTGGGAACACATATGGATGATGTTTCAAAAGATGTTTAATAAATGATGTTCTAGCTATCAGCTATAAACATTAATACTCTGGGACATATGAAATCATTTATAAACCATGGGTCTCTCTAAAATCTTTAAAGAAACTTGTAGCAGTAGAGAAAATAATCAGTGATGGTGATTTACACCTACTTTACACCACGTAAAGCATAAAGCTGAAGCCTGGGAAAGCAGGACTCAAGGAATGTAATGTGAATGAGATCTCACAGGATCAGTTACTAACTGGGAGTATCATGGTTACAGTAACGCGTTAGGTGAAATTCCAGGTCAGCAGTTGCAGTGGATAAGATAATAAAGAAAATAATGAAAATTTGTTCAGTGGAGGGAAGAAAAAAGATCGATGATTCTTTAGTGAAGCACTGCCCAGTACTCCAGAAGACATGGGATCAATGCTCAGCTCTGCCACATACGACTTCTGTGACCTCACGTGAATTACCTATACTGTGGTTGTTGGAATGTGCAACACCATCCCTATTCACAGCAGTTTTATGTGCTGACTTCAAACAGATTTAAGCATAGGCTTAAAAGATGAGCTAGAGCTATTTTTCCAAGACCTTCAATTCTAGGATTCAGTGTCCAGTCTGTGAAATGAGATTAATAATACTTTCTCTTCTGCCACTTTTGTTTACCTGTATGGTATGCCAAGGCCCTGTGTGTACCAACAGTCTCTACAGCCTCTTTCCCCCATGTCCAAAGTCAGCTTTGGTACGGTGCAGCTGTGTAACCTTGCATCCGACTGCTGGGAAAACAGCTAAGTTGTGAGAAAAAGCTGCAAGAAGCCTCACAGGGGCCTCTGCCCCTTGACTTGTAAGCTGCGTTTAAGCTTGGACAATCTCACTTGGCCCTCCTCCAATTTGAAAGCTGCATCAGGACAATAATAGTAAGTGATATTTACTTGGTTAGCAGTGATAACTGGCAAAGTTTGGATCAAGGTTAAACAAGTGAAAACTCATTTTGAATGTTCACACCCTTGGTAATAATTTATTAGCAAAGGTTTTACCTGGGACAGTAACAAGTAAATCCCAGACTGATCATTGCCCTCCTACAATGTAACCTAGTAACAGTACTGATTCTGTTTGAAGGCTGTACTGTAAGATTGCAGGTCCCTGACAGAGAACTGAGGATGTGATTGATTTACATGACACTGTTTTAACTGAGAACACCGTAAAATAATTCAAAACCAGTTTGACATCTTGGAAGACAACCTTATATTAAGAAATGTCAAGACTGTAGAGCACAGAAAGAGAAGCCCATGATATATTTTTTCAATGAATACCAGAAGTGGTAGGGATGCATACCTATAAAACTCCTGAACAATGTGTTGCAGCACATTGTATCCTTGGAAAGGCCAATCAAGTAGCACATTATATGGTACTTGTGAAATGTTGCAAGTCTTGGAATGAGGCACAGAAATTTGAAACAGGCATATAAATCTGAGTCACGCTGTTAGGGTTGAAGAATTTTCTTTTATCTGGATTACCCTGCTGCTCTTATTTGATGTTGAAAGGTGTTTATAACTGTTAAACTGGGAATGAAAAATATAAGCCAAGATAATGTGGTGCCACATTCACCGAGAAAGAAGGCTCACTGAGGAAATCAAAGTTATCTTTGACTCACGGGATAAGAGGAGGAGACCTGTGCCTGGATAGGGGCAGGTTCCTGCATTTTCACAGGAAGAACAGCCTTTCAGAAATGATTGTCTCGTGTTTTCTGTTGGTAAACTACATCCTTATTATGTAATTGATTTTTTAAAATGTACGGGGCCACATTCTCCTCTTTTAATCGCACAGAAGTTTAATGACTTTCCCTGCCTTTTAAAGCAATTTTAATCACTAGAGACTCATGTCTACAGGGTACATAACACTGTGGTTATAGCGCACAATGCCTAGACAAACATAGCATTATTTCTGCTTCATCCTTCCTATGCAAAGAGAGAATTAATTCAGTTCTGATCCTTTAGATGCTCATTATCAGACAGATTTATACAAATGATTGTCTGTACATGTGGTTGGCAGTCCCGCTGAAATCAGGAGAGTTGCAATGGAGGAAGTTAAATATATGCATAAAGCTTTGCAAGATTTGGGTCACAATAACAAATGGGCTCAGTCTCTATACATTCACTGCAGTGTTTTCTCATTTGCCCTCATCTCAAAGTGACAGTGCATTTATACAGAGAGCTGCTTTTTAGAAACTCTTTCCAGTATTGTTTATTATACTTTAAATTGTTAAGACTACAAATTATTTTAATTAGTATTATTTCTTGTCTCTCCTCCATTATTTTTTCCAGTTCAACCTGTCCAAAGCATGAACACATTGGATAACGTCCCCTTTACAATCCAGGTAGTAAGAGAAATTTTTTTGGCCCTAGGATACCCTAGGGCCTCTGAAATGGCACTAGATGAGTATGTTTGGATATGTAGTCCCAAACTTGCAGACAGTTAAGGTCCCAACTATGCATCTTCTTATGGAGGAGATGTCTTATTCCTCTCCAAAGCCTTACTGAAGTCAGTGAGGAAACTCACATCTAATATTTTTTTTTTATTAGAAGAATTTTCTCCACAGAAGAAAACACCCATTTCATTCAGTCTTTGCCTGAGAACATGTTTACATTTCTCTCCCCTCATTCAGCACTATTTGGAATTGTATTAAGCGTACATTAGAGCTGCAGATGCATTAAATCCCTTTGCCTTTCCCCCTAAAAGAAAGCAGGTGAACATTCTCCTCCTACACACCATCCTGTTGCCCTTCTGCATCAGTCTGAGATGCCAGCTCCCTGTCTCATTGCTAGCATCTGGCAGCCAAATGCTTTCTCCCTTGTCACAGAACATGCAGGATGAGTTGAAACATTATCCACCAGCAGACACAGTAAGTGCACAGAAGGGAACGTGCTGCTTACAGCAACTCTTTTGCCTATTTGTTGCTGTCATGCTCCATGGCTATATTCTTGTGACCTTTGGTCTGGTGGACTTCCCAGTTGGGACCTGATGTAGTTACACAAAGCAGTGAGAAACGTACAGATCCAAGAGCCAGTTTTCCTCCCCCACCCCCCCGCCCCCCTTCTGGCTTGCACAAGGGTGGAGCAAAGCAGCATATCTGATTAATCCTTTTCAGACTGGAAGGCTTTGCAATTTTATTACAGGACAAAATTCTTACGAACAGCTCAAGCTAGAAATACTCTTTGATACAGAGAAATTTATTTAAAAGTTTGCCTGCAATGCCTGGTAAGACCAGAACTAGAATATTTGAATAAGCCCTTTGAAGCTTGCAGTTGCCTGAGTTCATTGTCGTCCAAAGCTATAGTCCAAGATGACTGGAGCTGCTCCAGGCTTTGCGAACTTATTACAAGCATAGGTGAGTTGCTGTCGTGAAATTGGAGTGTCCATTAAAACTTCAAAGGATAAGCTTGATCTAAGTTTTCCTTGTTATAATGTGTAATACTAATCACAGAGAGATTTATTAAGCTTCTCTCATTTTATAGGTTGAATCTAGTGTAGGGTCATGGAACATATTAAGGTTTTGACCAACAGTAAAGAGATGAAATTTTCATATTTTGCTATTCATGACCTTGGGACTACCTAAAATGGCAGCCACCTTTAATTCAATGCAATTGTGCCTAAGCACATCTGTACTTTTACTCTATTGATGTTTCAAGAGACAAAAAAAAGCATGAGAAGATTAATGTTGAGTGGGTTTAGGAGACATTTTAAAAGTCAGGCACTGTGCTAGGCCAGAAATGAGGGACCTTGCTATGTAAAATAGTCTTACACTCAGGTGGTAATGCTATAAATTGAGAAAAAAAGATATATAATTTAGTAAATTAAGTTTGAGCGCCCTGTCCAATCTGGAACTAAGTCTGTGTCCCTGCTGCACATTAAAGACCCATACTGTGTGCCTGAAAAATCACTGTTAAAACAGTGAGGTTTTGCACATACTTTAACGTTGCATTCCTATCTACTCTGAGTGAAATTACCAACTGGCACAGCACAGCTAATAATCTTATTTTTCCCTGACAGCACTGAGCAGAACCACAATGCAGATGAGAGAAGTGTTTATATTGCTTATGCTGCTGTAAATCTATAGTAGCTTCTGGAGATTGAGAAGGTTTGGAAGGGCTGCATTTTCCAGCTGTTTGCTTATTTCTTTTGACACTGGTTTTGCAGACTTGAGGGTGGGCTTCATCTGGCTAGGAACAGCCCTGGCATCGCCTAGACTCTCTTGGTATAGTTAGTTCAGATCTAGTCAAAGGAGCCTAGGGCTCAGTTTGTTTCACCTTGAAGTAGACTCCAAAATAGTTCAGTGACTGTTTTTCTCTGTTGACCTAAAAGGGAGATTTGTGTGCAGCGGGTACGTCATTGTAGATCCTTGTGAGACAAATATCTTAATTGGGTTTGGTTTTCAGAATTTCCAGTGCTCACTTTCATCATTTTCACCCAACATTTCAAACAAATGTGAAAACTTTAAAAAATCTTAAATTGCTAGAAGCCCTGTAATACTGGATCCCAAATACATAATTTACTGGATGGTGTTGTTTTCCATGTACTGTATTAATACAACTAAAAGCAACATCTATTTATCTTTCAAAGTTAACTGAAAAAAAAAACCAAAACCAAAAAACAACTGGATTTCTTTCCTTCTTAGGTTCTTTATGGTATCTAACAGAAACCCAATGACAAGGTTGTTTCTGCTTAAAAAACCCAAAACATTTGCAAGGGTTGCAAACCCCGTCAAGTATATGGGACAACCACTCTATTTGTTTTGAGGCACTACACTCAGAGCAGTTCTTACTTACGGTAACAGAAGACCCTACTTTCACTTCACATAATGTATGATAATTCTTTTATAAACTAAGCTAAATAATCTTGAAGGGTATCACTGGAGTTACTCTCGATTTACAGTAATGTAACTATGAGCAGAGTGTGAGCATGAATTCGTGTCTTATTCCATTTTTATATGCAGTTTTCACAATTTTGTTTTTACATATTTTGCCGCACTGGGAGGGCCAATGGTGTGAATGTGGCAGGCAACAGAGAAGTATTCATTCCTCCTGATATTTGACAGTAAGCTGAGAACCTTGTCCTAGTGAGGAGGTTGGTCTCCAAAAGCTTCCTGTGTAATCCATACAGAAAGAAAGGCTCCTCCAGAGAGTGTTTGCGAGCACCCGAATTAGACTTCTGCTCTGAACTGCTCTGTGGAGGGTCCTTTCACCCTCTTCATATCTAGGGAGATTGCCTTCCCCTCAGTATAAATTGGGTGCCCAAACGTACACAAAGGTGAAGAACCTCCCTGGAGGGTCTATTTAGTGCACAGACTACATGACTAGTAGGAGAATGCTTTTCATATTGGAGGGGTTAATTTGGACTGCTGTACAACTGTATTTAAATCTTCTTGCAAAGAACAACCTTTTGCCTACTACCCTAAAGAATTTATTTGTTTTCATGAGTTTGTCTCAACCTTCAAGTTATTGTAACAGTTTTGTGTATTTAATATACAGTGTGTGTTAATATCACAGACAGTTTTATAACAGCATTATAACATACACCATTCCCTCCAGCTTTTTATGGACATGTACGGTTCTGCATTAAACTACTGTAGCTTGTAGAATTTACAGTAGAAATCAAGAAAGAAGCCTGATGAAAAGCCTTTTAAATTGTGTTGTGTACATCCACTGCATCCATCTTGCAAAAGGACGAAAATGAAGAGAATTCTTATGTGATCATTTCTAGCATCGTATCTTAGCAAGAGTACAGGATTACCGTTCTGCTAGACAAACCATAAAGGAAAAAAGATTGTAGTACAGTAGGAAGGCTAACTTCATCTTTTTATTTGAAGTCAAGTTTAATTATTCATGTTTTCTGAGGAAAAACAGAACGGTAACTATGCATTCTTAGTTTAATAGAGGTCTCATTTTAGATTCTGCAGCATTAAAATACAACTAATATATCGTATCTAGAAAAATAAAAGCAGAAGAGACCCAGGAGAGAGCAAGACACACAGATAGATACCTCTCTCCCTACCTCTACAAAAAAATGAGCTAAACAACGAGGAATTTCATAATTACAAAGCAGTCTAATTATTTATTGTACTTTGAAGATATATTAATTCTTATTTTGAGAATTTCTATATAATTTTTAATGTAAGCTTTATGCAAGTGATGGAAGCTCCTATTATAGTACCAACCAAAAAGAAAAGACACAAAAAAGCTGGACTGTTCTTTTTACCTTAGAAATGCTCTGAATTTCTACTGAAAAATATAATAGAAGACACAAGTTATACTTCACATTATCAGTAAATACTACCATAACCTCACCACGAGGCAACACAGGTTGTCATATCTAGTTACTACTTTCTTAGGAAATAAATGACTTCTGGTTATCATGGGCCGATGTGACATGACAGTGTAAAATCATATTCCAGTCTGTGGTGAGCAAGATGATAACATATGTCACCACTCTACTAAACCTGTGAAAATCCCTTTGTAATTTTTTGTTTATTAAACCTCATGTTCACCACACTGTACAGTATACGGCTTCTTCACTGGTTACAGTAAAGCACTGCTTACTGTTAATTGCTTCTGTGCATTCCATTTCAATAGCAATCAACCTTAAACAAACTAGTGAAAACTCTCCTTAAAGAAATACTATGAGCATTTTTCAAAAGTACTAGTATGCTACCAAATTAACTCAAGGACAGCTCTAGCAATCTGCATCGCCTGTTTGCAGTCTACTAATTCAACTAAATTTAGCTCACAATTAAAGTGCAGCTGACCCATACTAAAAGTACATTACCTGCATTTAGGTTCTATTTACATAACAGTTCTTATCCTCTTTATCACTTTATCTCTCAATTTTTCTCATTTATCTTACTACAGATGTTCTTAATGGGGAATTATCATCCTGAAGAAATACTCTGAGGAAAATTATGATTAAACAGTCTATATATAATAGATAGAAGCAATTCCTGCAGAACTGTCTTTGCAAAGCAAAGCAAAAAGCAAACTGAAAAATTTAACTCCAGAGTTTAAGACCTCTATGTTTATATAAATGTCCAATCCCTCGTTGACCTTTGCTAAACATCCCGTAGTAACAAGCTCCACATTGTGCGAGAAGTATGTCTTCTGCTTTAAATTTCACTGAGTGTTCTTATCGTACATGACAAGATCCTAACCATCCTTATCAAGACATGATTTCACAGCTTTTTATCATACCTATCATGTAGCCCTTCTGCGAAGCTGGTGATGCCAATTGTTTCAGTCTTTTCCCCTTCTCCTCTGTCATTCTTGCCAGATAGAACTAAGCTGCTTCTAATTTTGCAAAACTTCTGTTTGCAGTTGGTGACCAGGATTGTACATCGTGTTTGAAATGCAGAGGACAACCGATTTGATGAGATTAAAGAGTTTTTCATATTATTCTTCCTTCCTGTACCAAAACTTTTTACTGTAGCTGCATGCCAAGTGGAGGACTTTATTGCACTTTTGACAATGCTATCTAGGTCCTTTTCCTTTGATACAATTAATTTAGAACTCACTAAGGTGTAAAAATAGATTAAAAAAAATCCTTGTAAAAATCCTTGTACATTAATTTGCATATATCAACACTGAATTTAATCTGCCATCAGGTTGATCATTCACCTAACTTGTTTATTTTCTTCTGAAGTTTCTTATTACCCTCTCTGGACTTGATTAACCTGAATAATTTTGTGTCACCTGCAAATTTTATCACCTCAATGCTCATCCCTTTTTCCAGTTCATTAAAAAATATATTAAACTATGCCACTCCTGCTGCAGAATCGCATGCACTTGGATGTCAAATTCTACTATGGTGAAAACTGAGAATTCATTTCTTCCTCCTTTTTAGAACTCCCAGTTGGATTGGTCCATGACAAAAACGAAGTGAAATCTTTTTTGACTGAAAGCTACAGGAACTTTATTGGGCACGGATTTTCTATTTTTGTCTTCAGTTTTGTGACTACTTAATTTCTTTAAATTTTGTGAGGGCTTGAAAGGCTAGACTTAAATGATGAAGCAGTTTACCTTTATCCACGCTTTAATGACATGTTCAATGAGTAGATAAATTGGTATGTGAATGTCCTGTTGTATATAGAAAATCAGAAAAACAATTTTTGTTTACCAGATCAGCTTCATTTAAAAGCAGTATTTATATTATACTAATTCTGGGGTGTATTGTTCTGAGCACTTTGGACATTTCAACATGCGTCTTTATTTAGAGTGTTTGTCTGAAGGGGTTAATTGAATTCCTTCAGAATGTGTGGCTCCCCGTATTTGTCATTTATGTTTGAGAGGACACTCGGCACACTCGGAGCCTCTTTTAGCCCTGCAAGGTTTCATTTTCAGAAGCAAACAAGCAACCTGTTTCCCCACCTGACATGTAATTGCTCCCTAGGATAGTCTGGCAAGCAAAATCATTACCAGTACTGAGAGGCTAAGTTTCTTGTTCCTGCAGCGAAGGATTTGCAGTTGTTAGTTCAAACATAAAAATTCTCTGTATTTCTAACTAGCAGATTTCCTCGGTTCTCTCTCCCTTGAGAGCAAGTTATCAGCTCAATGAAGGCCAAAGAATGGGCCATCCTACTACTCTGAAAGTAACCAGACTTCAGGCAGGTATGTCAGGGCTACCTGTCTTCCCTCTGAAAGATGAGACCCTGCTCTGCTGGTGTCCTCTGCCTGATGATGAGAGTAAAATTAATAGCAACATTGGAGCCTTCCACTGTCTGAAACAAGAGGACTTTTCCGAAGCCCGACAATGTTTTGGAAGGTGGAAAAAGGAATTCATAACAGAGGAGAGAGGGAATTATTTAATCCACTTGCTGACCTCCCTGAGATATCTTGGGGAGGTTTATTGGGTTTGCTAAGGATTTAGTAGAGGGAGGCAACTGGAAGCTATAGAAGTTTCACTGATGTTTCCCTAAAATTGGGAAGTAATCCTCTAACTTATATTTAACTCCAGATCTTGATGCTTTGTAATTCCTTTAAAAAAGGAATCTATATTATTGTTCTTTTCCCAGGAACATGGGTTACAGTATGTTATACACAGGATTAACAGATCTGTCTGGTAATTGCGTAATCTGCATGTAACCCATGTTACAGAATTTTTTCCCATGCTTTAGTGATTTTTGGAGCTTTTTGAACACCTGAGAGCTCAATATGCTGAACAAAAATATTTTTACATAAAGGAGTCCCTTTACAAGAAGGAGTCCCTACCTCTTTGCTGGATTATCTGTTGTATATAAGGCACTGTTAGAAAAATTCTAGTGAGAGGGCAGCACACGTAAAATTTTTTAATACTAAATTCCTTGGCAATTTATATTGCATTGTACAAACAGTTTCAAGATATGTGAGCTGCATTTTTTTGGTGATCTGATGACTTAAGATCGTCTCTTCATATGAAGAGAGGCTGACAGAACCGGGGCTGCCTCCTGGAGAAGAAAAGGTTGATGGGGGATTCTTATCAACGTGCATAAATACCTGATGGGAGGGAATGAAGACTAAGGTGCCAGACTCTTCTCGGCAGTGCCCACTGACAGGACAAAAGACCACAGACACAAATTAAAAAGTGTAAAGTTCAGTCTGAACGCAAGAAAACTTTTTTACTGTGAGGATGGTCAAACACTAGAACAGGCTGCCCAGAGAGGCTGTGGAGTCTATCTGTGGAGATACTCAGAACTTGACTGAACACAGTCCTGGGCAACGAGCTCCAGCTGCCTCTGCTTGAGCCAGGGGGTTGGACCAGATAATCCAAGAGGTCCCTTCCAACCTCAACAATTCTGTGTAAATGTATACAGAATATTTAATGATTATTATTTAAAATTATTTAATGTTAGCTATAACTACTAATAGACAGTCTAAACACAGGAACTAGTTAACAAGCCAAACAGAATCCAAAACCAGCCAAACCAAACAACAGATGAGAGTAGTTCAGTCTTTGGTGAAGCTTGGAATTTCCAAACCTCTTAACTAAATCCTGTTGAAGTCAGTCCTTCATAACTTCTGAGATGCTGTGATACATTTACAAAATTTATACCCAGTCCCTCTTCTTTGTGCATAATTTAGTCCAATTATACAGGTCCAGTAATGAATATAAACTTGTCAGAATTTCAAAACATCATCAAATCTATGCACCTCTCTCTCGTGAAGAAGTGAGAGAAGTGAAAAATCCACCATTTACTTATTCAGCCAGTAACAATTCAGTTCCTTGTCTCAGTGTAGTTAAATCCCCAAGACATAATTTTATGGGTGAGAATGTGAGAAACACTTTCTTGAAAACTAATGCCTCATTATTTTTTCCCAGTAAATTCAGAGTATAGAGTACTAATTAAATTATTAAACCCTTACGCTCTTTTGCAAAGACTACCTTTTTTCGTAATGCAAATGATGAAAATGTTTCAACAATGGTACTTAAAATATTTTCGATGGAATCTTTACCCCATTATTGCACATTAGACGTTTTATGATATGTTCGTGTTTAGAGTATGAAGAAGAGACTTCTCACTTCTTCCAAAGCAACATGCAAGACATCTTGAAAACAGAACACAACAGAGACAGGAAATGTTTATGAGTTAGAGGAGCATGTGCTACCAGAGCCAACTTAAATAAGAGGTATCTGATGTTTCTGGTGATGAAAATCTTTATGTAACGTGAAATGGGCTACATTCCGTTTCTTTTATTCCAAAGATGAGATGGAGTTGAAAAACCTACCTGGCTCCTTGATGCAAGGACTCGCCACATGAGATAATCTCCAGCACGTTACTATTGGCAAGCAGATCTTTCACCCTTTTTTCTCCATGCATTACAGAAAATATTAAATCAGTTTGGTGTCCATAAAAACTTTTGATCCTAGGAATAGCCTAGGGTACTATCATTATCTTCAGGAGAACCATTTGTAGATCTTCAGTAGGTAGCACTAATTTAATTTCTTTGCTAGAGAAAAAGTGGCTGATTTTCTAGATCAATATTTGATTGAATATGTTTGAAATGTCAGCAGATAAAGGCCCCTTTTTCTGGCCCAAAGAGTTTTTGAACCACAGAGGTATACTGTTCTAGCTCCCCTGGGATCTGACTGCAAGGAGGTCTCAAAGATCTGTTAGAAACCTTCCTGCTGTTCCTTGTGTTCTTCCAGCAAGACTTTCTAAAGGTTGAGATGAGAAGAAAGAAGATCAAGAACCAAAATGTCTTTATATCCATTTTTTTAATCTTTCCTGGTGCTTCTCTTAACTAAAAATAATCGTTTATAACACCAGTTTACAAAAAAACTCCTGTAATATGATCATGTGAAAGGAAGAAAAAAAAATAGTGAGGGCGAGTCCTTCAGTTTTGCTTTAAGAAGATGCTCCAACAACTTTTGCAAGCCATTGACATTTGAAGGGCCTTTTCTCTTTCATGATGCTAATTAAAACAGAATATCAATGTATCATCTTCTTGAAAGTGATCTATTAAAGAGATATGCTCAAGGCTGAAAAACCAGGGCAATGGACATATGTTTTAGAACTTCAGAAGAAAAGTTGCCCAGTTATGTTAGATAACTACAGAAAAGCATAAAAGTGAAAAGATATTCTTAAACAATGATAAGAGGTGCTGTTGAAAAAATGGCATGATGTGAGACCCTGCGTCAATATATTCCATATAAATTCATGCCAAATACACGCACACACAGACATCCCCCTCCCTCAGCCCCATACAGAACAGTGCTTGTGTTCATGCTGTTCAAATGGAGACATTTCTTTTAAATCTTCCGGACCTAGGCATACATTTCTCAGAATGAGACAATGAAATATCGTGGACGGAAAATTCTTGTAAAATCGAGATAAGAAATGCATCTGAAGAGTAAGCCATATTGCCTACCTTGACTACATGTATAGCTTGATGTTACATGATTAACAGTTTATATACTTCTACATGATAAGATCCATTCATCCTAACGTTAAAAACTAACTTAAATAAGAGAAAATTGGTGGTGATTTGCTTCATAATATTTTACTTAGAGCTTTGATTTTATTTCTAAAAAGTATGTTTAACTTGCTAATAATGTACGTGCACACTTTTTCAATATAAAAATTAGAAAGAAAACTGTACCAAAGATAGTGAAAGCATGTGGTACCGTATCAGTTCTGATGATAGCAGCTCTTACTCATCTGCCGCAGGGTCTAATATCAGTTTTCTGCCATCTTTATAAATATTATACTATTTGCAGGGATCCAAAGTCCCCTGCTTTGAAAATACCTTTTCAATTAGCCAGTATTTGGGTAACATAATATACTACTTTAATTTATTTCACTGTGAAGTAAAACATATCCCTATAAGCCAAAAATGTGTAAGATACATCAGTAGCTGTTTTGTATGTCATTTCAGTGACCCTGGGAAAGACTTTCAAGTCTTTTCGTTTCTTTTAGAAGCAGCAAAAATGCACCAACATTTCTGTTAACCTCTTGGGAAATACAGAAAAAAAATCACTGCCACTCTTGTATCTACCACGTAATTCAGAAAGATGCTCTAGTAACTCCAATGCCTTGTATGTAAATAGAATGTTGGTTGCTCGTTACTTCATAAAAAAAAAAAATCAGCAGCTTTGCCACCCACTACTTCTGCATCATACCTAAATGACTAGATTATATCAAAAACACCTCATCCAGTTGCTGTACCAGGTTCTGCTAACGGAAACCATAAGCCTCCAGCAGCGAAGTCAGATACCCAATAGTCTCTGCATGGATCAAAGTAAGCCAAACAAAATCTATGTTTTGTACCTGCTTCCAATACGTTTGGGAAGCACTGTTAATGAAAAATGAGGTTGATGTACCTATTGCACACTTTTGGATTATTGTTCACTACCATCAATCTGAAACCTAATGAAACAGAGACCACCTACAGTGGAGGGATATTGTGTCCATCTGACAAACTGCATCCAATTTACTAACTGATGGGATGGCATAAGCTGCCACTGGTCATATGATTTTCAGCTTCTGATTGGTCATACATTAAGCATTAGTAATGGGGCAATGCCATTTCCACTATCGTTCTCTGGCAAGAGTAAAAGTATTACATAGTACACTATAATTCTGTGATAACGATAGCATGCAACGTGCTGTTTTCTCCCCACTGTGGACACAAAAATTGTAGAAGCCTTGGCTTTTCCAGACTGTCTTTATGGAATTAACAAAGAAATATGCTTGCCATGACATATATTGAACCTTTTCACTGCATTTCTGGGTAACTTTATGGGCACATGTGTTATGTATGTCACAACCAAACTCTACAGGAAGAGATAAAATAGTGCACACATCACACAATGGGTATAAACAATGGGCAACCTAGGCTCCAACCTGCATAGTACAATGAGTTTTTTCCAAAGAAAAATGCTGACTCTCTAAATGGAAGATGCTTTTGTTTCTGCACCTGTTTTGCTCAGTATCTTGTTAAGCTGCTTCTACTTCTACTATATGTCATACTAATAGGGAGAAGCAAAACAGGGAGAAATTATGATGGATATTAGTTGATCCTCTTGTTATTGCTAGATGTGATTATTGCTTTTTCCTGCTTGGGCTCCCTCAGTGTACTCCTAACAGAGTGCAGCTCATTAAAAAGCTCTGCTGTTTAAGTTTTACTAGCATAATAACCAGTTCTCTCTTTATGGTTGTTCTGAAGTCGATTCACTGGCCACCTGTCAGTTTGTGAAATAAATGTGAGGTTTTCCTAATGACTGTTAAGGTTTTTCATGGATTTTTCTCCCATCGTATCTCTCTGAACTTGTCCGGTGCTGTGCTCATGCTTGTGATTTATGCTTAGCAGGTGTTTGTTTGCTATGGGTTTCTAAATGTTGGCTTCCTACTGTAAGAAAGGAATGGGAAGGTGGGAATGGGTTTATTGTATTCTGTATATTGTTCCACAACTACGAAATGGATTTCCAGCTGACACTCTATGTGCTGCTATGTATTAAGCCACAAACCCCTATCTATATCAGCAATATACCAACTAATGCAAGGGAATCCACAGTTAAGACTGAAGCTCCATTATTAACTCACTATGTTGTGCCTAGATATTGCTGTACATATTGTTTTGATATATTCCAAGAACACTGCAATAGGTAAACAAAAGCAGGTGAGCTCACCATACAACTTCAGTCTTTACTATGAGATTCTGTGCCCTGACTGTTTTAACCACACCTTTTATATTCCCTGAATTTTATCTTTTGCTATTTCAGTTTTTCAACTTTAAAATCTTTGTTGAGGCTATGTGATCCAGTAAAAAATATCCTTAGAGATCTCTTGTGTAAATAGGCAAAATGTTTAGCTAACTTCTTTTAAAAGACATTATTCACATAATAGTTTGGATCTACAATGCTAAAAAACACTGCGATTAGCTAGATTAGAGCAACCTAATTTTAAAATGTGTATTACTTACCTGATACACTGCGAAAGCTCTTGTCAGAGTCATTATAGTGTTTATTATAAATACTTTTTGCCCCGAATTCTCACAGACATTATTCACTTTAGAGAGGATAACTACTGCTGTGAAGTTGTGGACTGTTAAGCATTACTGACAGCATTGAGATTGTTTCCAATACTGTACCTATACAAACAGTGGAACATTGCAGAAATCATCTCCTTAGACTGCAAAAGCTTCTGAGGCTGCTTCTGTCACCTGCAGGATCATTATCCAAAGCCTCCTGAGTCCGCAGGAAAAAAAAAAGTATTGCCTTCAGTGGGCTTTGGATTAGTCTACATTTTAATATACCTTTCAAAGATGGGGTTTATACATGCACAGCTCCTCTTTTCCCCCAAAGACAGATCCTACTTAGCCTTTCAGTCGTAATTTACTTAAGTCCTCAAGGGGCTCCATTGCATTTTGGTCACCTTTTTCCCCCAAGTTCGGTCTTCTTTTTTCCAGTGCTTCTGACTGAGCATGATTTGGGGCTTCCTTTTATTATTACATTCTCATCTTGTCACTCATGTTATCCAAGTAGTCACTGGCATGATCGGTAGTTAACTCTTACAGTTTTATAAAGTTTTGACTTTTTTCCTGGTGACTTATAAGGGTACTGGTATGCCATAAAGAGGAAAGAAGATATAGCTCAACTTTCTGGAAAAAATATGAACCAACCCAATACAAGATAGTGCAAAAACCTGCAACTGGTTATCACACTTAGTACTGTGGGCTGGCTTTGATTCACTTTAAAATCATGACTACAGAGGTCTAAATCAGCATTTCACTTGAAATTAGATCCTACTATAAAGAATGAAATCTTAACAACAAAACCACTGCACTTCATGCTGTTTGTAGGACTCTGCCCAAAATTTACATTTAAACTAAAATAACCTTGTATCTATCCTGTGCAGGAATTTAGTTACTGTTCTTTATTCTTCAGCCATTCAGCGTGTTTGGGAAGTTGCAATGCATCCAGTTTTATTCATCCTATAACTTTCCTTCATATCATTGAGATATACACTAAAGCTAAGATTGGCTGTCATTTGCCAACAAAAGGTTGTTATTTTTGTTGTTAAGTGTCTGCATGCAGTTTTTAACAATAACTCTTCTGCTTCCTTGTCTCCTCTGCTTAAACTTCATACCACATACTAGATAATTTAGAAGATCTTCTGAAGACTGCTACTTATCAATATCTGTTAGCTCCATTTTGTAACCCTCATTTGAGGAAGGTGTCATTTGATTTATTTCTTTATTTGGATTTTTACTACTCTATAATAAGAGTACCCAGTCAATGTTCTGGGCTCTACTGCCAACCTTTTAAAAATATGCACATAAATAAACAGAATTTCCAGTTGTCACAAGATACATCAGAGAGTCCAGCAACAAAATAGATATAACAAAAATAATTTGTCCCTACAAAGTGACTGATAGTTCAATGACCTCACTGGAACAGAAGCTGTATGTCATTACCATAGTACCATAATGATATCACCAATCTTTTCCACCTGTATTTCTTACGGGATAGGAAGAAAGAGTGGGCCAAAGATGAGGAAACAGATGATTTTATGAACTGAGGGAAGGCACCTTGTAACAGTTCTAACAGGGATGCTTCTAATATCTGTTAGACAACTTAACAGAAAGGAATATGGGTGTAAGAGATCCTGATTATATCACTTTAATCATTAGTCTTAATCTGGCCCATCAATTTCTGTGGATTTTTCCATAATTGTATTGGTTTAACAAGAACGCAGCCAAGCTTATAATAGGCCTAGTTAGCATTATAGGAATACTAACACAAACTACCTGCCAAACAGAATCACATATACATGTGTGTTTTTGTAAAATCTGAATTCTGGTATTGTACCACAGTGGAAGCCTATTTTTCTCATAAATTCTGCAACAATGCTGTATAGCTCTTGAGAGAGGAACTTTTTTAAAGTGTTTGAATCACCTTCCTTTTAAACTGCTGCTAAGTGTGAAATTAGTGTTGTCCCTCAAAGTGCATGAGAATAATTGTCAGTAATTGAACACAGTTTGGGGGCTAATTATATAAAAATCGGTATTAAAAGAATACTACAGGATTGATTGAGTTTTGCAGTTCATATTTAGTTTTCAAATTACTGGAGTTGAAAGGCTGTGGTAAGAAACAATAAAAATCCATTCAAGGCTGCTAAAGCAAATTAAGGTTTACTAGTCCTTTGAAAGACAAATGATCCAAGTGAGGTAATGTAGGGAGGACAGTAAAAATGTTCTTGACATTTACCATAGATTTAAGATATCAGGTGTTTTAGGATGCCACATGTTGAACACATTTAATTTTGCCACTGAATTTCTGTTTGATTGGTTGGGATTTCTGTTTTGGTTTGTCTTTAAAAAGGGGAAAACACATACTGTCGTGGAAGAAATGCCTTCTTTAGGTGTATCAACTCCAGAATTTTGTTGAGGATCCATTAGAGTCAGTACATGCTGAGATGTGAGAAGAGCGTAGCCTGTCATGACCTTGATCTATGCTTTTGAATGGGAGCAGGAAATTAGTTTTGGGGAGAATTTTTAGCCACTACTTGTTCTAATTATATAGTGTCAGAAATAAATGGGATCTTGACAAAAGTAGAGCAAATGAACTTACCACTGTTCCTCATGCTGGAAGGAATTTTGCAATCCCAGAAGCAGCTGAAGCACTCCCAAATTCTCCTGGAAGAAGAACTGTAACAGAATAAGACAGAAGGGAGAGAAATCATGTACATGGTTCCATGTCATAGGCCCAGAGGGTTTCAAGACCTATTGTGTATTTCTTTGCAACCAGAAATAGCTGGAAATTGCTGAACAACTGAGAAAAAAAAGGTCAAATAAACATTGATCTACCCCAAAAAGTTATTGGTCCAGAAACATTTCCTTTTTAAACTAGTAGCATGGGAAGACCACTAAGCAATATTTTGAACACGCACGTCACAGTGCAGAATGTTGTAGATGTGAATAGCCTACTCAGGGAACATTCAAAAGGCTGGACCAAAACAATTTAATTCAGGGTTTTTTTTAATTGAAGGTTTTAAGTATTGTGAAGAAGATGATACCCTTTTCAGATTTATTTATTTTCCTATTAAAATGTCATGCCCTCTTTATCAAAAATCTAGAGAAGGTTTGTAAGAATAATCATTGATGTTTTTCTCTTAATGAAAAATGGTAACTAGAAAAAAAAGTATTACAACAACATTTTAAATAAATACAGGCTACCTAAGTATAAAATAAATATTCTTGTAAAATTTCAGTTTCCATGTAATTGTTTGGAGGGTCAATATCTTGCTATAAATAGTTATCATTTTACAGGATTATTGTATCAAGTGATTTGGATGTTACAAAACCAGTGAATGTTTACACTGATAACAAAAATATTTCTAAATGAAATAGCAAGTTTTGGAAAAATAACTGAAAGATATCTGAGTTAAAAAATCCATGTCTCTCAATAAAGACAAGTAAAGGAAAGTAAAGAAAAGTAATCACACCAGGATGAAGAGATATGAGGAAAGACCGCATAATACTTGCAACCTCTAAATGTTCGTAAATAAGGAATCAGCCTCTGATGAATCATAAGATTATCATTAAAGTCATTGCTTTAAGGAAAAAACCTTTTTCTTCTATTTTACTGTTAGTATAGAGAACACAGAATTTGTGCTTCCAGGGCTCTGCTGACAGCCATAATGTCATTGACTTAATTATTTATCATTATCATCAAAATCATTAGGCCTTTTAAAAAATAGCCATGGTATCTTGAGTCACATCTCTCAAATTCACAGCTTTGGCTGGATACTAGGAATACCATTAGAGGACATCCATTCTGCAAAATTGTTTTATGTCCAGCAAAAATTTAATATTCACAAAACCAAACTGCATGCCTGGGCATACAGTCAGAGAGCAAAGTTTAGATGGTCACGAAGAAACTGAGTTAATTATTCTGTTTCTATACAAACATTCAAAACCAGCTCCTTTCAATAATAGTTTGTGACACTAGAAATAAAGGCAACGTGGTAGTTTTGCAAGTTGTGTGAAATGTAATAGCGGTAAACATATGCAGAAAAACTAACAGCCACCCAATGCTCAAATGCTGATGTACTAAATATGATTCATTAACGAGCAATTAAAATGTTCAGGAGATGAAGCCAAACTGTTCTTTCTAAAGAGGAGATTGCACTGGCTAAAGTTATAAGCGGTGGAAGAGGAAACATGCTTAGATATAACAGCCAACTCCAAATGCATATGATCAAACAAATTTATCTACTGAAATGGATGTACAAACTAGAGTTAATGAATCTGATGAAGTTTTTAATGGATTGGGATGCATTAAATCTATAATATATCACCCTGCTATAGGTTCCAGCATGCTTTCTGAAGTAGATGTGCCACATAAAACCCAATTAACTCTCAGAGACAGAATACAAACTGAACTTCACCAGATGGCTCAATCATTTGGAGTTAATTCAGACACTACTGACTGGGTTAATAGTATGGCCACTGTACTAAAACAACAAAAAAAAGTTATGAGAACTTTAGAGATAAGAAAGACTTGAATAAAGCAATCAACCTAAAGTAGTTCCCCAGAAGAGTAGGTGAAGAGGTCACATCCAGACTTCAAAATGCAAGAGAGCTTTTAGTTTGGGATGTCAGCCAAGAAGCCTGGCAAGCTTAACGCTATAAAGAATTTGTTCCTTCAACTCTTTCCAGAAGAGGTTTGCAAGAATGAATATGTTTCACAATTCCATCAGCACCTGATTTTTAGGAGCATCTTGTCTCAGATTTTGAAGGATGTAGACAGCATGGAATCAAGTAATTACTACTGACCTGCTGGGAAGTGAAGAAGATCAGCTCCAAATCAGAATGTTTAATTTCTATAAAGGAGAAGGAACACTGGACTGAACAGAAACAAACTTCTTGTTCAGCCTGGAAGAATTTGGTTACGTAGAAGAAAATAGTGACAAAGAGCCAAACTGGACCCTGTAAAAATGTATTTAAGTGTATGAATGGAATATCCTAGAACAAGGGAGTCTGGCATACATTCATAGGCCTGTTCCCATACTTGAACATATTAATCCATAACTTCTTATAGTGAAGGACTTCCTTCAAACAGTACATGACAGTGGGTTGAATGGCAGAAGAAAAGCATTGGGAATACAGAAGACATTATTCTGCAAGTACTGGAATATTTTGAGGTTAAGCAAGGCCCACAATCTCAACTGTGTTATGGACTATTTTAATGTTTACTGACATGTACTTCTAACCCTATAAAACATAACAGAATGCTCATACTTCTTTTAGTTCAGAAACAGCCTCTTGTCTAACGCCTAAGAAATCAGGATTATTTAAAAATAAAATATCCTATACACAAATTATTATTTTCATAAATCCTGTCCTTGCTGAAGCCTTATTTTACACTAACACTTCTGTTTTGAAAGATGGGTGAATTATTTTACTTTTTCTGTCTATCACTAACTTTTTAAAACATGCTTAACTGAGATTTGAACATTACAGAGTGGCAGGAATATTCACTGCTGCGAATGCTGCCTTCCCTTTAGCTGCCTTGGAAATATGAGCCCAAGGTCAATCTAAAAACAGATTTTCCTTAAAAATAATCCTTCCTTACAAGGAGCTCATGCATATTACTGACTAGTACAACATAACCATAACACTACTCAGTTTCACCAGAAAAATCTTTCTAGCTTTCAATGGCTTCGAAGCCATGCGGTTTGAAGAAGGAAACTTCAACGATTGGCTTCAAATTCTAGTCCTTCTAGATGACTACACACTTAGCAAAGCCCCTCCCTATTTTCTTTGTGATCTTTCATGATTTAATTAGAAACATCTTTAAAAGGCACTTTTTTTTTTTTACTATAGTAGTATAACATCTGCATTTTCAGCAGTATGCTATTTAATCACACTGGGTTATAAAGCGAAATTCTTCATACTTAGTGTAATATCTTGTAGAACCCATGCATTCAGTCTTTTAGCATCCCTGACTCATCATTTTATATTCTTTCATCAACATGTTAATAGCCACTCTTAAAAATGTAATTTGATGGCTAATTCTCTAAACCTGTTTCAGTTTTGTTATTTCTTTAAAAAGTTGTGTCTCTGCACATGTTTTCTTTCTGTGATTACTGCACCTGAAACTAATTCCAAGCATTCAAACATACCGACTTAAACCCAGGGCCAGCATACACTGGGAAGCTGACAGAGCTCTGCTAGATTATGTCATATGTGACTGATTCCTAGGTAAGAGAATTTTGTTAGTGTCAAGAATTTTACTTTTAGCTTTAATTGAAACATGTTTATTTACTATATATTTTATGTATAATATGCAGTGTAGTTTGAATTTAGATAACTGAATTCTGTTTTAACCTTGTGTTCAGTCCTCATGTGCTTTATTTGATCTAGCATTTGCTGTCTACTGTTATTCCATTATTCCACTGTAATTTAGTCAGTGACTCTGAAAATCAACTATCTTCAGCTATTTTACAGCAGACTAACTGGGTATAGCGCTTACTCACTTATTGAACTTCTTTCTTGGTAATTTGACAAAAATAAAATATTCCATAAAGTGGGATATCTGTGAATTTCAGGGAATTTTGGATCAAAGCTTCCCTGAGGATAGCACCTACTTAAAACCATACCTGATCTGGACAGATCTGAAATAGATGTTTATGTTAAATGTTTACTTCAATATTTTTCTGAAGGACTTTTCTTTCTTGAGTATGGGGGGGGTAAATAGTCATACTTATTTCAACTGGACTATTTAACATAAGCAAGTTATCTATAAAAGTAGCTGTTCCTTTCTTCTCTAGCAATTCACAAATAGTTATCACAGAAACCAGGGGACTAGGCTGAGTGTGAAAGCCCAAAAGAGAGATCCACTGCCATATTTTTCCTTTGACAGATTTCTGCTAGTCTTTAAAGTACTGGGAAGCAAGGAAATTCAGACTACCTGGACTCTGAAAAACACCAATAAGAAGGGGGTGGCGGGGAGACAAAATAGAACTGGCATTGAATTACTGGCAAGATCTAACATATCTGGACTGCATAAAGCATTAAAAAAAAAAACCCAAAACAACAAAAAAAAAAACCACCCAAGCAAAAAACCCAAAACAAAAAGCCCTAACCAAACAAAACCCTTTAAGGTGTCTGCTGCTCTTAAGGAAATTCCAGAAAGATTGAAAAACTTGAAAAAACAGAGGAAAGAAGGCTAAATATCTGATGAGGAGCCTTCACCTAAAACTTGAAAACATACTTTAAGTTCTGGTTTAAAAGTGACTATGCAGTACTGATGCTTACTTATTCAATAGCTGCGTGGGTTATGGAAGACATAAGTGCTTACTTAGGTTTTTAAACCACGTTGTGCAGAGTATACAAAAATGAAACAGTATTTTCTTCCTATGTGTTTAAAAAAATCCAACTGTGTACTAATTTCTACTACATATTTAATGACACACCCAGAAAACTAACATGTTTCTATAGGAATAAGGGAAAGTACTGAAAAAAAAAATCTAAATTTTGTCTACAGAGATTTGCCTTACTAAACTGCATTAGTTGTTACAGATAGACAGGCTCCTGTGGGACTAATACAGAGCAAAAGTGTAACTTTAAGTGGTTTGAATTGTTTTTAGAAGGGTTGGGTTCTTGCTACACAGATATCGCTTGACAGTGCTGAAGTCAGTGTATGTGCACACCCCCTAAAGCATAGGATGGAAGTACTGAAGCTCTAGGCCAACTTCTGTTCTCAGTCTGGATACTGAAAAAAATCAGTCTGCAGAAACATGGCCTTCGCAGATTTCGCGTAGTGTACCTCTCCCTTGGAGAATTTCACCCAACCTTGTAAACTGAAATCTATAAAAATTCTTAATACTTCTAGAGCATGCACACAGAAACAAAGTTAACCTTATCAGTTAGGTTGGATAAACAAAATCCTTCTTGTATTTATGTCTGTATACATTATACCAGCTGACCAGTCCTTATTTCCAGGCAGTGTTGCTAAAGTCTTCATGTCTCAATATGCCCACCTCTCACTTTCTTAAGGAAAATCTTTAAAGCACTTTGGTCCTTGAAGCACCATTGGACTGAATATATGCTTTTGACCCACAAGTGATAATTATGAAGCCTTGTTTCAAAGGTGGAAGGACTCTGTATTGCAACTTTCATTACTAGTTAATTCTTAAAAAAGTAATAATTGGAGCCATTGTCTGAACTCAATTTCATTACACATGAGCAAATCTGGAATAAAGCTACTGCAGTGAGGTTAAAGTCAATGAACTATATCAGATTTATATTGGCTCAACTGAGATCACAAATTGGTCCCGTAATTGGACCTTTAGTTTTAAATATAACATTTGCAATTGGCTGTTCTGCCCAGGGAAGAGACAACTGTATCTTGACAGAGTTCTGAACCTATTAGAATTAGATGGGAGAGGGTGACTACATGATAAATGCCTAATTCTATAGAAGAGAGCTAAGTAAAACTAGAAATAGGGAAGTGCTGAATTTGAAGTAGGTTATCCTTAAACTTGCATCTTCATTAGCAGTGTTTATAGACCAGGAGGAGTGTTAACTTAAAGTAGGTGGTGATGAGGGTGTGATGTCCATGTCACACTTCTCTTCTTTTTTTTAATTAAAAAAAAAAGCTGTAGTTGCGTTCAATGGTCTGAATGCCCATTTGCAGCTGGAGTGCATTAGATGCATTCCAACATTTTCCACTTCAGTTTAATCCAAAAGGAATTCAGTTCATGTCCTTCAATACCACATCATGATGTGAATCAAAGCACAGAACATCGGGACAATCAAGAGATTAACTTCAAAAGCACAGTGCTGATCTGAACTAAAATGACACTAAAAAGAAGAGAACTCCCAGGTACAGGAAGGTATTTGCAGGCTTTGCTGAAGATTGTTTATATACTCAGTGGAAACTGTCTTACAAAAAGACCCTGAGTGAATACTATCTGTGTTCTTTCCTGAAGTGGGAAGACAGGGCAAGAAGGCCTGTGAATTAATTGCTTTTGAAACAATGAGATAAAATGAACTTCTAAAGATCAAACTATGCTTGCTGTTTTTTAGCCAGCTAAAACTAACCATGTAATATAAGAATGGTATATATGACATCCCTTAGGACTGAATTGTTCCCAAAAGAAACTATTTGGAAAGGAACAAGGACTTTCTGAGATAACATTAACTCTTCTGCTGACCTTTAAGAGAAAGCATCAGTTGCTGAATAGATACTTTTAGCCCACACCAGCTAACCTGGCTAGGTTAAGGGCTGAAATACAGGCTTGTTCCCTTTAACATCTCCCATCTTCAGTGCAGATGAAAGCCCTAATGTGTTGACAGTCCCTTTACACCCTTTCCACAGCTCACCCTCGTGGGCCAACAAGGTGTCTTACAAGTCAACTTGCAGAAGAATCCCATGTTAATTGACAACGGGTCATGTTGTGGGGAAGGCAGAAGCTGTGAGGAATCCTTCATACAGATAAGGCTTGATAGCAGGGTTGCTCACATGGTGACTAGACTGTCTTGCTTATGCACCTGCAGCAGCCTTCTCAGCTCTGGATTTCTGCTTCCAGAGGTTTTCTGGAAAAGGCAACATAATCTGCTTCAATCGTCTTGGTCAAATATTTAAATCAACCTGGATGGCTTTGCTAGAAGCGGGAGTATCTACTCTGTTCCCTTACTCGGACTGATCAGCTGAACAAGCACTTCTTGGCACAGAAGCAACAGTCAAGTCAACAGTGTCTTCCGCATCTTCAACCAGTACAGCTATTCATGAACGGAGTATCTGTCCATGGCCTGATGTTGGGGTACAAATCAGCAAGTTAACTGTACACTACAGACACGGCCTAAATGTAATTAGTTCTTTTTTGTTTAAGAATAAACTGACTCTAACCACTTTTGAGCATGTGGTTCCTTCAAGACAAAAAGGCAAATAACTCAGTTACATTTAGAAAAATGGCTTTAATGAACAGGAAAATGGCATTTAATCTTTCAGTGCATTCTGCATTTTATGAGTAAATTCCGTGGGAAACTGTGTAAATGGAACATAATTATTTTTAAAATAGAATCCTTTGTTATTAGCTACATAACTGTCATGTGTACGTAAAGCACCCTGCTGTACGGACAAAAGACTGGAAAAGTTTCCTGGAGAGTTTCTGCTATTGAAAGAATAAAAATTGAAGCAGTGGGGTGAACTTTTGGTTCACAGATTCAAATACTGAATGTTAAACCTGGCTGAGAGAAAATCACTTTATTCTGATAACCGGATTACTTAGAACAAAAATAGAGAAAATTAAGAACTGAAGAGCAGAAAATTAAGGTGGAATGCAATTTAAAGAGTAAGTAGATGATGTAGGCTTTCATTTTCAGCCCCCCCAGTGTCCAGCTAATTAAAATTACAATCAAAATGAAAGCCTAAACTTGTAAATATCTTTAGCTAATGATTTTGTCTTTTTAATCATCTTCACATTCAAAGTCTTTATTTTATTCATTTAGAGCTTTACAATAAAATGAAATTGTTTTTCCTCTAGTAAAATCCTTTTAATTTTCGTTATCTGTTTCTTTTTTACATCATGCATTATGTATTTTTCTTTCTTCTTTCTAATTTCTGCACATTATTCTCTACTTTTATAGTCTGTGCTCTTCTTGCACATTTACTTAAAACTATTATGATGTTAAATGTAATAAAGTGCTATAATGTAAACTTTTTGCTTAGCATGAAATCACTAGAGTTGCATCTACTGGCTCAAACTCATCTAGACAAACACTAGCTTTCTTCAGGTGTGTATGCAGATACAATGGATTTTTAAGCCACTGATCACATACAGCTTTAAATTTAGACAGAACAGTAAGTATTTATCTTCTCTCTTTCTAAGACAAAGAATGGATTTGCCCCATTTTTTTAGACTGCCATCCATGAATAATGGCTAGTTTTCTGTGAGTTTTGAGGCACCTCTTTTAAATGGTTCAAGAGTTAAAAGTAGCGAAAGACGTTCTTAATGTAATGGGCAGCAATGACTCACCTTTCTGAGCTTAATGTTGTGAAAATTGTTTGCTGTCAGTATACTTTACACTTCCCAACAGTCTGGGAATATGGAGTAATCTTATAATTTAAAAATGCATACAGACTTAGAGCCTTTTTGCATGTTTATGTAGTTGTGAAATTTATAAAAGAACATATTTAGTTTTGCTTCAAACTTGTTTTTGTTACGTAACTTTTTCTAAACTGAGGGTGAGGAAACCTTGAAAATGCAGGGAAGATGATGCTCAGTGATATGACTCTGTCTTATGACTTCCCTCACTTTGGATAATACAGGCATTTTTATTTTGCTAGACAATACTGATTTCCAACCTTAGTGTGCATTGTAACTTAGCCAGTCATAACAATCTTCTTTAACACCATGTAAATACAACATTTATTTAGTAACGTAGTTCATTTCAACCTCAGTGTTACTTGCATGATCCAGCTACTGAAGTCTGAGGATTCTGAACGGGATCTTGGGAGTCAGACCGTGGATTCTGAGCTATGTTAGAGAGATGGTTTGGTTTTGTATTCCTACAGTATTTAGAAAATCCCACAAAAAGGCAGTGCCAACACCCAAGTGAAATACTATAGGTTCAAAATACTCAGATTCAGTGACTGGCTGATGGACAAAAATTCAGTGTGAACACATCTAAAGGTGCTAAGCAGCCTTTAACTTCACAGAAAGACAATTCTCAAGTTTCACATCTGAAACTTCTGTTGTGGATGCTACAAGTACAGGAGAACCCATTCACATGCAAACACGGACTGTGGGTGCATTTGCAACTTTTAAGTTTTCAGCCTACCTGGGAAGACTTATACTGGCAACCATCACTCTGGTATCTGAATTATTTCCAGGTAAAACTTATTAGCAGCACAAAAGACCCTCAAAGCTATCATGAAGTGTCTGACAAATGTTTTGGGTGTTATAAAACTTCTAGCTGGAGCAAGGCAGTATCTTCATTTGTTTGTTATCTTCACTTTGGTTTTCTTGGGAATTAACAGGAAAGAGGATGTTAGCATTATAATCTGCCTTGCAAGATAATGACCAGTTTTACATTTATATTGGCATACATATGCACATCTCCATTAAAATATTCTCATTTTACACTGGTAAAGGAAGGCCAGATTTTGGTCCAGCATCTTTTGGAATCTCTAACAACATATATTCCCTGGTTCTGAAAGGCAAACTTTCATCTGGCTGCTTGGAAGATCTCCAAGAGTTTGTGCTCTGCAAGGCTTGAAAGGGATTAACAGCGTACTCTTGTGTCTTTAGAATCAATACAACATATGGATTGGCCTCGTCTTCTTGAGTTGCCACTGACTGCAAAGGGAGTATTTGTACAATTCAGGAAGATGTAATTGGACTTAAAGCCTCTGTGGTTTTTTATGTGCAGAAGTTAATTTATGTGAATACATTAATGTTCATACATCAGTCATTTCACTGGGTCATCTGCCAAAGAGAGTGCCAAGATTTTGCCTGTATGTACAAAGATGAACATGAGCTTTGAGAGCCCTCTAGACCTAAGACATTTTAAAATATTCAATGCTTACTTAATTATTTTATCCTGTTAATAGATCAACCTGGGTTCTTGGTTTTGGTACCAGCGTATGTTTTCTAATATTAAAGTTCGTAAATAGAGAAGAACAACTGCATTTCAAATCATCAGAACAGACACATTTGCTGCTTCAGACACTTTTGCCAACAGCTGCGCTACTTTGTACTGAGGTATTATTACAGAGGTGTCCAGAGTCTCCACCAGAGTTGGTGAACTGTTAATGATGCAAAATGGTTTTAAAGTAGCCAGAAATAAAAGTACAGTGTAAGACAACTCTCTGCAAATCACTAGAAGTGTTTTGTAGCAAAAATTTCTTGGGTAAAACAAAGGAAGGAGTATACATGAAAACTGTGCCAGTAACAGGCTGCGGACCGGGAGGATTGTGGTAGAAGGGGGAGCATGGTAGTTCTCACCTGCGTGTTCTTCCAGCGTCTGATCTAACATCTGTTTCCAAAAAGGGTAGTTTGGGTTGTGGATGCGCCCTCCTGATGCTTTCCTTATCTCAGCTTTAGTGCTTGTGTCACAGCTTCAGCAAGCCAGGCCAGCCTAACACTAATTGATAAAAAAAGCAATTAGTTTTTGGTCAGTAACAAACTGGTCCCATGTACAAGGGGATCAGTCAGGAACCAGAGTTGGCATAAGCGAGAAGAAGAGGCTGTAGGGTCAGGAACAGGGTGAAGGGAAGAGCACAACTGTCCTTCACACCAGTGAGCCATTCGGTGGGAGCAGTAGTACAATAAAACCTCTTTCAGATGACAACCGTGGCCTGCTGGTTTAGTCGTAGAAAACTCCATCGAGGCCCAATGGCTGTTACTGTGTCTGAGCTGTTCTTTCAAACAGTGGAAAACTGAAGGTCAAGAGAGGGAAACTCCTTAATTAGCTAAGGACAAGGTTTAAGTGTTATTTTTTGTCTAGAACCTCAGTTAAGTTTCACTGGTTTTCCGTGTGTACACTTTTGGCGTAGCTTTTAGGCATAAGCAGGGCAATTTACCTCTAGTTAAAAAAAAGGTACAACTTTTTTTCATAGTATTCAAAGTATTCTTTTGCTATATTTAATTATGAGTCCTTTCATATGCCTTTACCTTTAAGAATTCATTAGGACTGGAATTCTTAAACTGTGGTCTACAGTGCATTTTGTAGAGGCCTGTGAAGTTGTTCTGTATTTTTACGTCTGCTTAAAAGGCAGCTAAAATATAGTAAATCTTATTCTAGTGTGGCTTTTCCTTACAACAACTACTGCTTTTAACACCAGACTTTGTGATCACTAGATAGATAAGTTACCTCCGAAGAGAGGCGCTCTCAGAAATAGCGATGTTCTGTATTAAAAAATAATCTAAACTATGAAATTTTAAAATCACTTGATCGATGGCTTTGCACTCGTAGTAACATTGACCTTCAGTGGCTTGAAATACTATTGTAATTTTTCAATTTGCTATTATGAAATCCAGATTTCATAAACATATTATTATCTTTCCATTATGATTACTTATTCCCTCTAAGGTCTACAGTGCTTTTCTATAACGTCTAAATGGAAATGGGATTAGGATGAGAGTCTGTCACTCAGGGGATTTGTGGAAAAAGGTGGGGATACGCAGAGAAAAGGTCATTTCTTAGGGGCGAGATGAATAAAATGACACTGAGTTATGAAGAAGGACAGCAATAACAGTATTAGCCATTTTGCATGTTTTGAAATTGATTGCTTTATGTTGGAGATACTAATGTTGGAGAACAATGCACTGTTATTTTCTTGCCTTTCATAATATCCTTAAATAAATAAAAAAATCAAGCTCTTAAGAAATCTACATTATTTCAATGAATTTTTTCTAGGTTACTGAGTGGTTTCATGTGATTTCTGTCTTCTGTGAATGTACTTGATGCCTGACTGTGGGATAATTTTCCTAACAAAATCTAGCCTAAAAATTGTCGCTTTCAAGTGTTTCGTCTGCATACTGTTTGCTTTGTCACTCAAGTCGTGATTTTTTTTTTTGATTACTTAACTGGCTGAATGTGATATTTAAATGGACAAATAATTAATAACAAACTCCATTATGATTCTTCTGGCAAACAATGGTTGTGATTAAATTAGTAAACATGGGCTGTGGCTGAAAGGTCAGATCAGGACTCCTCTGCCTTAAGGAGTATACCTGTCAAACCTCTTTCTTGCCTTTTATGTTGTTATTTTCCTGTTTTAAAAACGCTGAAGTCTGTGTGCCAGAACAAAGTAACACGATGTTGCAAGTAATTGCATTTTTATATGAAGTTTAAAAGTGCACAGTATATACGGAGTAAGATGATGATTTATGTTCACTGGGCCCCGATACTAAAATATTTTATGGTTCTGATATTACAGTATTTTTATTTAGACACGTTGCTCCATAACTGCACTTGGCTAAAGTGACTTGACATTTCTTTCATGTCAGAGACTAAGATAAACATGGCCAAAAGAAGAAAAAAAACTGTCTTCAGTTTTGCATTTGATGCAATTAACAGATAATCTCTGTACCTGGTAAAGTACAGAGATACTTCACAATTAAATAAGGTAATTTCTAGTGTAATGCACATTGAGGGAAAACAGCTCAAGAGAAGAAATGTTTTGATCAAAATGAAATTAATAAATAATATGAAGGATGCTATTTACTATGAAGCATTGGATTAACTGCTCAAGGTGAGCCATGCTGGGTATTGAAATGCACATTAACAGCTTTAGGGGAGCAAACTATGGGCATACAGGTTAAACATAGTGGTATTTAAAACCTGTTTGTGCATATATTCAGAAGATGTTTCTTAACTGAGTCTTGCATTGTCCAAAATTGTCTGGAGGAAAAAAAAGGTGACTAAAGCAACATTCTTGCAAAGAACTAAACTGCTAGAACATGGCTGTCTCAGGTAGGCTAATAATTCGCTGGAAGTCTGGAAATCATCAGTGACACTTGCAATGTTTAAAAAAAAAACCCCATGTTAACCAGCACTGAGGATATATTTTTATTACCAGATTTTCCTGAAAATCTTACTATGATGAATTTAAATGGCAAATTTTGGGACTCTCTCACCTCTCTCTTGACTCTTCTTAGTGCATTGTATGTCTGATGCTTGGGCAAATCATTGGCAGAGTTTGGATACAGGACTGAGGAACTTTGGCAGCATACAAAAAGAACACAGAACACAAGAGACTTCAACATCTAGCTCAAAGGAGCAAACAAGGCTTCACCTTCATTCCCTCACATAGTAGCTATATTTCTAATGGCCACTACAATAATATAAAACTGCGAAGGGTTTCATGCCTTTTGACTCCTCCATTTCCATGCAGTCCCCACATACAGGTCTCCCAAGCTAAGGGAACAAGATCTAGCTGCAGGTTAAAACATTTCTGTTGTTGTCTTTGCTTCTCTTTCAATTCTCCTCTTGTCCTACAGGTACTGAGCTGCTGCCAGCAATCGGAGACAGTGGTTCTCTGCCATTAAAACTCAGAGAAAACACTTGCAGCCACTTCCTAGTTCCTTGGCCTGGAACAGCTGAGCTCCTGCTAATACTGCCTTTTCTACATTTTACTGAGCCTTCTGTACTCATTTCCACTGTGAGAAGCACTGGTTTACAGATATGAACGACTCAACATGTGTTGGGTGAAATAACCTCCTCCATTACAAGAGATTAATAACTGGAAAAGTTGACAAGACTTAGCCACTTCAGTCATTCATACCCTATCCAACAGTGAAGGCCTTATCAGCTGGCCTGTAAATACATGGCCTTTTACAAACTTCAGTAATACACTGCATGCTAATCATTTGCCTTTGTTCCCAAGGGAAGCAACCCTGGGGGGTATTCTCAGAATTCAGCTGCTAGTCCTGAAACACACCTTTTAGGTGACTTTGGTAAGTCACCTATCCCTTTGCTAAACTGTTTTTTCTTTCTCAAACATGTCTGTTTAGGCAGAAACTGCCTCTTGCTGTGTTTTATGTGACGCTCAGTGATATGCAAAGTCTTAAGGCCTCCTGAAACGTGAATAATGAACCCCAAACTTTTGTTTAAGCCTCTTTCCTCAGGCTTTTCCAACCACAGTGACTGTCAGGTCCTAGTGGCAGCCTACTCAGAAAAGTGAGGAAAGTTTTTTATCCCAGCACCTGTGTGAGAGGGCAGGAGAGCTTTTATCACACTAAACGTGTGGCAGCAGGAAACGCAGTATGATCCCTAGAAAAGCAACACATAAATTGAGCCAGAAGTAACCCCTTGCCTTGGGTGTCACTGCAATCTGCTCGGCGCAGCCGGCTGCTTATCGAGAGCCTTGCTCGACGGTTGCCCTTAGTCCAGGGCGCTTGTCCCCTCAGGACGTGCTAAAGCGTGAGGAAAGCCCAGGGCTGAGCCCGCGGCGCCCGTGAAGCCGCGCTCCTCACAGTTCTCGAAGCCGCCCCTCAGCCGCGGGAGAGTCTCCACAGGCGGGCCCGCCTCAGGTAACGGTCGGCACGCGCCCCGCCCTTCCCCTCAGGCGCGTGCGCCGTCTGCCGGCGGGGGCGGGGCCTCAGCCGGCGGCGCGACCGATTCGAACGGCCGTGGCGGGCGGGAAGGAAGGAAGGAAGGAAGGAGGGGGGCGGTATGGCGGGCCCGGGGGCCCTGCTTCGCCAGTGCCCGCTCCTGCTGCCCCAGAACCGGGAGGGGACGGCCTACCAGGGCTTCGTCACCGCGCAGGTACCGGGGCCCGCGGGCCGCTCGGCCGGAGGCCGTTACTCCGCGTCAGGCTCCGCCCCCCCCCCCCCCCGCCGCCAGGCCTTGGGGAGTGGGGGGTGTCTGTGTGTGTGTGTGTGTGTGTGGGGGGTGTCTGTGTGTGTGTGGGGGGTGTGTCTGTGGGGGGGGTGTGTGTGGGGGTGTCTGTGGGAGGGGGGTGTCTGTGGGGGGGGTGTGTCTGTGTGTGAGGGGGGTGTCTGTGGGGGGGGTGTGTGTGTGTGTGAGGGGGGTGTCTGTGGGGGGGGGTGTGTGTGTGTCTGTGGGGGGGGGTGTGTGTGTGTCTGTGGGGGGGGTGTGTGTGTCTGTGGGGGTTGTGTGTCTGTGTGAGGGGGGGTGTCTGTGGGGGGGTGTGTGTCTGTGTGAGGGGGGGTGTCTGTGGGAGGGGGGTGTCTGTGGGGGGGTGTGTGTCTGTGTGAGGGGGGGTGTCTGTGTGAGGGGGGTGTCTGTGGGGGGGTGTGTGTCTGTGTGAGGGGGGGTGTCTGTGGGAGGGGGGTGTCTGTGGGGGGATGTGTGTCTGTGTGTGTGGGGTGTCTGTGTCTGTGTGTGTGGGGTGTCTGTGTCTGTGTGTGTGGGGGTGTCTGTGTGTGTGTGTGGGGTGTCTGTGTGTGTGTGGGGGGGGTGTCTGTGTGTGTGGGGGGGGTGTCTGTGTGTGTGTGGGGGGGTGTCTGTGTCTGTGTGTGTGGGGGTGTCTGTGTCTGTGTGTGTGGGGGTGTCTGTGTCTGTGTGTGTGTGGGGGTGTCTGTGTGTGTGTGGGGGTGTCTGTGTGTGTGTGGGGGGTGTCTGTGTGTGTGTGGGGGGGTGTCTGTGTGAGGGGAGAGCGCTTCCCGCCTTGGCCCTTGCCGCGGCCGGCAGCTTCCCGGCCGAGCCGCCGGCTTCGCGGAGCAGGAAATGCCCGGGGCGGGGCGGGGTGTAGCGGAGCCCCTCAGCTCTCGATGCCTTCCCGCCCCCGGTTCCCCGCCGGGCGCCGGAAGGGTGCTGTGGAGAGGCGCCCGCGTCGCGATCCCGCGGGTTTGCGTTGTCCGTCCACGCGGAATTGCTCTTCTTTTGGCACCGCCGTCTAGCTGGTGGCGTGTGGGCTGAATTTGCTGTGCCGGCAAACGTTTTTTTTTTTTTGGGGGTGGGCAGATTCAGTATGTCTGCACTCATGACCTAGGGCAAAGGTTGAAGCAAATGACAAATTGTGGGTATTTTCCTTTCGCTTACTGTGTTTGTGAGGTTTCAGCTTCAATAGCTGCATCATCTCTCAGGATCTGGTAAATTGCGGTGCAGGGAGAAGAACAGCACCTAGGACAGGTTGAGAGTGGATGGATGCTCTTAAGCCAACTTTACCATCAGAGGCACTCTGCAGTGATGCTACAGCCATGGGTCATTAAAATATCACACACGCACGTGCGCGCAGATCACAGAAACAGCTTTTAACAGGTGTATTTTCATTTAGAAATAGCGTGTGACTTTCTGCCTATAAAAATAAGTAAAAGTCTAAAGACACGGGCTGTATCACACTTGTGTTTTCAAAGATGTAGTTTTGCAGTCAAAATTCAGGAAGGTTTTTGGTGACTCTTGTATTCAACTTATACAAGATGTCTGCAAGCCTGTGTTTGTTTGCATTACTCTGTGTGTTGGAATGCATCCTGGAGTTAGTGGGAAGGTTAAGACATGAGTGTGAGTGTCTGTTCTCAGATGTGATTTTTCTGATTAGGGCTAAGGCCATAATGTAGCAAAGTCTGAGGTTATGTGCTTAATTTAAGTGTACAGTAAACATCAGCTTTGGAGGAGTTTGGAAGCAACTGATGTGCCAATGGGCTCTGTTCAGCTCTGAAACAGGTATGTTGTTTTTGCTTGTGAGCATCACAGAAATACTGAGGTTGAAAGGAGCCTCTGGAGGTCCTCTAGCAGGGTCAGCTGGAGCAGGTTGCTTAAGACCACGTCCAGTTGGGTTTTGAATATCTCCAAGCACAGAGACTGCGCAACCTCTCGGGCAGCCTGTTCCAGTGTTTGACCACCCTCGCTGTTACTGAGGTCTTTTTCGTTGCATTTAGGTGAAATTTTGTGTATGTCAACTTCTACCTATTGCCTCTCGTCCTGTCAGTGTGTGTCACTCGGAATCTGGCTACACCTTCTTTAGTCCTTCTCCATCGGGTATTTGTATGTGCTGGCAAGATCCCCCCTGGGCTGCCTTTTCTCCAGGCTAACCAGTCCCAGCTTCCTTAGTCTCTCCTCATCTGAGAGATGCTTCAAGCTCTTAATCACCTTCATAGCTCTTCACTGGGCTAACTCCAATATGTCTGTGCCTTTCTTGTACTGGGGACCCAGCACTCCAGGTGTGCCTCACCAGTGCTGACCAGAGGGGAAGGATCACCCCCCTCGACCTATTGGAATTGCTCTGCCTAATCCAGCACGCGAGGCTGTTGGCCTTCGTTGCTGCAAGGGTGCGTTGCTGGCTCAGGGTCAACTTCATGTCCACGAGGACCCCCAGGTCCTTTTCTGCATAGTTGCTCTCTAGCTGGTCAGTCATCAGTGTGTGCTGGTGTCTGGGGAGAATCCTTTCCTGGTGCAGGACTTTGCACTTTTAGTTTCTTAAGTTCGTGAGGTTCCTGTCAGCCCATTTCTTCAGTCTATTGAGGTCTCTCTGAATGGCAGCACAATCACACGGTCTATCAACCACTCCTCCCAGTTTTGTATCTTCTGCCAACTTGCAGAATGAGGGTGCATCCTGTCCCATCATCCAGGTCACTAAGGAAGGTCACACGGTGTTGGCCCCAGGCCTGACCCCTGGTGTGCACCATTAGTCAGAGGCTTCCACCTGGACTTGGTCCTGCTGGTCACAATGCTCTGAGCCCAGCAGTTCTGCATGTTGTGAGTCCACCTCGCTCTCGGCTTTAGTTCATCCTCCTTCAGTTTGTCTATGAGGATGTTATGGGAAACAGTATTAAAAGCCTTTCTGACACTGAGTTAAAGTATCCACTGTATCAGTTATCTAATCAGAAGAAGAAATCTGGTTTGGTTCTTAACTTCCTGCTGAATAATTCTCAGAATTTGTGGACGTGATTCAAGGTAGGCTGAGCTGGAACAGAGTCTGGAATAAAAATTTTGAGATGAGTTAACTACCCTCTCTGCTTCAGGGAGGAGTTAAACCTACTCACAGACATTCTTTATTTCAGTTTTATTTTGATCATCCATAAGAAATTAGAGGGAGGATCACAAATCGGGACAATTACTTACTTACTACAATTAAGTAGGTGGTGTTCAGGAACTGCCCCATATGGATTGCGCTAACAGGAAAAAAAAAATTGCATTCATGTACTTGGGACTGTTTTTGTTTACAGTTTCTAAAACCTTGATGAAATGTTTTGTGGATCCGTGCCCAGATTCCTTTTTAGTGTAGTACTTTAGTGATAAGAGTCTGTTTTGACCTTTACTTCAGTTTAAGACAGACTTTCACGTACTTCAGCATGACTTGGATTAAATTATATTTCTTGGTTTTGTCCAGATTTGGATAATATTTATTTTTCTTCTAAAAGGTGTTAGTTTTGCTTTATGAAACCTGATGCACTGAAGAATTTTTACTGAATACTGCGAGTTAGAGGTCAAGAGTGTTTCAACTTCAGAATTAAAATCAGCATTATTTCTACCTGTCATTCATTCTGCTTTTTTTTTTCCCTAAATAAAGAAATTCTGAAAAATGTTCCTGAAAGTCAGATAAGACAAACTTTCCTTCTTAGTAGCTGACCTTATGGGGAATACTTCCCACAAGTGTCTATTTTTCTTGGCTGACCTTCCTATTAACTAGATGTTTATTTTCAAGGGTAGAGACTTCCATATCAGGATACTGTTACCAATGGATTTTCAACTGCAAAATGCAAGGTAAGAAAGTTTTGTGAAAGCAATTTGTAAATGTATGTAATAAAAGTTTATTTTGATAAAAGCAATGATGGATATGCGTATGAATTATTATTTTTTCCAATATCAGCATTGGTAATTAATTCTTACTGGTTTCAATTTAACCTTGCAACAAAATTGTACAGCATCAGTGTTAATAAATGCTGACAATAAACATTGCCTATATCAAAATATTTTGTTGTTAATTAACTTTGAAACCTGTTGTAATTAATTGGTTGTATTTATATATAAATCAATGTACTTGGAAAAAATTCATTTAAATCGGATTATTTATATGTCACCATTTGGGAAACAAAATTCAGTGCAAAGTTGTAAATTCAAGCAATCATGTACTTGAATTTAAAAAAGCTATGCTAGCCATCATTTTCTCTTTCCTGTTAGTACATATTAACTTACGTTACCCAACTTTTCTTTAAAAGCTCTGTTCTTATTAGTGTGAGCATTTATTACAGCAATACGTGGGTACGTGCGTGTACTGTGCGTACGCACACGTGCATGGATTTGTCTTTAACGTTGTATTCCATACATCTGCCTAGGCCAGCCTGCTCTGATCTGTGAACAGGTGTATTTGATAGCTTTGTTACATTCTAGGTCGGGTACACACTATATATCCTTTGACATTTTCAGGTTATCACTTTTAAATATTGGTATATTTTATGAAGTCGTATTAGCTTGCAAGAATTATGTTGATGTTTTCAGCAAAGAAGAGAGGCTTTTGTAGGCAAATGCTTAATTTTTAATGGGCCTTGGGATAGTGACATTTGAAAGTTTTAAGTGACTTTGAATATGAAGGCTCAAAGAAATTTTGAAATATTGTTTACTGTTTTTTTGAAGAAAGTATTTTATGTTGTTATATAGCAGACTTTCTGATCTCTTCTAAAAATCATGTACTGTGAATTTAAAATTTGTACAAAATATTGTTTGTCTAGGATAGAGTGTAGCTGGCACCTAAAGAAGATACTGCATGGATATCGACATATTTTAAAGCAGGTATACAGCTTTTAAAACCATTTCTGTTAAATGTGTGCCTATAATAATTCTGAAAAGCTTATACTTATGCACCTATTCTAAAACTGTTGAAGAACCCCCATTCATTGTATGGCCAAGATTTATTTTGAAATGCTTGAGGATTTGCAGCTCAGTCTAAAGAGAGATGGATATAATTTAGTAAATATTTTTATTCAAGCTTTATTTTTTTGAAGATAGAATGATTTTTAATAAATGGCTGCTGACATTTTACTGGAATTTTTCCTTAATCTCTCAGTTAGAAACAGATTTTGTTTTTCCTTTTTTTAATATATTTATTTTTTACAAACTCTTCATAATGCGAAGAAGGGAATTCACATTAATTATTGATAATAGCTCATTCTGTGTTGTAGACAGTCAAGGAATCCAAGTTAAACCTTCCTATCCAGAAGAAGTTTTGGAGCAAGGATACAACAGCCCTGCAGCCACGGAGAATATTTTGTTTCTAAGAAGGCATCCTTGGCACATGTCTAGTTGAGACACTGTATCTCATGGACTGTGCACCCCTTTGTAGAACAGGGGTTGTGAGCTGGGAGTAACCAAAGATATAAAGCTGAGGAAACTGAAGTGTAAATATGTACCGCATTTGAAGATAGACAGGGATCCTTAATCGTGTAGAGCATCTAAAAGCAGACGGGTCTGGAGGGCTCCTAAAGAAAATGTAACCAACTAAGAAACATGTCTGAGTGATTCTAAAACTTCTGTTCTCATTGGTGAAGACTAAAGTCTTCATGAAAGTCTTCATAAATACATGAAGTGTAAAGTCTTCATAAACTATATAAATGTGTAATGTGACATGATGTGACGAAAGTGATGGTTAATTTTCAGTAAAGTTCCTGTACTCTGGGAGATTTGTTCTGTAACTGAAATATTTAAACACGTGGTATGCATTTGGGGTTTTTTGTTAGTTGGCTTGGCAATACTAGAAAAACAGATAGTTAGACTGAAATTGTTTACCACTAAAAGTTATGAGTTGAAGAAAATGAACGGATACTGTGTTCTCTCCAGAGGTTGCACAGCTGTCCAGATCTTGTCAGTTTTATGGTGGAGCTGAAAACTATTTTGGTAAGTGACAATATATATGTGGGAGGTGGAATGTTCTCGTAGCTTTGGTTTTCATGATCTTTTCTTTACAGTTTACTGGTTGATAGATGGATTTATGTTTGGTTTTTTTCAGAAGAGGTGATTTTGTAGTTATGCTGTTCATGTAATATTAGTATAAATATCCTTTAGGATTTTAAGTGACTGTACTCTTTGGAAATAGGAGTGTTACAGAAAAATTAGAATCACGGCAGGGGATCTCAGTATAGAGTCATCCTCTTCACAATGATTTTCTTGGAATTCCTGATATCATCCAGGTGATAAAGAAGGCTTATAATCATACAAAGGATTATTCAGTCAGTGGATTGCTGAAGGTGCTTTCACCTGTGTGAGAACTTGACCAAGAAATGTTTTTTTAAGAGTTTTTTTTACATTTTTTTTCATGTTTTTCTGATCTGGGATTGAAGAGTAACAAAGTCTTTAGTTAACAACATGAAACTGAGAATTTGTCTGTTAGTAAAACATTATTCAATGAGCATTCTTGGTAAAGGATACTTGCATACAACCTAGAAATTAACTTAGAAATAAAACACAGCAAGTATTCTTCAAAACAACGACAAAAATACCCTCCCGATATTGCACTACTGCTCTGTGCTGGGAATGTCTTTCTTCAGTATTGGTTCAATCCCTGCCAAACTGGATTAGACTAAACCAGGCAAAGGTGTTTGGAATAGGACTGAATAAGAATGTCTACATTGGCTATTTTGGAATATTTCACAATAGTTTTTCCAATCTATTTGCCTGGATACACAAGCACTCAGAAAATGAGAATGCAATGAAAATATAATTCATTCAAAATACTAAAATAGTGATCCTCAATGCAGATAGTAAAAACAACAGAAGACATGGCGGGAGAACTGGGCAGAAATGATTGTTATACTGATTGTATTATAAATTCTATTTAAAATTTTTATTTACATTTATTTAAAATTATTAATAAATTTATTGTAAATGTCATTAATTTATTTATTTGTCCTGTAAGCATAATTTTAACTTAGGTACACTTCTAAAGAACAAGTAGCACAACATGAATGTGGAACGTACGGTTTGGTTTTGTTTTTCTCTGTAATGTGGCATTACCTTTTTGATAAAAATTTTTTTTTTTTGAGGCATTACGACATACTTGATGAGTGTCTGTACCAAAACTTGCTCTCTGGGATCCTATGATGTTAAAACTGAGAAATTGATTTTTTGATTCTTTTTTATTGCTATTTAAAGTTGTATATAGCTACTTAAAAATAATAGGGGGGGATTTCATATATGTATCATCTTTTGTGGCTGTGGAGCCCAGGAGACAGCTGTGGGCTTAATAGAACCTTCTTTTGATATGTTCTTTCAGTCAAGATGCTTGACTTCAAATTTATTAGCTGAAAAAGAGGCACAACTGATATTTGCATCTGAAGACTATGTTGTCAACATCTGTGGGTTTTTTTTAAATTGCAGATGTTTTCATTACCAGTATCTGAAGTAATTTACCAGACAGCTTCTTTGTCTGCTTTAGCTGGAGGCTATAACAAAACAAATGCAGTGTACAGTTAATTTTACATAGGCTTAGTATTTTTGAATGAATTGCAAAAATCACATGACTAAATAGATGCAAAAATATTGAAATCTCTCTTAATGATATTTTTAATGTTCTTTTAAACAGGAAATTGCTTTAAAGAATACACGAGACCTGCATATACCACGGCCGCCAGAATACTACTCCTGTCTTGTCAGAGATCTAGAAAAACTGGGTTGGAATAAGTATGTTTGTTTTATTTCTTAACAGACGTTATCTTTAGAATATCTGTTCTTCTTTTGTATTTGAGAGTTGAACATATCAAATGTACTTGTTCTGTTAATTTATCCTGTTCAGAAACTGGTTTTTCTTTAAAAACTCTGCTGCTTTGTTTTTAATCTAAAAAAACCCAACAAACCTGTGTCAGCTGAAGGTATATTATCAGTCGCAAATAACTGAGCTGAAAGGTGAGATGCTACCACTAAGAAATCAATTCTTCTTTGACCTATAAACTATTGACATAGAAAACATATTTAATACAACTTTTGTAGTTCTCCTTTTTCTTCCTCCTTTTCCCTCCTTTGTACAGCTTTTTTTGACTATTCTTGTATGCTACATTTGATCATCGTGTACCTTTATGCTTTCATAAAAATAGTTCATACATTTTTTTTTTTTAGAACTAGGATAATTATTTTTAAAGAACAGTTCTATCTTGCTCTCCATAGCACAAGGTTCTCCTTAGACAAAGGAATAACATAGTTAATCCGCAAAAAGGTAAATCTACAAAAAAAAATATGTGAGTGGGGGGAGAATTTGGAAAGTTGTAAATGCAGAACAGCCAGCTCTTTGCGACACCCACAGAGAGAAACTTTTTTGCTACCCAGACGGGTTCCAACAGAGATGAGGGCTATTGAAAAGCATTCCTTGGTCTCCAAAAACTGTGCAAGCAGACCATGTTTGGGGGAGCAGGGGGACATTTCTAAGTGGGAAAAGTGTTGGTTACTGCACAAAGAGAGTATAAACTGTGTCACCTGAGGAAGGAGGCTCGGTGCACCCAAGGACATGGTTTCATGTATATGCTGTACTATCAATTGAGTATCTGTGGAACAAGAAGTGACAGTTGAGGTGGTCTTCTGGGGGAAGGAGAACTAGAAGTGAATCTTCTCAGCCCAGCTAAAATGCTTGGTTTAATACCATGGGAAAGAATGTCACATTAGGAAAGGATATTTGACTTGTTAAGGAATGAAATGTACACATAGCTGCCTTAGGGTCTTGAATGAAGGCAAACAGATTATATTATTCACGGTCCCATATACTCTCAGATGAGCTCAAAGAACAAATTTAATTTCATCTTCCTACAGAGGAAAACAAGGTGGTTCTCCTCATACCTCCTACAGAAACCTGAAGGAACACACAGTTGTGATCAAGTACGTAAGGTCCATGAGGAAATCTTTCAGAAATCTGCAGAGCTTCCTCTTTTGCAGACTTTTACTTGAAAGGCTTTAACGGCCATCACATGTGCCACCACTGGCAAGTGCTCTGATACTGAGTCTTTTACTCCTCCAGCAGAGAGCTTGGAATGGTCTGATTTCTGTCCTTTCCCCTAGATCCTCCAGGAGACCTCTATAGAGTTGAAGAAGGTAGTTGTTTCTGTGTAGGGAGGCATTAAGGAAATATATTTGAAAGGTGTCTTTAACTGATAATATGCAATTAATCTCCCAGTGCCTTCTTTCAAGGGGTTAAGACAAAAGATTTCGTAGGATGTTGAAGAGTTTTGAATGAAAAGCTACTTTTTAGTTTCAGTAAAATGAAAGTTTAAAAAAAAAAGTCTACATCTGCAGTTTTCAATAAGACAAATCTACTTTTAACTTAGTCTTGGATGGTAAGTTAACTTTAACAAGTGTTTATTTTGCTGAGTGAAATAAAGAAGCCTTGGGTTTAAGAATAGTTTTGAGTTTTCTCACCTGATTCATATATAAATAATGTGATTAAGTAGGAAATTGCTTTGAAGGCCCACTTTTATTTAAAGATAAATAAAACAATAATAATGATAATAAAGATAACTAAAGCATCCTTGTTAATTCAGGTGAAGTTTTTTCAGTGATTTCCATTAATAAGTATGTAGTTGTGCAGGGTGATGACATACTCTATTCAAATTTCTCAGACCCAGGTCTGAGAATATTAGTTAAAATTTCCAAAACACATGGGAAATAAATTTTGAATCATGCCCGCTCTCCCAAAATGAAAAAAAAAAAAAAAAAAAACAAAAACAAAAAAAAACCAAAAAACCAAACAAACCAAAAAAACCAAACCAAAACAAAAAAAAAACCTCAAACCTTCAAAAATCCCGTGCCAGCACAACAGACACTGACATCAATAGATATACTTTAAAGATATAAATATATAAAATGTACTATATTTATAATTTGATATATCAATATAGTATATAGCTAAATATACTAAAAATACACTTTGAAAATACAATTTAGTAGCTCATCTCAAAACTGATATTTCTTCTGACATGCTGTACATACAAAATATCCAATGGTTTATTATTAAAAAGCGCACCAGTGTTTTATTAGAGACCATGCTTCTAGGGCAGAATTTGACCTGGTTTCTAGGCAGAGATGGTGGTCTTCATGTAGCCCCACAGCTTAGGCTGTGCTTTTGTCCAGTGTAGTCATGTAATTCGGTAAACATACACCTCTTGATTGACTTATGTTTCTGATAAGGTCTCTATTTGATTGGGGTTTTTTGGTTGGTGAAGTCAATCGTTAATCAAAGGGCTAAGCGGTACATAGGGGATCATATCTGGTTTACTATGAGTTGGAAGGAGAATAACCTAGACAGGTGATTTGAAGTACATTAGTAAGTTACACCTCCAGTTTTAGTGTGCTTTTAACAATATAATGAACTACTAAGAAGGCCTCTTAGCCTCAGCTGATTTTGAGTTGCAGGTGATGCGTATTTGCATGTTGGTTAAAAACATCCTGACATGGTCTTTAAGCACAAAACTAAGCCTGCATTTAGTACTGGCAGTAAGAAGCAGTCACTGCTTATACCTTGAGAAGCCTCCAGCTTTATTTACCAGGATTTTTCTTAGAAAATCCTTGTTGTGGACCCTAGATTTACTTTTTCCTAGTGAGTTTTGGGTCATGCTGGGAGCTGACCGCATCCAAATCCAACTGAAAGACTGAAGGATATTTTGTTTGAAAGAGAATCAAAGCAATGGGCTATGGTTCCTTTACCTCTGAAGCGAGCTGAGAAGCTCAGAGATATGGTACAAATTTAGTGTGTTCTAGTGGCTTTCAGCTAAGGAATATGTGAAGCTTCTCAGAAACAAAGTGAAGACATTATCTGCAATGATCTTATACCTCTTTCCTCCTAAACTGCTGAAAGTACAAACAGTAATAAGGATTGCAAATGGGCAGGCTGCTGTGATTAGATATAATCACTTTCGCTGTGATACAGAAGACTTGATTCCTTGACCTAATATAGGTGTGGGGGAGGGTGGATATGCTTTCATATTCAAATACTTGTACACAAAAGTCACAGTTCAACAGGCTCTAAAATTGTACCAAATTTCCAACACTAAGTGTGGTCCTAACAGCTGAGGAGTTCAAAAGAGGGAGGATACTTCCTTCATTTTAAGAACATGGGAAAACACCAACACAAACCTAATCAGCTGAGGTGAGAGAGAGTACACATGTAGTAGTATTAAGCTACAGGAAAGGCTCTTCTAATGCAATCTCATAATCCTGCTAGTTGATTCAATGACAATGTGTTGGGAAGGTAAATTATCGGCTATAAAACATTTGTAGGACTCTTATCACCCTCCTGTGGATTCATAAAGATTGCTAGTATCTCTTAAGTCCATGGTGTGAGTCACGATCTCTCAATCTCAATGCGCTTCTGCTTGATACTTGCCAAGTTTTTTCATAGAAAGTATCTTCTCTCGCCTTCCCCATTTCTAAGGGAATCCTGCCTTGTCGCGTGCTCTCAATCATTAGTGTGTTATGCTGAATTACAGTACTTTGGAGATTTAACTGAGGCTTTCCATCTTTATGGTCATGCCATTTTTTTCTATGTGATAAAACAATGGAGCCTACAGAGGAATAAAGGTTTATATAACTGAAATATCACCTATGTAAACAGTTCCTTATTTGATTATACAGTCATATGAAGAAGTTCATACGACTTTTACAGCATTGTCCAACTTTCTCCAGTCCTACAGAACTGACCCTTTCATCTCTTCTCATCCAAAGAACCGTAGAGTGATGTAACAGAACAGGTAGCCACAAAGCTACTGAGTTCCTCTTTTCTATCCTCAATGGAAATTTGAATCCTCCTTCATTCCCCAGAGGCAGTTTACTGTTTTTACATTCTGTTAAGAAGAAGGAAGGCTAGCTATGAATTTTCATTTTGGGCATTCTTCAACCCTGTATGCCCCTTGTCTGAGGAGTTTTTTATTCCTTGGTGTTCCTGTTTGTGAAAAAGTTTGAAAGGGAAGAGAAAGTTTTACTAGATAAACCTCCAAGTACCTGGTTTGTAATGAATAATACTTAAAAGGTGTTGTGTTGCTTAGCTTGAATAGTTGTCTTCTACTAGCAGATAGTTGTTGAAGTCAAAATTAAATAAAAGTCATAAGATTTTCAAGATTGGTCTGGATTGTAGTGGTGCTTCATAGCGGTGATGATCTACGGGTTTTTATGGCTTTTTTTTGTTTTTTTTTTCTCTTGTTATCTCCAAGCTCAGTGAAAATCACATTTTAAGCTGGTTTTAAAAGATACTTTAAATATGAATTCTGAAACTAAAAATATGTTAACAATTCAATAATGGACAGAACTTGAAAATCATTTTATGATGTATCCCTCTATACATAATTAAACAGGTAGCCATTATTGATGCTCATGGCACCTTTTCCAAAATGCTTACATTTTTTTTTAGTCTAATTTACACTGTCAATAAAACTGAATGTGAAGGTTCTTTACAAATACGATTGAACATAATCATATTTTCACTATATTATTAACCTAATGGTGTGCATATATTTATATTTTAAATATATAAATAGGTGCACACATGTATATATATTTATTTTAGAGGCTGTGACGTTGTTAAACTAACTGTAAAAGAACTGAACCCTTCAGGATTTCAGAAATAAACTTTAAGACCTGTATGTCCATTGCTTTTTAAGAAATGAAAATAATTTTTGTAATCATGTTCCCTCCCACCCACTACAGAATAAGGAACTGCAAAAAATGTTTGATTTTAAACTAAAATAATCCATACCTTTCTGGCACCTCAAGAGTGAAGTGATCCAGACAAGATGACTGTCAGAACAGATAATTTTAAATCCTAAACACCTTGACAGCATCCCTTTAATTTTTCCGTTCTCTTTTGCTTTCTAACCTCACAACGCATTGATGCAGGCACCAGTTGTGCTTTCTTTTGGGCACTGCTGTATATTTTATTACAGTAACCATTCTGTGCCTTAGCTGCTGGTTTAGGATTTCCCCACCCCAGGCAACAGTAGATGGAGGGGTGGGATATAGGTAGTTTCACATCTTTATAAACTTTGTGATATAATTTTGAGGTAATTTGGAACAAAGCAGGAGTAATGATTTTTTTCCAATTAGAGGAAGAATGCTCTACTTCTTTCTAGATAAATCGAATTTAATTGACTACAGTTGAATTACACTTTTATCAAGACTTATATTTCTTTCAACTGTTGTGGAGAAAAGGAGTGTCAAAATACTCCCAGGAATCTGTAGAACTATTTAATATTGCATTACAGTTAATCAGCATTAAACGTGAAATAATGTATCTCTCTCCCTTTCTTACTACCACTACGGCTTTTCCATCTGTATCTTTCAGTTCCCTCATATTGAGGCTATGCCATTTATGTAGATCGCTTTCTTTTCTTTTCACTTCCTTCTCGGGAATGTGCACAGCCTTTGGTGTACATCGACTTTTTGTTGTCCAGGCTTCTACAACTCTGTTGCCAGTTCCACTTGAAAGAGAACTATTTTTCCCAGTGTGCTGGCTCAAGTGACTGGGCTGGTATGTAATGGTTTAAAAAAAAAAAAAAAAAAGTTACTTAGGCCAGCAAGCAAATGCTTTCTTTGAACTCTGATAGGCCTTTCCATCAGTCTAGGTGATAAGTTATACAACAATCTTAGACTGCTTTTCGTCTTTACACAAGAATGACATAGTAAAAATGCCAAAATATCCATATGCCCGGTTCACTGGTAAATATACGGAGAAATTTGATCCTTTTTGGCAAGTTGTTGAAGCTACTCAGCAGAACATACTTCTAGAGAACAATGTATTTTACAATTGTATTTGTCTTCATTGTTCTGGGAAGCACAAATCAGTAACATCTTAAGCAAAGAGTTAGTGATTATGTCAGAAGTTTTAAAACTTGTTTACATTTAGTATGTACTTGCTACTCGCTTGGGTGCACGTATACTGTGTAAAACTCATGAAATGAAGGCAAATCATCATAAATAACTCATTTTGTACTTGTTCGGGTACTATTTTCTGCAGAAAATCAATTTCAGAATATGAACCAATACCCACTGAATTTTCCACAATAATAGTATTGATAATAAAAGAGAACTTCATTGAAGAGAAAAGCAAATCAAGAGCATAAAAGTCTCATACAGTAAGAAACTGCAGAAATGGATCAAAGATTTGACAGGAAGTTTAATGTGTACATAAGTAGAGGCTGACAGGAACATGCTGTGTGTGTCAAAGGTTCCAGTGATGGAAAACTGAAACACAGTGCTCACTGACCACAGCATGAGCCTTGACACACATTGTAAATAACCCAAAGATATATGACTGCATTAAGCAGTAGGCTGGTGTATTAACAGCAGTAAATCTAGAACAGAAATGGTTGGCGTGTAGGACTTCCTCTGCTTAATATTTGTAAGAGACTAATGAGAGGATTGCAGGCGTTTCAAACTACTTCTTACAATGCCGTTAGAGTTTTCTTTTCTCTTTCAGAGTCACACACATGGATACTGGTCTTACCACAATCAAGCTAAAAGCTGAAGACTCTTGTGGTCGACAGCATCTCGTCACTCTGAAGTTAAATGCAAAGGTGAATTTATGTGGGAGAAAATATTTTAAGGCTTCCTTGAAAATAAATGGATTTTTCTTAATTCATAAGGATTTTAGAGAGTTGGTTTGTTTGTTTGTATGTCTGTTCTGCAAGACAATGCTGGGGGGTTTCTTGAGAATTTTTTTTACATAAAGTAGAGTTTTCAGGCTTTATGTTTAAAATAAATACTGCATTATGATTATCTGTAAGAATCTTTTCATATGAAATGGTGTGTCACATGAAAAACACTTTATGTTATTATAATTATTTTACTGGATTACAGACAAAGCCATCTGGGAGACTTTCACTGTTATCACTTCGTCCAGAGGCTATGCATATAACAAGAATTAGAGGATGTTGGGTTGCTTCTTTAGCAAGTCTTACCGTTAAAGCTATAGATATAAAGATTTGTGAAAAACTGACTACAGAAGTGAGTTCCTTATGTTAAAAAAATTATTTCTTTTTAGTCTAAATAATTGGCTGATTTTGACAGTGCTTGCAAAGCAAATCTGTGGCCTCTGCAGAAGCAGAAAAATTTTAATTCTTCCTGGTACTTAGAACTGAATTCAGATTGCAACATTTCTTCATAGAACTTCTCATTTCAAGGCATAAATCTCCTATCAGAAACTATGAATGTCCAAGCTGTATGGTGATAATTGCATGGTAATAGCTGTCGTCTTCAGAAAATCAATCTAGGGGAAAAAGGGGGTTCAAAAGTGTCTAAACATTGTTTGGGACTATCCTTGGTTCATCATCTGCAGTAATAATCTTGAAGGGATGAGGAGTGGGCGCGGTATTGGAAGATTAAATTTCACCTTCACAGATATCCTGTATTCCTTTAAATACCAGGAGTTTTTTAGTTTTACAGGAGACAAGCTAATTTTACCTTAGAGGGGAAAAAGGAGCCTGTGGAAAAAGTACTGTTTGGGAATTGAGGTTGCTATAGTGGATTTTAAAAAAAGAGTAAAACTATCCTCCATGCACAAAGTAATGAATGCATAATTAATTTGCTACTCAGTCCATTATTAAATACATTGATGGAAAAAAATACATCAGGAAGTACAATTACTGTCTATTTAACCTGCGAGGAGAGTAACCAGACTGTATTGTCATCGTTTATGAGGGAGCTGCTATCCCATACTTAGTATGACACTAGAAATTAGGTGCAGCCTGTTGCCCCCAAGCTTTTTCTTGATTTTATGGTGACTTGAAGTATTTTAACTATTTGGAAGTATAAAAGTTTAGAAAAAAAATACAGTGTAATACCCATTTTTACCCAGCAGCTGCCATGGTCAAACAATATTACACTTATGCATTGGCTGGTTCTGTTTAGCCTTAACTTACTGCTGTACTCTAAGGGGAATTGAGATTACCGTTTTCTATTCTTGTAAAAACTTTGGTATTTTCTTTATAGTAATAAAACATCTGAAGTTGAGACTCCTAATAGGAGAAGAAAGCACCGTCTAACAACTAAGGACAGAGTGTAATAAAGAGACCAGATTATCCAACTTGTCTGTTGTAACAAGTAATCATCAATCTTTTTTTTTTTTTTTCTTCCCAAGCGATTGTTATGATGAGGGATCAATTGCTTGTCCTTTTTAAACCATGGCTGGCATTTAAACTTGCCACAAGAGAAAATTTATATGTGAAACGTGGTTTTGGTGACATGGGGATTTGACTTTTCTTCATCTATGTATCTAATATATTTGAAAAGACTTTGCTGAAATATTTTTTTGAAGGGATTTCTTTTGATAACCTGCTTTAATAAAAGTATGCTTGTTTTTGTTAGCTGTTTCTTTGATTAAGGTTAGTATGTGAGCTAAACCTCTCCTCCCCAGGAATTTGCTGGCTCTCGTCTGTATTCTGGCAGATGGGTTTGTTCAGCCTTGTCTTCATGGATGCCATACAGTGAAATGAGTATATAAACCTGCCGACAACGTTTTCAGGAAGAAATTCTTCAACAAGTGATTTAGGAAATTCTTTTTCATAAGGTTATCCTGTGTATTGAGATGATGCCCTAAATATTCCTTTGCTGTCATTCTTAATGGTTTGGATGTGTTTTGAGGACTTTTCCTTAATGCGTTGGCAAATGTTTCCACCTGTTATGCTTGTCTTAATGTGCTTTGTGTTAGGAACTGTCCTTTCAAAACACTTGCTCTCTCTAAACAGCATTTGTAAAGTGTCTAGGAAACTCGGCGCGATCGACTGAAACCTAGAAGAATTGAGAATGGTCATATCATAGTTAGGCATGTTAGCCAAATCACGTGCTACACATCTTTGACTTCTGTAAATGGTTAGGCTTAAGCCTCAGAAGAGGATATATTGTTTAACGCTCAGATTAGGTTTTGTGAAATAGTTTTCCGATTTATTTGGTTGAAAATGCCTGGTCCAGAAATCTTCATCCATTCACAATTTAAATGAATGCCTAGAAAAATTTTCTGAAAACAAAGCATGCAAGTATAAACCCAAGTACATAGGGTTTTGTTTATCAGATTTCATTTTGTATTGCATGAGAAGTGGGTTGGGCACTTGCCATTTCAGATCCTGAGAATTCAAATAGGCCACTGCAAGAGTCTGCATGCCCTGTAGTGCTCAAGATGCTTTGGTAATTATCTGAACAATTTGGCAAGGGTTATGCAAATGCTTTTTCTAGATGAAGTTAGCGGCATGTTCAAAAATACAATATAAATATTTCATTTAATGATTGTTTAAATTGTTCTAAAGAATAATAGGATGATTTCTGACATACCTTTGAATGTAACTGTAATAATATATGATGTCATTGATACGCTCTGGTATAGTATTTTAAAATACTGTCTCCTGGGGAATCACTCACCCTATTTTATACAGGATTTCACTCTGCAAGTTCTAAAAACATTATGTACCTAGGTATAGAACTATTGTTGCATAGTTCTTGGCAATTATCTGGCGCAGAGTACAATATTGTGCTCTTAAAGAAAATTTGACTAAAAACACAGGGAGAAAGTGCTGTAAGTTTTTGGGGTTTTTTTTGTTTGTTTTTTTGGTTTTTTTGGTTTTTTTTAAGTAATATAAAGTTAGTAGAATCACCCTACAAAAGACTGCATAAAATGAGTTTACTTACCAAGAAAGTAAACACATAATTGGCTAGTGCTGCTGGGATTTAAATGAGGTAATCCTAAAACCAATCCTACGGAAAAATTGTTCTGACCTAGCTTGTTCTAGGCATACTTTTATACATTGAAAACAAGTTTATTTCTGTGCAAGCGTTGAATTATTTCATGAAAAATAATATCTACAATACAAAACCACTAACACTACGATGTCTACACTACAAGAACAGTAACGCTACAATAAAAGAAACTTGTAATGGCTTTTGTGGCTATACATTTCTAAGTTGTAACTGCCTCCTGTCCAAATTAGCTGTTTCGCTTCTCTTGCTCTGTCACTGTTACTTAATTTGTTTGCCGCCGACTTGATAAAATGGTAAAGCACAAGATATTCAAGTTGTAGGAGTTGTCTTCAGAAAGTGGATGCCTAGCAGAAACCGCAAATGAAGGCAAATTAAAAAGCAAGTTTAAACAAATTTCTGTGAAATCTGTAAATCCACTGGATTATTATTACTAAAATCAAAGCAATGAAGAATGGATGCTCTAGGGAAGCTATGTCTCTTTTTCGCTCTTTGCCATAGAGAACAATTGGGAACTAATTACTGTAGAATTACATTTTACATAAAAGAAAGACACTTTTAAAAAATTCTCATAAATTGATTGCCAGATGTCTGATAAATAAGGCCAGTGTCTATGTCTGGAGGTTTACTTTGGATGGGGAATGGTTCTGGGAAGCAGCACGGCTAAACTTCGCCTCTTTGTCTTACCTCTCTTTAATTCTGTGAGGAAGCTGGGACTTTTTTTCATATGCCTCCCCAAATAAGAGTCTCTGTAACATTTTCTTGTGTTGGCAGTTGATGCAATACTAATACAATTTCTATAAAACTGCTGTGTACATCATCAAAGGACACAGTTTATTTGTAATTGGATGTTTCTTTCCTTTGCTACTTTAATTTTCAAAAAATACCAGGTTTCTTCCACAGATTTCATATCGGATACTGAACAGCGATAGATTTACTAGTGTAACTGAATAGTCAGTGGTTATTTTTGGAGTTACCAAACCTTTTATAGCTTCAGTTTTCTTAATACAGCGATTTTTAATTTTCCTCATTGATAGCTTTTAATTCGGGGTGGGGGTTGTTTTAATTTTGGGTGTATGTTCATTCATCTCTTTCTAAATATTTATGTACTTTACGCCGATTACTTTCAGTTTCCGAACAAAAAATGTTGCCCATCAGAGCAAATATTCTAGTTTAAATGAAAATTAGTTCTTGACTCATGAAAGGGTTGTGGGGTTTTGGTGTTTGGTTTTTTTTCAACTTTCCTATCCAGTACAGGTAATTGAGGAGAAGGGATTTTTTTTAAAATATTTGATGGGTTTTGTCTCAAGTTCTTTTTTAATGTGTCTTTGTGATCACTGAACACAGAAAACTGTGATTCTCCTGCCTTTACTAAAAACTGATGTATAACTACTGTTTACATGTAGATTTCTTCTTTAAATAATAATTAATATTCATAACGATTTCTGAAAATGCTTTACATACTGCTTCCTCTAAGAGCCAAGTTCTCAAGAGGCTTGAAGTGCTCATATTTCGTTATCAAATTTGGCAGCTGAGTATCAGTCTGACTTTAAATCCCTTAAAAACAACCCAAAGCAAAACAAACCTGTATTTTCTTTCCCTCCCTCAGTATCCAGCAGAACCACCGGAATGCCTTGTGGATTTTCCTGTTCAGTTTGCTGTTTCGTGGATGCCACAGGTAAACTGCTGAACTGTGCATCTTTTTTTGAATAACTGAGATACGTATGCAATATGTAGGTGGGAATGAGGGGTTGCCCTTTATTTTTTAACTCCATCTTTTTTCCCGGGTGCATTTTACTTTTATACATGCTTTTGTAAATGTAGTAATACTGAACTCCATATTCCTTATGACAGACTTCTAAATACTTTCCTTGCTATATAGATATACCTTGCATGTTGTATGCTTTGCACTCGTAGTGGCTGTTTCTTTCTTAAGCTGTTCATAGGCTGAAATATCTTTAGGAATTATATTGGGAAAATATATGCAGGAGAAACGACTGTCTTACAGAAAAGAAGCACCCTCTAAAGTTGACAGACATTAAAAACAGGCAGTCCCCCAGTTTTGTATCCTGTATAGTTTCCATAACATAACAAAACTTTTTCAGTTACAATCAAAACAACAGGAAAGTACTTAGTAGAATTCTGACTTCATAGTTTAACTGATATTGTTAATATAAAGAACCAAGAGCCATTGTCTTTTTTTAGTCCCTCTCGCATTATTTCATGTATCTTTTTTCCTTAATAGAGCATGTGTACTTGATTAAATGGATTTAAATGTGACCGCTTAGATGTAAGTTCATTTGAATTATCTCTAGAAAATAGTTGATGTTTAATTTAATTTAATTCAGGAAAATAGATTTTACATAAATGGTTGCACTTCATAATTCTAACTTCCGCGAGGATTTCTCCCCATCAATAAAGCCTGTCTTTATGGTACTAAATTTACATAGGGAGCATGGCTGAAAGGTTGCATCAGAATGATTTTAGATGGGCATATAGTTTTGACTGCAAAGCTCAAGGTTCTGTGTGTCACCTCAGATCCTCTCATATGAGAGCTTGAGGAAATAACTGCAAGAATGGACCATTTGTAAATAAAAAATAGATTTAGTTTCACATGTAATTTTAGGTTTTGATTCCCTGGTATGGTTTGGAAGAATTTAAACACGGATTGTTTTTCCCTTAAATTATACTGGATTCCATATACTACAGGCAGGATTTCAAGTACTGTTTCTAACCTCGAACTTTATACACACTTTTAATAGTATTTTATAAATTTTACAGCCTTGCAATTTGTTGCCTTAAATTAACAACATTTCCAATATCCTTGACAATCATTGCTTCTCTGTGTTTACTGCTAGTAATTTTAAAGCTACTAAGCTGGACTTAGGTTTTAAAAAAACGTTCTTGAAAAATGTGATAGGAAGCAGCCAGCCGCCTTTGACAAGTTAAAGATGGAAGCGAATATATTAATATTGACACCACAACCAAGTAAAAATCTAATGTTAAAAATACAACATTCTAACGCTTGAGACCTTAAAATCTTTTTACAGTTAGACTTACCTATGGCCTCTTTGAAAACATGAACAATAGGTGTTCATAGGTAACTGAAGACCCTGTTCTGAAATCATGAGATACTGATTCTAGCTGCAGAGAGCCTGCTGCAATACCGAACCAAACACCGGCAACCTGGGCATTGTGCCGATAGAAATACTTTAGTTGTACAGTCTTTTTCTGAAAATTGCCCTTACCTGTGTGGGTGACATGAACCTAGCACTGCTGGGAAAAAAATGTGTGGAGTAATTGTGTAAATTGTGTTTATTTTCAAAAGGCATGGAAATCATTGCAGTGAGCAGTCTTCATGCCGTGGTAAAATAAGGGTTAAGCTTAGCTAATGCTGAAACACTAGCGGTAGCAGAATTTAGTAGGTCCTCAAGTGGCTGAAAATTTTGGTTCCTAAAAAGGAAAAAGAGCATGCTATACTTATTTTCTAGTAAAATAACATGAAGTTTTGATGCTAATAGGTCTTAAATTTTAATATTTGTTAGTCATCTTTAATGTAAAAACTGACAAGGCTTAACTAAAATAATGCAATTGCCCTATTAGAATATAAACTCCTGTGAAAGAAAATATAAATAGATTTCAGGTAATTGATTTCCCCCCATCCCCCCACCCCGCTGTGTGTGCTGTTGCCTATTTCAGGTTCTATTCAGTGCTCATGGACTTTAAACTTGAGGGGTTGTTGGGTGGCTGGTTTTTTTCCTTTCTTTTTTTTTCCCCCCCTCTGTATAATAATAGACATGGCTTTATGGCATCCATATTAAAAATGGGTAATTTTCCTTATGGTCCCTGTCTTCCTGCTGGGTTGATAATGTTTTGATGTATTTTTCTTTTGCTCTGATGAGAGGTCTGCTGCTGCTGCTCTGACATATTCATTTGGATGAATAATTATAACTTGCACAATGTCAAGCTGAAGATGGTAGGGTTTTGTGCGTCATGACAAGCCTAGTAGCCAGTGCAGGTGTCTCACAGCATGATCAGCAACAGCCAGTGTATTCTGGCTCAGAGGAGACATTTTAGAGTAGTAAGAAATCAGCACCAAGGGCAATGCTGCTGCTGCTACTGTTATAAGTGCCAAATAAATGCAGAGTGCTTCTCAATGACAAGTGCAAGAACATCTACTTATTTCAGTTATATTCTTTTCTAAATAACCAGATAAATGTGCTGTCTCCACATTTTAGTGTACCCTGCAAGTGTGGTTCTGCAGTTTCAGTGCATCTATATTCCGCTGCCCTCACCTCAGGGTATTGTTTCTATACTGCCCACTGCCCACCTGGTTGGCTACATGAAGGTCACGAGAGTGGAAATTAATGACTAATGAGGTCATGCAGCCAGCCAAGAATGAAACAGTAATACAAGATTCACAAGGTATAGTGGTATGAATGAGAGTATTCTTCGGTTCTTTTGACGAAAACATAATAAAATACATCATAATTGTGCTTTTTTTCTTAGCAAAGGAGCTTTGCAGACACCAGCTTTATATGCATCTACAAATACAAAAAATGGAGGTGGTTCACAAGACGCTTATAAAGGTTTCAGAATGTTGGGGTCTCGCTTTGATTTGTGCTAAGGAGGGAGAAAATTGTTAAACTACTGTTTGTGAGAAACAAACCGTTTCCAAACGAATCTAAAGAATCATAAATTATTGAGGTGATACAGGTGATCCCTTTTCCAGCCAACAACCGTTCACATTATTGAATTGTATTCTATCTATGAATTCCTAAAGGGCAAACAAATAACAGCACCTATAGCTTAGGCTACTTCACCTTTTCCAATAGGAGGCTTTGCAGGTGTTTTCATTTTGGATAAGCAAATATTGTGTTAGGAAGAATTTTAGCGAAAAAAAAAAAGTATCTCAGCATAAAGATCATATTTTAATCTTTTTTTAAAAATAAGTTTTAATAAATTGTGCTGTATTTGCCTTAATCAGAATGTTCTTACTACCGTTTGATTAATGTTTAGTTCATCCAGGATTTGGAGCAGGTGTTTGAAATTTGGCAGAATAGCCATATAGGCATAAAGCACTTCTTAAAAGTTACTGAAAGGCTTCCTGGATTTTATGGCAGGCGCAGACTCGAGGCTTCCTCTTTATTCTTCCCAGCCTCTATGGCTCTAGAAATAAGAACCAGGCATCGAGTGACTTTTTTTTCCATTCCTTCTTATTCCTTTAATCGAAGGAGACAGTGTGTGGGCAATGGGGGTAAACTTGGGAAAGTGTTTGAGCTGGAATAAAGTAAAAAGAGAAGGAAAGAATTGGCACGAGGAGCTACCGGTGGTGAGATGGAGATGAGAGTGCCGAGGATAGAAATGGAAACAAAAGTGTTGCAAAGCTACACGAGACTCTTTCCTGGTCGAAGAGAAGGTGTGTTCCCCTCAGAAACAGATTGGGCCAGAACATCTGATTTTCAGTGACCAAAGTGCTTCGTCTCTTATCAGTTGTTGAAATGAACGGAGGATACGTATAGTGTGATAGCACAGAGGTAACGTTTGGGTCAAAGTTTTCTAAAACTGCTGAGGAATCATCAAAGTTGATACGCTTATGTGTCTGTTTTCCTGTAAAATATCCAATTTAGCCCAGTCTCTACAAAAACCTGTTTTCAGAAGTTAAGAGCACGGAATCACGGCCCTCCAAATTAACATTAAATTGCTGTTCAGTCCAAAGGACTGCGTTGGTCTGGCTGGTATCAGTGTGTATTAGATTTTTGCCTCATAGGGCCTTGAATAACTAGGGCTTTGAGGCTGAATATATGCTTTGTTGAGAGAGAAAACTGTCTGTGCCGAGAGTCACTTGTAGTGCCTTTTCACGAGTCGTCACTAATTGTATTCTTTGTTTTCTACACTAACAACCTGAGATTTGAAAAATCTGGAGAAGCGTTGAGTGTTTAAAGCTATGACTATGGTCACGGGAGGTGACGCTCTAATAAAAACAGGCCTCTTAAAGCCAGATGAAGGGATCTCAAGCTGAGTATTCCAAACGAACATGATCTCAGTCTCTTATTTTTCCATATGAAAACTCAGAATGAGGCCATCTAATCTGAAAATGCCTTTTGATGATAAACCCGATAATGTTTTTGGGCTGCTCAGCTGCTGTGGTGGGCATTATAGAGAGCTGAAGGGAATGGGGCCATTAAATCATGCAGCACATCTCTGTCAAAAACTTATCAAGCTCCCAGTTGAAAGTAATGAGGTGTCCTGGGAGCATAAGGCTTCCTCAGGACCTCAGTGCTGTAACGGAGAGGAAGCCAGCTCCAGCTGCTGATTTTGTATGAATTCACATTTGCTGGGTCCTTCAGCCAGCCCTGGCTCTAGGTGTCCTGTACAGCTGCCACAGCGGAGATAAGAGTGGTTAATAATCACGTCTCCTCTTACGCTGCTTTGCTGGTCTAAACCGGTAAAGCTTTTTTGACCTTGTCTAATGGTGGACTCTCAGTTCCTTATCTTGGAGACCTCTTTGTCCCAGTGCCGGCTGGTTTAGTTGAAAAGCTCTGGTCAGAATCACAGGCAGTGTTTCAGCTTGGATCACACCCGCACCAGTGCCTTCTGCGCTGACTTTGATAACGCCCGGTCAGCCGAGGGATCGGGGAGCGTGGCTGCAGAGGGATCGCTGTCCAGCCACTGCAGTAGACGTCAGCGATCCTGTAGGGCAAAAAAAAAAAAAAGCAATAAAGTTAGGAAAGACTGCGATATCCACTTGCACAAAAATCTGCATTAAGGTTTTGTGACTATTCTGGCGCTCGTGTTTCCTTTCCTCTGCTAGCTAGTTGTTACTGCGCGCGTGGGCAGCTGATGTCAGCACCCTCAGGAGTTAGAAATAAAATGCAAGGTTTATATTCCACATTAAAAATATCTTCGTTTTGTTTTAAGTTGTTGTGAAAGATGTTCTTATAACGGATGTTTTGCCTGGTGAGGATGGAAGCCGAACAGGTACAGAGGATGGAGTAACCGGTTTGGTTTTGCTAGCGGTTTTTAGAGTCAGGGCAGCCAGCGATGATATCCTGAATTACGAATGTCGTCTTTTCTAAAGAATATTTGACATATTCCCTACAAATTCTAATGCGCGTGTACAAAGGTGACCAAGAAACAAAGAGTTTGTGCTGTTTGACGTTATTAACGACTATCCTGGTGTGGTGTAGACAAAAAAAGCGTGGTAGCAGTCTTTCCTAAAAGTGTCGGGCAATGGCCAAAAATGAGTCGGTTAATCAAATAAAAAGGAATGTTATAGTTTTCATGGTTTGCATGACAAGCATGTGATGTGTTTAAATAGCTATAGATGCATTTATGTATATAGCAGGAGACAGCTGGCAACATCAATGAAGCATGCAAACAAGATCAAATGAACAGTGCATTAAAAAAAAAAGATTTAACTACCTTTTTAAGGAACATCATTGAAATTAGTATTAAAATTAATTGGATTTTAAAACTTATCTGTGGGTTATAATCCCTTGATGTTTCTTTTTTCTAGTGAAACCCTTTGAATTCCCAGAAGATAAAGATAAAAATGATTATTAGAGGATTTATCTGTATGTGATATAGAAAAATGTAAAAAATCAAAATGGAAAGCAACTGTTGCAAGTACCAGAAAATTATGCTATTAATTTAAGTGTCATCAGAGCACAAAAGATCACATTTCAGGACTGTGTGAAAATTATTAAAATACTGGAAATAATAGTACTTAAGATGAAGATATTATACTCTAAGATGTGGTTAAGTGACTGACACTATTATATCACTTCAGGTATTATAAAAGTAACAAAATGCTTTTAAAGATAATAAGCGTTACATTTTGAGATTGGCAGTATTCACACTTTTCTGCTTAAGTACTTTCCTACTTTAATATAATTTAATAACAGCAGGAAAAAATGTAGCGTTTTATTTCTAAGCTACACCGTTTCCTTTTAAAATATGTGTGCACAAAATATAAAAATCGTATTTTTTCACCTGAGGACGTTCATATAATTTGCTGCTTTTTGTCCAGGTGTGAAAGGAAGAACATAATTACTGAAGATTAAAGGAAACCATTTCCATGTATATTTTGTGTTATTTATAGAAAAAGACCTCTTTAAGAACCAAACAGTTAATTTGCTTTTTCTTTTTGACCCCAAGAACTTGTTCTCAGGCCAAAAGACAGCCGAGATCTGGCCCTCGTTACGTCTTTCTGGTTTCTCAAAACGCACTTTACCATCTCTCTACCCGAACTGAAGAAGTCTCGTCAGTTCTCTCCTGTCCTTCCCTCTGTTTACTCACGCGTTTAATTGTTCGGTTGTGTTCTGTGTAGGCGATTTCAAAGTATCCTTTGGTGCTCCCAAATCATTCCTCTTTTTCTACTCTCGAGTGTCCCACTATGAACTGATCTGAGAAAACAAGTTATCTGGGAAGAGTCTGTCTCCGGAGCACCTCCCCCTGCCCTTGATGTCCCCTCGCGGCCGCCTTTGCCTCGCTCCTTGACACCTTCGCTTTTCTCCTGTCCTCGCTTCATCTCTCCCCAGGAAGCCACGTTCTGGTGGCTCCTTGTTCTCCTGCTGCTCCGTTCGTGGCACTTCCCAGTCCCTCCGCGGACTCTGTCTGTTGTCAGGCTCAACCCCGCTGTGGATGGGGTAGTCCTCCAAACAGAGCTCCTCTCTTCCCTCCCCCTGCATCCTTCCGTTCCCTCAGTTCATGTTTTGTACCCTCAGGGGATCTGCGTTTGGCAAGGTGGTCACTTGGCTCCCTGCCTGCCCAGTGTTTCCTCTACTTGAAGAAGTCTTTCCCTGTAGAAGCGGTTACTTCTTTTGTGCTCGCTGACGATTTTCAAAAGACTTCTTTTGCATTGCTGTTCTGTATATTGTCCCATATAATGAAAGATTTTTCTGATTCCATCTAATCCACTCTCAAATATTGAAATCCCTTGAGTGTAATCCTCTGGTTATTAGCCGGTTTCTCCTTCTCTTACCATATTTACATGGCTCGAAATCGAATGTTAAGGACCTGTTTTCATATTGCTTAGTTTTGAGATAATTATGACGCTGTTAGGCTATATTTCTTAGAGTCTTTAAAAAATAAATCAGCTCCTTTATTTATGTGGGTATTTCTGTATTTATATTTGGTACCGTTGCCATGTTGCTCAGCTGAAGCAGAGACAAAATATCAGCATGTTATAAGTTTAACAGTAGACAATGTTGATTTTTACTTTAATTTTACAGCAGTTTGTTACCATGCAAATTCATAGTTGTTACCAGTTTTTGGGAAAGTTTTCAGAAAGGAAGTGTAAAACACTACCGAATCCAGGTATGAGGTACGTCTGTCACAACGCGTCAGAACTACCAGGATTAGGGTACTTAATTTTCCTCAGGATACAGCTCTTCTTTACTTGTGGTGTTTCAACTAAAATCCCGTGAGGTTCAACGTTCTGTGCTGCCGCGATGCAACTGGGCGCCTACTAGATTTTAACACTTCTTAAATTACCTACAGTTTGGTTTTTAAATATTCTATATGGCTGTAGCTGGAAACTATATGATATTTGTTTAAATGTCTTCTTTTCTTAGAACTCCTTAATAGACATTTATAATCAGTTCCTGGTGGCATTAGAATCGCTGAAAGAATTCTGGGATGCCATGGATGAGATCGATGGGAAGACATGGGTGCTTGAGCCGGAAAACCCCACGCGGAGCGCCACAGCGAGAAGAATTGCGATAGGTACGGAAAGATTTGAAGGAATACAGTGGGTTTGAGAAGTAAAACCTCGGGGTGCTGGTTTGCTTGGCTTAGCTAATCCAACGGTGCTTGTTGGAGTTGGGAAAATGAAAGGCAGCGCTCAAAACCAGCAAGGCACAACTCTCTCAGTATATTAAAAAAAATAACCTTCCATGGAATACTGAGCCTGTTTAGGAAATTAATTACAACTTTTTAGTGTTACATAAAACAAAAGGTTCTGCAGGAGAATACCGCATATTTGTAAATTATCAACGTGTAACTGTCAAAACCGGAGGACTTGCATGATAACTCTAGAAAAATCAGTATTTGTAAAAAATCAGCTCAGGTGAAGCCCTTATCTCATTCACAAGTTCCAGATTTTTTTAACAGACTATTACTTTTAGATTGATCCTGTCCTGGAGGAGTGAAAGGAATATTAAGAGTGCAGTCAAAGGTGGGGAAAGGGGGTTAAAAGAGGCAGGAGGAAAGGACAAAGAAATAGAGAAGAGAGGAGGTTAGAGGCTTACAGTGTTAACCGTCTGAAAAAGCACCTTAATTCTTATGCTGATATCTGGCACTTTAAGGATATATATACATCATATCTGTATTTATATATAGATGTAAATATATAGGATAAGGAGTCTTGTAATGGTAAAGGAGAAACTTGCCGCTTTCAGACGTTAGAAATATGGGGGGGAAATGTTACCTTTAAACAAAGAGTTCTGATTTTCAGCTTAAATGCAAAAAAAAAAAAAAATCAATAGCATAGTGTAGAAATCTGAGACCGTACCATGGACCAAAGCAGACCAAAGATGTCCCCGAGACCTGCGGAAAGGCTGCTTGCCTGTGGAGTGAGGAAGGAAAGGAGCGTGTGGGGCGCTGAGCCTGCTCCTTCGTTTGGGCAGAGGGAGGGACAGAAGGACAGGGAGGGACAGAAGTTGTTCAGCAACCGGCTCAAATGACATGGGTCGGCCAGCGCTGCTTGGCCAGAGTGCATGCGGTCAGGGTGGCTTTATCTTGGTTCTGCTGTGCTTTGACACAGACCAATGAAAAGGGGAAAAAAAGCCTCAAAAAGCGCCTGGCACTCGGTCGGTGGAGGGCGGCACAAGGCTTTGAGCCCGCCGGTGCCCGTCGCAGGCACTCTTCAGTCATTTCCATTTCTTCAAGGAAGATAAGCCTACCGTACCTCTTAGTTACAAAAAAGGTTGGGTTTCACCTGTTCTTATTTAGAAGAGAACTTGCTGTGAGGTTTTTAACCTGGATCTGGAACGTTTTTGAGCTGCGTACCCCTTAGGAATAGCGGGCGTCCTGAGGATGATGGGCTAGCCTGTAAAAGAAAAAGATCTGTTCGTTCAAATTTACGCCATCGTTTTTGCTCAGAGCCAGCGTGTGCTATGGAGGAGACTGACTTGTACTGCTCAGTATTGTCTTTGTGCTTCTCTTTTTGACTGTAAAAGATGATGAGGAATTAATAACAATTACTCTGCTACCTTTAAAATTTCACTAAGATGTCAAATGGATTGTGTCATCTAGCTTCAGTTTGATTATTCAGAAATTTCAGAAAAAAGCCTAAGTGTTAAGACTGGTGTGTAAGGAACGCAAGACTGGCAGTTTTATTTAATCAGTTGCTATTTTTAATTGCAGTCCTTTGAAACTTAAATATTGAATATATACTGGTGTTTTGTACCATTCATTTGGCTACCTATCAACTTTTGTAGTAATGAAAAACAGCCAGACTTAACCAATTTAAAACTGCTTTTAAAAAAAGGTTAATGTTTCCATTTTCAAACACTTGACTGCAAAGAAAAGCTTCCCCGATGACTGACTTGCTTTCTCGTCGTAGGGAACAACGTCTCGGTGAACGTCGAGGTAGATCCTCGGCATCCAAACATGCTCCCCGAGTGTTATTTTCTCGGAGCGGATCACGGTAAGGCAGCAGCCACACACCGGTCGTTTCTCTTCTAGGATCTGATCTCTGGTGAGCAGACACGACCAGGTCAGACTCCTGGGGTAAACGCTACATAAGCAGAGCCAGGAATTAAGCCGAGGATGGGCGTAGGAGAGTTTTACGCAGTAGATGCTGGGGGTTTTAACAGCCTAAAGCTGTAGCATGCTGGTTTGCTCTCTGAGTGACGCTTTCTTTCTAGTGCTTTCCTAGCACATTTAGGGGGAACCCCGTGTTCTACAGCTGATTACCCAATGGTGGTTGTATTTGAATATCATTTTCTTAACAAAAAAAAAAAAAAAAAAAAAAAATTTAGTACCTATGACCTAATAGCGTTTGGAAATATTTGAGCCTTTTACTCTGTGTCCCACAGCTTTTTGCCAGCTTTTTAAGGTAACTACGTTCATATCTCCAACAGTATGAGATTTTAAATTAGCGTAATGAATTCCCAAACCTAAAAACTAAGAGCAGCCATTGACTTACCTTAAATAATTAAAAAAAACCCCAACCCCTGCCTCAGTGCTGAAATGTGTGAGGAGGTTACATTGGGTGGGGGAGCCCAGGGGATCCTGAAGGTGATGTAATTATTTCTGTACATTGTTTGCAGTGGTTAACCCTCTGAGAATAAAGCTGAACAGCAATATGCACTTATGGTAAGCGTCTTCAATAATACAAGTTTGAAGCTGAGATGGTATTTGCCCTTCCTCATGGTGACTTTTTTCCTCCCTCTCTCCCACCTGCAGGGATCCAGAAATCAGTTTATTACAAAACTTGAAAGACCTCTTAGAAATTGATTTTCCATCTCGTGCCGTCTTAGAAAAAAGTGTAAGTTGCTTTTTGTTAATGATCGGTTGTTAGTTCTCGATAAGTAAAATTTAAATGGTCACTTTATAACCGCCAGCAAAAATGAGAGACTTGGAAGAGAGGTAATTGGATTAATATATTGTCGTAAGGACTTCTGAACTTCAAGCAACAATTGTCAGCGCTTGTTAACCTTTGATTAGAGGTGCGCACTTTCCTGTGGCCTTCACAGCAGTAAGGCGATTAATAACAGGCTTCGCTATTAAAAGGGAAAGAGGAAGTTCCAGAGTAGCTAATGAGATGTGGAAAATCCAAACATTCTGTTAGGGATGTTGATGACTTCAGTTCTAATTAGGTAGAGCTGCTTAGAGGGGACCAGAGGCCATCCAAATACTGGTGCATTTCAAACAAACTTGGAATTAATTTCTGACAATGCTCTAACGCTGGATTACTAGCTTTGCTTTCACTTGTGAAATTTTTAAATTAATATCTGACTGCGAGGTCTTGTGTCTAACGTCCAAATGTAATGACAAATCATTGTGTTTAATAAAAAAGAAATAGTGGGACCCAAGAGCATGAAAGCGCTTGTCAAGCTAGACGTAATTCAGCGAGAGGATGAAGTATAATGTAGCAAAGCTGTACAGCTGGCAACTAATCTCACTCTTCTTACCGTAACGGTGTAAACATATATATCGAAGGCAAAAATATTCAGTAATTCTAAGTCACAAAACTGCAAAAGCAAAGACAAGTAGACGAACGTGGTTTCTGAGTTACCGGCCCGGCTCCTTCCTTGCCAGTTGTGCCGTAAGCTGAAGCATGTTGTGTTTTAAGGACTTTGCTAAGGACTGTGGGATCTGCTACGCCTACCGCCTCGCTGGCGCTACTCCAGACCAAGTGTGCGATGATCCCCGCTGCGGACAACCTTTTCACCAGGCTTGCCTGTATGAGGTAAAGTCATTAATAGGACAAACTTGCTGGTGAACTCAGAGATTTCTAGAAAATAAGCCTTGCCCGCTTAAATTTCAGAGGAAGCAAAATCCCTTAAGGGGCGCTACAACGGTCACTGCGCTTCCCCTTGTCTTCTAACCCACAACTCATAAATAAGCTCCCTGGAGGAGGGGACCTGCCTTGCTTTGTGGTTACACAGACCCTGACCTGACACGCACCGTGTCAGGTGTTGATCGAGTGAACCCTGTTTGGGGAAACCCCTGGTAACAGATCCTTCTTAAATTTGATAAGAAACAAATGTGAATTTGAATCCACTTACTTGTGTTGCAGTGGCTGCAAGGTCTTCCTTCCAGCAGACAGAGTTTTAATGTCATCTTTGGTGAATGTCCGTATTGTAATAAGGTAAGGAAATCTAATGAAAATGAGCGAGTGAACTAAATAGCGTGGGGTAGCCTGTAGGTAGCGGCAAAAACTCCAGCAAAGTCAGTTGTAACATAGAATTTGTGGCTACTGCCTTCCCTTTACACATTGGAATAAAGAGGAAAGCTTTAACTTGCCATGCATTTTATCCATTAGTTTCCAAATTCCAAAAAAAAAAAAAAAAAAAAATCCCAAAACTAAAGGTTTTCTGAAACACAGTATAAGGACAGCTACGCACCAGTTATCAACTTACCAGTGTCAGAATAATTAAATATCACACCACATTGTATTTTGCAATACTTCTTTAATGTTGCTGTAGCAAAGGCGCTGTTTAAAAAAAAACCCCACACCCCAACATTCGTAGCACAAACCAGCCTTGACCAAAGAGTTCAGTGTTCTAGATAACTACTGAATGCAGATTTGGAAAGTTTAAGTGAACTTGCCCTTAAAAGGTAAATATTGACGGTATTATTTCAAAAAAATCTTTTCCAAGCCCCTGACACTGAAATCTTCAACGAGGAAACTTTGAGGAAAAAAACTGCGTGACGGGAACGGCGCTGCACTTACACTGAAGACATTGAAACAGGGACATCAAAGAAGATACAAGGAAAGGAGTATTAGTAGGAGGAGCACAACTACAGCTATACTGTAGTAGTACGTTTCGTCAGTAAATGCCAACCTAAACGTAATAGATATAGAAGGCCTAGTGCTGTCAGAACCGCGTTCTTGCACTGATACTGGATGGTCTGTAGGTAAGAGCTGATCGTGTTTCCTTTTGGATTCTGAGAATATTGCTTGGGGGTTGAACGGTGGTAATTCTCTGGCAGGGTCTTCCTGCAGGGGAAAAAAAAAGTTACAGCAAACTTAATATAGAATAAGTGAGATGAGAATGGGAAAAACAAAGACGCCGTTCAGGTATTCGAGTTCTCCTAGAGAAAGCAATACAATTCTTACAAAGGCTTAACTCTGGAATTTGCAGGTATAAGCCTATTCCATATTAAGTGTATAGCATTAGGTGTGATTAAACACCTTCTAAAGAGACATGCTCTATATTTATTACTGAAGTCAACGGCTGAAATTCTTCTGTATCTTTAACTTGTTTCCAAAAAATGTTAATCTATTAAAAGTCTCCACATGATTCCTGCCAATAAAGTTTTAGCCTGGAAACCCTAGACCTTAGCCGGAAGTTTGATTTGCTGGTTTAATTTGTGTAAGTTTTTGCCTTTCTTAGTGAAGCCAATCTTCTCCTTATTTATCATAGCTAGCGTAAATCCAGCAGTAGCGTGGGTTCTGGTCTAGCTGGGTAGGGGGGTGTTTGGGGGTTTTTACGTCTCCAGAAGCAACGCCATCCTTCGCTTACCTTTTTTGATCTCCATCTCTGAGAGGAATTCCCCAACACTACGATTCTGTTTCTCACATATCTACGACCTGACCGTATTTTCCACTGTCCCTTAGAAAAATTTCCACCTTTGGTTTCCTTTCCAGGAGCTCATTCACAACGTGTTATGTTTTAGCAACAAGTCCCGCTTAATTTCAACCCTAGCAATCTAGTTTTCTTGGTGAAAATTCATAACCTAATTTGTATTTCTCTAACAGAAATCTCCTGGTTTATTCCTCTTTGGAATTACTGACAGACACATCTGTTTCTTTTAGTGGAATAGGGGCCCCCGTTAATAGAAAGGTACCGTTATGTCCACCATAAAGGCAGCTCATATGTGGTGTTCTTCTCTGCTTTTTTTTTGTCTCCATATTACTTTCTAGATGTTACGTCCTCGTTCTCTCTTTCCCAGTCTGTCAGCTCTCCCGTTTCTCACAAGCGCCCTACTCTTCTTGTCCTGCTCCTCTCGGTCAGGCGTTCCCCTTCCAGCACGGACACGCCATCCCCTGTTTGATTCATACCTGAACTGTAACTGCTTTCCAGCAGCACCCTAGGAAGCAGATCCACTCGTCCTTTCCTTGTCCCAGCTCCGTGATGTTTCTCTGAATGTACTTCCCCAAAAGATAAAGCAGGGAGAAAGAGAACTTTCCCTCCAAGTTCTGTATTGAGAACTGGAGCGTCTATTAACGGCAAGCGGGTGGCCATCCCATCGAAGTGTCTCACTTCGAGCGAGGTGCCTGCAGTTAACTCGTGCAGGCAGTTGCCTAACCCCAGCGTTTGGAATCGCTCTCTGGAGGACGCTTGACAGCCTCTCGCCACTCGAGTTCCTGCATGAACCATTGTTTCTTTTCCCGCTCTGTGTCTGAAGAATCCACCTGACTTTTCATAACCTCAGTACTCTAAAATTTCCCATCTAGCTTTCTTTTGTCAATCACCTAAATTATGTGAAAGGAATTAAGAGGAAGTCTGCAAAAAGCAACTAATACAGTCCTGCCTTTTTTTCCTTCTCCAGTTTCTCATTTGAATATCCGAAATGTTATCTGACGTCCATTTTAACTCTCCCCTATTATGTGTAATACTCAGTGAGTACCACAGAACTAGTCAGCGTTATTAATCATATCGGAACAGCGGCTTTTCCTTTAGAAAGACTAAATCAAACCACAACTATCTCTAAATACTAGACCAGTGATTAGTCCCATCTCTGTAAAAATGGACTTTTCCTTCCTCCCACAAAAAGGAGGGAGACCCAAACCCCCTAGTTACTCGCCAGTGTTAAGACTGACGGTCCACACTGCGTGCTGGCTGTTGGCAGCAACCGGGGAAGTTACACCAGCTCTTTTTTTTCCTATGTCACGTTGGGAACCTAACACGGCTCTCCTTCCATATCTGCTGCTTTCTTAGGACTGCAGTAGCTTTTATACAAAACATACAGGAGGGAGGAGATTTGGGGGAGAGATTTGCTACCTTTTTTTGCTAATACTTTTTAAATTTTACATTTGAGGACTAGGAATTAGCACTGAAATATCTTCGTAGTACAAAATCATATTTGTTACTTTAAGTCACTGTTGTGTCAGGACTCCAGGGACTTCTCAGAATCTGTCTACCTTGCTATCAGCCAAAATTTCTATCATCTCCAAAAATTGTTCTGCTCCCCACTTTACTGCCTGATGCTCTCAGGTACAGCTGTGCTTTTTCTGCTTCGCTCTCCCAGCTTGTACCGGAGTCTCCAGGCAGCGATCAGCAGGCTGCTCGAAGCAAAGAATTTCGGCTTAGTAATAAAGCTATCTTTACAGGTGTATTTTTGTGCTTATTAGAAATTGTCCTCATTTAACAAGTTATTTTTCTATATGAAAGAAACAAATAGGGTAGAATCTCTTTGTTAAAATATACTTAAACCTCATAGAAAAGGAGCACAGGATGATTACTAAGACGTACTTTATTCTGCGTTCTTTTTACTAAAACCTTGATGAGTTTTTTTTCATCAATTTTTTCAGGTGCAGTGGAAGGGTAAAACTGAATACATTCATTCAACCCTTTAATGCAGTAATTACCACTAATATTTGAGATGAATTAGTTAACTCCTACAATCCTCAGATTAAAAAGTCAGAATTTAAGAACTTCTAATTAAGAGTGCTGTGAGGTTTTCCACTACGTAGAAAAGGAAACCACTGAAGTAAGTTTCTGCCAAGAAGACAACAGGGTCCGCGAAGGCAGACTGTCAGTTCCCAACACCTTTACCTGCACACTGGTGCAGTACTCGGTGCAGCACTTTGCTACCTACCAACTACAGAAGAAACCGGAGTGGTAGTTTGCTAATAGCATGACCAAGCAACTACACACAAACTTTTCGTGTTGGTGGCAGGCAGCTGGTTTGCGTACGTTTGGTTCAGGCTTTGTTTGTGGCTGTGGTGGTGGGGTTTTAAACTCTTATTTTCAGAAAAGCTGATCTTTCTTTCACAGGGTGCCGCGACTGTTCTAAGGTAACACCAAAAACCTCACCTTTTGCGGGTGGTCAGGCTCCTGCATTGTAGTGTAAAATTTAATTGGCTTCTCTTCAGCCTGCAACTGCCGGCGTGTCACCCGAGGCTGGGGCCTGCTTAAGCAGCTACATTCTTCTTCTTTCACCTTGTTTTGCTTCTGTTGCACTGGTTTCGGTGAAAGCTTCACTGCTTTCGGTGTAGACTTACTTACAGGTAGTAATTCTGTATGCTGAAAAGAATTCAGTAACAACTCAAAATTATCACAGCTACTGCTCCCATACTTGGACCCGTCAGGTTTGAGACAGGTGAGGATAGTGCCCTGTTTGCACTTAGGCCCTGGGCTTCCAAGAAACCGAGTTTCACGTTTGGAATAGCACAAGCCGGTAAGCATATGCCAACTTCTGCAGTTTATGACACAGCTCCTGGCTTTTTTCAAGCACTTTTCTTCCTTGCCCACCCCAAAAGGTGGGCACTGCTCTCACAGAGCAGACAAATCCCCAGGAAATACCCTGCATTCCTGTAGTGCCCAGATCCTCACCTGCTGAGGCTCCGCTTGGTGAAGCATCCTGTTTAGTTTACTTGGCTTTTCTTTATCTGGGAGTTGTTTGCCTGTTACCTCAGTACAGGCCTTGTTTTGACAGATGCGTTCTTCACCTTCCGTCTCTTTTTGCTTCTGCTGAACTGGTTTTGGCACAGGCTTTGGTAAGCGAACCTGTTGATGGACAGTGAACAATTTTGTGTAGTAAAAAAGAAAAAAAAAGTCAGTATTTTGAAGAGAAAAATGTTCTGTCTTCAGTACCGAGACCACAGAATGAGAGCAAGCTTTCATCTTTCTCAAAAGAATTGTTGTCAGCATTTTAATTACCAATAAACATCTTCTTCAAATAGTACAAAGTTGGAGCTATGCTGTATTTGGGAAATATGCTACAAAACAACCTTGGGTTGTGCATCTCGAAACATTCACTATAACCCTTATTGGGACTGAAGTAAGGCACCGTTCGTTTCATTAACAAGCAGAGCCGAATGCAGTTCCTATCACTGGATTGAGTCAAATGCAAAACTCTCTAAAGTAAGATAATCGCCAAGTCTTCTGACTCGGGTAATCTAATGTAAGGGTTAAGTCTTACGTTCTTGTGCAGTCTTCTAAAATGTAAGTGAGGGTTACGTGGTGAATAGGTGCAGGAGTTAGTGCAAGTTTTTTCCAGTGCCGCTCTAAGCACTATGTATCAGATGATGTCTGTTGTTGGCTTTTGTAACTTGGAAGACAAATGTAGCCAAAACACAGGCTGCGTGCCACGTGCCTTTGGTACTTCTGGCACGCTAATAACTCGGTAACTGCACTGTTTGCGTATGGCCCTCTGTGCAGCAGCTGTATCTGAATATAGCGGCTAAAAAAGAAATAACGGGCTGCTTTTTTACACCGCAAATTAAGTGCGTGCAGGAGATAGAAACTGCACAACCTAAATACCGTTGAGAGTGCCAGTAGGCGCTCCCTAAATGGTTTAATCCAAACCACCTTTTCAGTAGATAATCCATTGTTCTGCTCTGAGAAAATTATTAATGTTTAGAAACAGAAAGGTCTATCCGTTTGGAATAACGACTCACGCTAGTTTCAAGCGGTCTACCCCAGGACCAAACACCGTAGATAGCCTGGAGAAATGGAGTTACGCAGGTGAGGCTCAGTGCCACACTGACGGTTATTTGAATGCGGGGCCTGAGCTGTTTTCTCTGCATCACGGCACCGTACTGCATCATGCAAGAACTGCTGATCTTGTTGACAGCTCACTCCGCTATCTTCACAGTGTATATGCATACCTTCAATGACTCCAGCGCTTTCAGAACAGGACTTACAGCACTTGTGTACATATCTATTTTTATGCCTAAAAATTACCGTATTCCACACTAATAAAAGTTACAGGTTGGTACTGATGTAATTATTTTTTAATATGAAATCTACAAAACCCAGCACGTAGGCAGCTGCCCTTACCCCACTTCACTTGGCCCTAATGCCAGCTCTTTTGCTGTAGGTGAAAAAGCTGAAAATATTTACCCAGTGCCAAAACCCGCGGTGAAAAAATTTGAGAATTAACACAACTGCTATTTTATCACCTATGTTTGGTGTGCAGTTGAAACAACGAACCAGGACGTAGCCACTGTTCTGCTTTTTATGTCAGCTCGAGATTAGATTCATGTACTACACGGGGAGCTGCATCTTAAAATTCACGTTCTGTAGCGTTTCCTCTTCACATCATCTTCAAGGAGCTAGTGTTACAGGATCCCCTTACTGGCACTTACGGGTGTTTACTGGTCTTCAGAAGGGAATTAGCCCAAGATCACCTCTTCCCTGTGTACCAAGCTGGTGCAGGTGGAATCAGACGGGTCATGTGGAGTCAGACTCTGCTCATAAGCAAGAAGTGAGGAGACAGTGGATTGTTTGTAGTGGCTCCCACTATTCTGAGGTTGCCTCTTTAATGGGAGAAGTGTTTGGTGAATAAAAGGAGAGGTGGAAAGGGAATGCAGAGGGCCGAGATGAAAAGAGTCAGACCTAGGATAACTACAGACGGTGCCGTGAAGAGATGCAGTGGGAAGTGCCTGCCTGTCATCGAACACTTTGTCAGGACTGTAGCACCAAAGCGCACCAGGCCTTGAACATCCTCCACAGCCAATAACCACAGATTGACAAATTGGATTTTCTGAGAACAGCAATAGATTCAGAGAAAGTTCAGTTATCTGCTCTCTCTACTTGTATTTAAGTGCTCCTTAAGTCCTCTGAACAACCTAGAAATTTCCTCTCTGCAGCTGTTTTGCAGTGCATGTTACAGGCAACTTGTGCATGTAAGCAGCAGAACTGGCTGAAGAAACATACTCAAGTGAAAAACAGGTGATCGTTGGAGCAGTGCTAGCATTCTTACTGTTCCAAGAAGCAAGACGCTCAACATGAAAAATTTCTCTGAAAAAGTGATGATAGGTGCCAAGACGTAGTAATATGCAGACACACTCTCCCTCTGATCTTGTTCTTGGCCATCACAGCCAATTCTGCTTAGCCCGACAGCACACGAGCGGTGATAACTGCCACTCCTCGTTCATGGATTTTGCAGTGGGGTTGTGAACTTGCAAATAGCAAGTGCTACAGCAGCTTTTAGAGCCTGGAAGTTCGGGATCATCTTTTATGCCAGCATACTGTCGAGTCTTAGGCCAGGCAATAAGAAGAAAATAGATTTACTATTCAATACCTGACTCTTAAGAAATCAAAGACTCTTGTGAACCAGAGATCCAACCGGATCAGCTGGAGATCGGTTAACAGCTACCTGATATTTCAATGAAGTTCAGAAAAGAGTACAAACTTAAAAAAAAAGCGCGTCTTGAATTAGCGAGGACGAAGCGGTCACCATCATAGTAAGAGAAATACTGCCACTGAAATAGCTTTTGGTTTTGTTCAAAATAAAAAAAAAAAGTGATAAAACCAGAAAAGTCAATAAAATTGCTAAAATAAGTATCTGTAATTACCAAGATCAAAACCCAGTGCCTTTTTATTAAACATGAACTTTTGTTCTGCCTTCCATAATACGTAAATAGTGCTGACAATTGGTTTGCGAGGCACTTGCTACAATAAAATGTAATTGTATCATGAGAGAAAGGTGACAATCAGGAGATCATGAAAAAATTACATATTCTCACTGGTGGTTAATTAGCCATGCAAAACCCCCTCAAACAGATATTCTCTTCTATTAGGAATGATTACTATGCAGGCCTACAGATGTCAATACCACAGTCATTCAAATACTTCTTTCCCTACTAATTGAAGGTTGTAAAGCTCTGGTGCCAAGGTTTTGCTTCCAAAGAGCTAATTTATGACTAGAAGGATATTTTATGTCTTCAGTTGCAGCAGCTACAAAACTCAGCAAATCAGAACCATCTGTGCACTGATACTTGAATCACCATTCATCTAGCAGCCTATCAGTCACATTAGTTTGCATCCTGCATTCTTGGCTCACGTACGCTTGCGATGGTCCAAAGTTCACCAGAAATATTAAAAATGAATGGTACCCTGACCCTGCCTTATTGCACAGGCATCAGAGACAGAAACAGGGCTTTTGCATACGGGGAGTTTCGAGGCAGAGGTATGGCGGGACTGACATTTCACTGCGAGTCCAGTAAGACTGCTAATTACCTCAATCTCCACTTATTAAAAACGCGGTTTTATTAACTGTATAGTTTCAGACTTAAAAGCGAGAAAGGAAAATACAACGCAATAGCTGACAGTTTTAAAATTCTGCGTTAGTGCATCGCGTAGCACCGCATACCGAGAGCACGGTTAAAGCCCAGAATAATACCTCCTCCACATTAGCGGCTGCAGGAGCGCAAAGGCAAACGACAAAGAACAGTTTGAAAGCGAGAAAATGAATTAAATGCTTTCACTAATAAAGGTAACTTCGCTTTTAATCTGGAGCGAAGGAAAAACCTGGCGTTCGGGCTTGTCTTCAAGATGTTAGTGAACAAAGTCCTTGACTTCCCCATTATCCTGAAAGTAAATCATTCTCCACAGACCTACCGCTTTGAAGTGAGAGGCTGTAGGTCAAAAGGACTCGTGACAGTTCTTCCTCCTTAAGGGTTGACATCCCACTTTTTAGCAAAGCCAGGGGAAACAGGAATTAACAAACATGCTGTATTTAAGGCAAAAGAACTGCTGTGTCAGTCTGATTTTGAGATCTTAAACTATTTCCTCTCCTACAAAAGAAAAGGCAACAACCAAGCAGGAGATGTCAGAAATAATCCCAGAACTGTCTGTCTTACTTTTGACGCTTTAGCAGCACAGTGATTTCGCGTGAATGCTGTAGCGGAAAATTCCAGAGGGCCATCGTAGCGAGTTCCACTTGACTCTAGTCCATCCAGCAGGATTTTCTTCAGCACTTGATACTTCGGCTTCTCATCGTAAGCTAAGCCATAAACGCATGCCAAAAACTTGGATATTTCACCTGTGGAGCATATTTTAATGTAAATTTCACTCGATGTAGACCTAGAACTTCAGAAAGAATTTAATTCCAAAATGGATGCCAATCCCGCGCTGCCAAACGAGATGACACAGTTTCAGCTGAAGACACACTCGAAGCACAGAACTGACAATATCTTCTCTTTTCGAGATGAGAAAAGGAAAAGATAGACTTGGATAAACAAGCTAACCCTTAGGTGCTACGCCTTGTTACGTACACGCACTAAGTCGTATAACCTAAAGCTAAGTATAAAAATTAATCAGAATACTTCATCGACCGATATCGATAGGTCTGTTTAAAATAGAAGCATTTTATACTTGATAGATCATAATACCCCTTTAAATATTAACTACTCTCAACATCACTATTTTAATCTGCATAGATATTATGCTTTGGAAAAAAGCAACTTTTTTTTTGGTACTTCTAATACTTGGACAAATATTGATTTTGAGATTACATCCTAAAGCAGTCTGACAGCAGCATTATTTCGCTATCGTTATCGAGTGGTTCTAGAAACAGGGAAACCAGTGACTGGACAGAAGTAATGCTATTAGGAAAAACATACGGGGGGGATGAAACTTTTCTTTCAGCTGAAGGCCCAAGTGTATCCTAAAACCGGAGCGTTACACCAGATATGAGCATCCGGTAAAATCCCAGAAGTAAAGATTTACTAAAAACGTTTACACATCATGAATATATTTTACATAATATATGGTGCATTCCAATAATTCAAATACAGAAATGTCATGAAAATAAGTGAATAAATCAAAAATAGATACTGACCTTTGCAGGAAGTTTGGTGTTTTCCCTGGGTTACTTTGGTATTTCAGGGAAGGAAGAAACACACGACAAGACAAACTGTCCATTCATTTGCTTTTCCAAACTCGGAATACTAAGCAATAAACCTTTTGTAGACAGTTGCTTACTATTTCCATACAAACAGCTACTTCTGTTTTTAAGATGGTCACCGCTTCCTAACACCCTGGGCGACGTACGGCTAAGATCCCTTACGTCACTCTACGGCACGGCATCACAGACGAGACCGAACAAGATTTTTGTACTTCCGCACCCCGGGGTTGAAAATTTAGCCCTCAACGTCCATTTCATCTACTTAGTCCTTGCTTACAGGATCATGCAGGAAAGCGGCAAAAAAAAGAGTACCCGCAATAAAAGCATTAAGCATCCTGCAGCAGTAAGCGTCAAGAATCATTTATTGCAGAGTGACCGGCATTTGTCAGCATCCAGAAATTTACCTTCTCCCCTTGCAGTAAACAAGCCTTTGAGCTACAAATGCTTAAAATATAATAACCTTGTATACGAAGGGCCTGGTCCAGTTCCACTGAAGTCAGAAATATTAGTTCAATTAAACCGCACCCGGAATTCACGAGCGTGACATATAACGTAACAATGAGTAGTACCTAACTCCTGTGCTATCAGCTCAATACAGATCTTGCAGGCTTGAATTCTTGTGTCAAACAGGTAGCGTAAGAGTGGTTCACGCAGGCTTCATTTCAAGGGCTTGATTCAAGGATGACCTCTGCTCGCACGCTGCAGTTGGCCCTAAGACCAGAGCCTGCTAATACTGCGTGGACTCAGGCCTGGTGAAGGCATCTACCTCAAGGTGCCCAACTTAGCATTTACATTTCAGATTTTAAATTGAAGGCTTTGTCAAATTTCTGTTACTTTTATAAATCTTCCCCCAAATAGACCAAGACATTTAAGTATTTTTTGTAGCAGCCTCAAGAGCTCCGTGGTACATACTGCAAAGCACACTTACTACAGCTGCTTCCAAAAGAATCCCATTCCATCACTGAATCTGGGAGCTCATCCATAAGTCTGAAACGACATAAGAGTGCAACAATTTAATGTGGTTTTGGAGCAGGTGATTCTTCATTTGGGTTTTAGGAAGACAGCAAGTCTCAATTCCAAAGGGAGTGGACCTCTGGGATAGCTAATGATTCACAGTACCGCTTTTAAAACACCATCTCCTCTTACCAGCTATATTTTTAACTCTTTGGAGACTGCTGATTTCAGCAAGACCAGGCTTACAGCTAAGACTGCACTTTAAGTTTTTCTCTGCAGATGTTTTAAGCTTTCTAGAAAGAAAAAAATCCTTCGAGCTGAAAATGGCTTGTTCTGATTTCAGCTTAATGATCAATATTTTGGAATTTAAGAAGCAGTTCTGGTCTGCCTACTAGCCATTTAGCACCAGGTTCTTTCTGCCACGTAGCTCACGGGCAGCTGGGTGATGGCTGTCACAATTACAAGCAGGCACGGCAGGGACAAAAGGGGAGAGGGAGGTTAAACGACCTTAAGCCCCATGCACTTCATAAACTGAAGGGCAGGGCCACAGATGTACTTTCTATCTATCCAGAAACAGAAATAGCAAAGGACACTGGAGCTTAAAATCAATCATAACCTAAAAATGGAAGAAGTAACGCCAGCTCTCATCTTTGTACAGGCATGAACCACGATGATCTAGCACCTGTAGGAACTTGCAGCTGCACAAGCCCCCTTGCCCTGAGTAAGTGAAATCTGGTAGTCCAGTCTAGCCGTTAATAACTGTTAAAGGATCCCTTTTTGGGGGGTTGGGTTTTTTTTTTTTTTTTGTTCTGTTTTGTTTAAAGGAGCCGTAAAGGTCCACCAATAAGTAGCAGGATGTGTTCTCAGATGCCTACAGCTGGGGTACATAAGCTAATAACCTTCAATTCAGTGGTCTGTTGTTTAGTATCAGAAACAGGGGGTTCGATTTTGGGGAAATGAAACATTTAAACATAAACATTTTCCTGTAATCTAGCTAAAATGCTAATTCAAATGGAGCCTCTCCTCCACGGCTTGAACATACCTGACCTCAAGCGTACCAGCAGCCCTTAAACGTCCCCTTACCAATGCCCAAAGCTTTGGCACAAAGCTTTTGCCCAAAGTTGCCTCATTGCCGCAGCGTCACTGGGAGGAAAGACCTACAAACTCGTAGTGACGGGACGAGAGGACGAGACAACTGGTGAACAACAGAGTTCGAGGTCCTGCTCAGGCGCCTGCCCTTCACCTGCAGCCCACTTTCCAGGCCCAGCCCCTTCCTCCTCACCAGCACACAGACTCCGCAGCAGGGGGCCGGCGTGCTCGGAAGGGATTCGCCTGTGCTGCTTAATGTACTTATTAACTTGTAAGCAACTGGATACACTCTTATATCCAGATGTCTATTTCTGGCCTTTGAAAACAGTATAGGCACCGAAAATTAAGACGAATACACGGGGATGACCTGGGCAAGTTACCTAATGCCTAGAAGATAATTCAATAGACTAATAGGTTATTTCTGATAAACGGAATCTCTATCATTTTCCATGCATTTCCTCTAAGTATCTGTTTGCTTGGCGTCCTGAAAACGCTAGCAATCTAAAGGTTAACCGCAAGGGAAGAATTAGTAAAGCAGCTTGATTGATTAAATTGATTTAACGTTGAATTGCAGAAGTGTTACCTTGCAGGGCGTTGTGTAATGATCAGAACTTCTAAAGGAGAAATATTAAACATAACGTACGATGTCAACATTTACAGATGCAATCTGTATTATCCACAGTCTGCAGGCTAACCTCTTTCTCTGTTGAGAGCCGATGCCACACTGAATTTGCAGATTGATTTCTGCGGATCAGCTATCCCTATTGTGTACCTCTGTTGTGACTTGCCCTACTTAAAAGTTTGCTGCCTTCACCTATTGCGATGTTACATTTATGGGTAACTACTCTTCTGTACAGCCTTTTACAGGCTACGCTGTACCACATGCAATTAACTCTCTCAAGTCCCAACTGTGAAAGCAGAGAGAAAACGCTAATACACTCTGTTGCTTTAGTAAGCTCTAAATGAGTCATGCTGGGAAAAAGGAAAGATTTTAATCAAGTTCTTTAGTATTTTGGTATTTAATTGTTTGTAACGGCAGTAGGCTTATATGACGTTAAAAATCTACATAAAAACATCTGAAAAATAGTATCATATAGACAGTAAAATAAATTGAATGCACATGCGGAAAAACTTCCAAGAGACGTTTGTACTATAGTCTCTACAAAGCACCCATGAAGTTTAATGGAAACACACAACAACCTTCAGTACGTGCAATAAGGCCTGCACAAATTCACAAATGTTTTCTTTAAAAACGACTATTAAAAAATACACAGCAGACAAAATGACTGTGTACTGTGCATTGGAATTTATCATATCTCTGCAGCAGTACGCACATAAACATGCGGAAGAGGGAATACGTGCACATCGAGTTCACATTTTTAACCGCTTCTAACATCTCTCAATTAAGGAAAATTGTTTTAGCTTTCTCGTAAGGTGCTGCTCTACAGGATGTAAAGCTGTCTTTTTCAGACCTGTTTTGTGAAGCGCTGAGGACAGTGCAGGGTTCTAGGGTGGCATGCGTGTGTGCGTGTGTACAAGCGTGTGGTGGTTAATTTTTACTTTGTTTTCGCCGTCTGGACAGCTACAGGGTCCTTCAGGTTCCGTTCCCAGGGTAGCTTTCCACATAACCATTGCAGCATGCAGTAGCCAAGGATTTCAAGGTCACCTCGTCTGGATGGGGCTAAAATGTGGGGAGGGAAGGGGAAGAGAGAGAGAAAAAAAAAAAAGATGAAGAATAAGAACTTCTTCTTAGGAAATAGAAAAGACTTTGATTGAACTAGTGTTGATGAAATATGAAAAAGCCAAATGGGCAAAGTGTTTTGTTTATTCAGCTGTATTAGACCTAAAACGCCCCGGCATTTGGCCACAATCCACAGACAGGCAGTGACTTGTTACTGTTGAAGTAAGGGTCAGTTTCCTCACCTCCTCCAACTTCATCCTTCCTCAGTCTGGCCTGTCACATGGACTTGATCCCCATGGCCTCTGACATGATCCAGACAGCCCATAACCGAGTACCAACACTTTCTCAAAGAGCCAAGCAGTAAAACAAAGAAATAAATGTCTGCTGCTAAATTGCTAACACATGTTCCAGGAAGTCCATGGGGTCCACATTGGTCATGCAGGGACCCTGTGAGTGCAGACTAAACACTGATGGCCTTTCCTGTTCTCCTACAGAGCTATTTGAACTTGGAAGATATGACAAAACTGCCATCTAGTGTACATTTACACACCAAAGTTGTCCGCTTACAAGTACCATGAACTGTTTGTTTAGAGCGTCGTAGCACAAGCTAAAACACACTTGCTGTTTAGCAAGTCCTGCGTAAACTTACCACTGCTGCTTCCAAAAAGGAAGTTATTTCAGGAACAACTTACTCCCACCCTGCACGCCCCCAACAGATACGCTAACCACAGAACGCAAACACGGTAGATGCAGTTCCATCAAAAATTAACCCCATCCCCAAACATCATCTGTGCAGAAAAAGAGCTAACCAAAGTTAATCTATAGATTGACTTTTCCAAAAGAAAAAGGGAAAAAAAGGTGCAATACTAATAGAATTGCTATTGCTTGCTGCTAACTCAGAGGAAATCAAACTTGAAAAAAAAAAACCTGAAGAAGCAGGATTGCTGCAATATTTCTTTGTACACATCTGACTTGCAGCCTATGGTTTGCAAGTCAAGACCACATGGAATCTGCCAAACCAGAAACCGTTAATTGTGATTAAAGAAAGGCAGATGTAAAAGTTAAATTTATGCTTTTCCAAAATGAATTTGAACCTTCCAGGAATGAAAGGTTTTTGGATTCATTCCGTACTTTTTGTCTAGTGTAAAGACTAGTAGTTGAGCATAGCGCTGTTAATCCAGCTGTAAACAGATATCGTATTTTATGGGCCTTCATTAAATAAATTCCAGAAAGTCACTCGGCAAACTTATCTTTTAATTTAAAAAGTCACCTGCTAAAAGCTGCGGTGCCAACACATCATAACTGTTTCTTGTTACCGTACACACGTTATTGTAAAAGCAGAAGATTAGTTCTTATACATTCTCTATCTTAACCACTATTAGACTATGGGATTATTAAAGGCCCTTCAATCTAACGGAATGCTACACCATCCCTTGGGTGTCGTTTATTTTCTGCACTAGATTCAGCAACGTCCTAATGCAAGACTTGGCTCTTATATTAAAATAAAAACACAATCTCTACCACTTGCTGTTCTGTAGTGATTTCGTCAGCCATAAATCTCCTGTTAACTGTGGAACAATTCCATTCATACACATGTGTTCACAACTCCTTTTTCCATTATGGCAATTCCAGATTATACCCATATAAAACAGCATTTTTGACTGCAGATCCTCTAATTTTCACACAATGCTTTTCTGGCACCTGTTTGCGTAAGATGGGCTACAGAGAGTGGTCTTTTGAGCAAAACTGTCAAAATTACAATGGACCGCTTTTTTTCCACTGAGGGGCTAATTGATATGAATCTGTAAGTAATGCTAAGTCAATTAGATATCAGAAGCTAACCTAAGATAACTCGTTTTCTGACAAAACGGTCCCCAGAGAGTAAAGTTTACTTCACAGTTAACAGTTCGGCCCTGCCTAATTACCTTCTCTCTCACATGGAGCTCTTCCAGCCATGGAGATGGGTGCAAGTAAGACTTTACTAATACCTTCCTAAAGCCACAATAGTCAGCTAGGGGGAAAAAAAAAGGTACATGTAACTAAGCCATACATCATTAAAAAATAGAAGGGGAAATGTTTCACAGAGAGATGGTAAGCTCACGTATCACTTTATCTCCCAGGTCATTGCAAGTGTTACTACATAAAGACATTTACATGTGTTTTTCATAGAACCACATAAAAACGTCAGCGTTTGATTATTTGACTGTACTAGCTTATTCTTTCTCTCTGCTCCTTTGTCAGCTCGGTATTAGAGATGCTAACTTCCTCAACTTTTTAAATCATTAAGATCCTTATAAAAAAAAAGTATTCAACTAACTAATCTTTAATGAATTATCTATGAACAATGGAATAATTAGATTTCCACCCGAAATAAAGCATCACTACGTAGATTTGAACTATATGTTTACATGAAAAAATAAATCTGCTAATATAATTGGGGATTACAAGAATTCTTGATAAACACCAACTGAGAGGAGTCAATCTGCCTTCATTTTAAATGTGCTAGCCATGCAAAACCAAAAGGATTCTGCTCGATAACTTGTCACTGTGACAAGAGTATACATTCAAAATAGTACTTATTTAAATTCTCTTACTTCTCCGCACACTAAAAACTTGTTGGGGTGGTTTTTCTTTTTCCTTTCTTTTTAAATAAATAGAAGGGCAGAAATCAAATATCAACCAAGAAATTTTTTATTATTATTCTAGTCGCATATGAAATACTATTTAATGGGAACATGTTGGCAACATTTTATTTCACAATATTTTTATAGTTTAATTTTTTAATTTGAAGATTTAAGGCCTGATTCTGTCCTCACTCCTGCCAAGATAAACCAGGAACAACTTCACTGAAGTTAATGAATTAACAACCATGTCAATGAAATCAGAGTGAGGCCATAAGAAGTTTTATATACACCACAAACATATACTCAACATGCAGGCAGAGGGTTCAAACGATAACTCAGAATAACATAACTGAAGCAACTCACCCCGAGAAGAAAATATATTATGTATCTCTGTATACTGGATTTGGCAGCTCTCTGAGCCCTAATTTATATTCAGATTACTATTTCAAAAGAGATCCTAAATGATATCACACCAGCCAAAATATGCTCTCAAAGCTACACTGCTCCCAAGGACTCATCTGAAACCCCTGTAAAAATGGGAGTTTTCCTCTATGGCCCTTATTAAGCTAACTTTGTCAAGGAGGCTAACGAGTGACAGATGAAATGTTCTTCTATTATTTTTAATTAGCGCTGTTACATTGTAATTTCACCATTAGTGTTTCTTTCGATTGGAAGCTTTTCATAAAAAGGATCATTTCAGTTGCTCATATTGCATCTACATGCAGTGGAACCTCCAATTCTCACTGGCATTACAGCATACAAATTCATGTTAATTCACAAACAAATATAACTCATACCATAGCCATTAATCCAAAAGCCCATAAAGGAAAGGAGTTTTAACATGACCACGGAGAAATATAATTATGTTAAAATGCATCATCACTATGCTTTAATAAATGAACTAAAAGTAATATAACTTTTTAACTCAAGGTTGAGATGATAAAAAAACCAGACAAATACTTGACTTGTCAAAAATTGCTGCCTATATTAAGGTCACGAGAAAGGAAAAGACCAAAAAAAGCTAGTAATGAAGTATTGCTTCCCCAAGGTACTGGTCAGCCGGAGGAGTTCACTGCAGCAGGATAACGACTAATTGAATAGAGTGGGTGGCTACAGGGAAAAGGTTGGGTAAATATAGTTAAATTTAAAAAGTTCTATAAATTTTAATGCTTGGAGGCCATTCTGTACAGAGTCACCCCGTCTCAGGCAGGGCAACTGCCAGCAGGGGCCGGGAACGATCTCTCCTCCCCTCACAGACAGTTCTGCACCGTTAGCTTGGCACCTCGCTCAAGTACTCACTGACAATAACCACCACCACAGAATGCTGGAAAGAAAAATAAATCCAGTGCAAACATGGTGTCACCACAACAGGACTACAACTCTTCCAGAGAACTCAGTCTGGGACATGGTAATGAGCAACTTTTCCTGTGCCAGCTACAGCCTGTCTCCTAAACTCAGATCCCACAGCTGATCGGCACGAACCCTACTGCAGAGCCGGCGGGAGTTCCTGCAGTCGTTCGCAGGGAGGATACAACCATGACTCCCCAGCGCTGACCTCGCCCGAGGCGGTCACACAAGAGGTGCCGTGCTGACAATATCAGCCTGACAGTCCTGAGGGCTCACGTCTTCTCAAAGGCAGCATCAAAGCTGGCGACCAGCCACTACATCAGCGCTGTCCTGTCAGTCACGGGATGCAGTCCCAGCACAGGAGTCAGATAACTCGCTTCAAGACCCACAAAAGCAGCAACACTACTGCTGCTGTCCCGCAGAGGCCAAGCTCACGAGCACACTGTGAGCCAGCAGGTCTTGCAGGCCAGAAGTTCCCAAACTCTGATCCTCAAACCTCTTGAAAATAGCAGAGCTGTCCTGGACGATCACAACAGCGTAATGTGCAGACACGTGCACAGCAACCTCCAAACAAGCAGTTACACGTGTCCGCTGACCAGCAGGATCTATCCGCAGAGCCTCCTCATTTTCACACTTGCTCTGCTGCATCCATAATAGAGGAGTGCAGCCGGCAGCAGGCTTCTTCTCTAAACATGGACAGAGAGTGAATAATCATCAGGACTGGTGGAATGAGACGTGCTAAAAGGAAGAGGGCTGGGGTCCTGATTTGGTGGGGAGAAGCTTATGTAGCGAGGAGGTTGGAAGATGCAAGGGAACTTCACCACAAGATCTGAGTGGGAGATAAAATGGTGGTGGCAGGAGGTGCAAGTACCTGGTTGGAAGTAAAAGGTTCCAAGCTTGCAGTAAGGAGAACATGTGGCAGGAGAGTGGGGACAGGAAGTTTTACTCTTCTTTCACATCTGTGTGGCAGAAAAAAAATCACAAAGGTAAGGGGCTACAAGCAGCTGGGAAATTCACTAACTTTTTGAATTCCTGGTGTACAGAATGAGAGCCAAAATTAAACAGCTAATTCCCAGCCAGGCTCATCAGTTGTCCTAGAAAGTTGTGATGCTCCTCATCTTACTTTTGTTGCTTCTGGACGTTCTCATTCCAGATTGAAATCCAGATTCAGTCCAGAAGATTGAACCTGTTCAATCTTCTCCTTGCTAAAGTCCAACTCCTCTTTCACTTACAGTGACCTCCTGCTCCCTCTTCTGCTGTGCACACATTTCTAATCCAACACTCAGAAACGCAAACATCTTTTTATTTATTTCGCACTGCAAAGTTCCACCCATTTTTCACCAGACTGATTATATTTTCCTTTTACTTTTAGGATTTACAGTTTGTCCCGTACACAGACTTTGGGAAACACATACCAAACTGCAGCAAATCAGTAATTCATTTGACCAACGAAAAAATCCAGCAGGCTCCCTCTGACTCCTAACTATACATGGACAGATGCCAAATAAACCTCTTGATCCAGAGCCATTTAGAGCTCTGTTCTCTGGAAGCCATGCAGGATCAGAAATAATACGTTTGCAGGCATAGGTGTTTATATTCTTGCATGTCCTTCCTCACAAAATGAACCCTGCATATATTCCAGTCAACCCCTGCAAGTAAAAGAAAAGGAAAAATGGACCAGCATTGAGCTACGTTTTTAATATCAAACAGCAACAGTTCTGTCAGACCAGTGGGGAAAATAAGAACAGGAACTGCAGAGCTTTCCCTGCAATCAGCCCGATGTCTGCATTGCCCTGTACAAACACGCACGAGCATTCGGCCGGACCTCAAGGAGGGCGCATTGCGGTGACCCAGCGTTAGGGGCACAAGTAAGTGCCTAAAATATGGCATCAAACATAGCTGCAACTGCCTTCCCCGACACAGGAGATGAAAATAGACAAACACGCTTTTGCTCGATGAAACCAGCTCAGACAAAACGTATTCACTAGCTACAAAAAAGTGACAACCAGCGTGCTTAACTGAGGCAAACGTCATCAGACATTCTCCTTATCCTGAAGGTTGTCAAAAGTCACCACTACCGTCTTAAGCAGCTTTTACTATTCCAGATGCAGATATAAGTTCCGCAAGGATTTCGGCAGGCCCGCTGCCCAATGCGAGAGATGGCAAAACTGCTAATAGTTACCGCGAAGCGTTGTTAAAAGGAAGAGGAGAGTTATCCTGAAAGCTATGGCAAACACAAATATATGCTGGAGGGAATTCAACACAGACAGTTCATACTCTTATGTTCATCAGTGATAGCAAATTAAAACTGGTCTTACGCCCTCAATGCACAGGACTGGAGTATTTAAAAAGCCCTCAATATGTTAAGCGCAGTATATCTCCAGAGAAATTAGGTATTGACTGCATGCCTCAGTGAGTAGAAAAATCTACAAAAATCCATAGGAGGCATGGATCCAAATATTACTTTTTAACACTAACTATGTAACAATTTTTTAAATGTACACTGGGTGCAGATATAAATCTCTTTAATTATCAATCAACAAACAAAAAGGTAATACTGTTTATACAGTATGGTCTTTAAAAACAAATACAATGAATACACTCAAATACTACGCTAAAACTAACAATGCGGTTGTGCCATATGAAATTTGCATCAAAACAAAAAGGTTTTAAATTTCAAAACCCCACATGCTGGTTGCAGTGAGATCCCGCCACCAAATACAGGAGTGCTGATGGCGTGGGCCAGATTCTGTGGCAAAGCCCATCTTGGGCCGTGACTTGGTTCAAAGGGAACTCTAGAGATAGATAGGGGATGTAACTGAGGTGATTGTGGAGAATACTTGCAACACCCTACGAGTCTGGAAGCCCCCAAGCAGCACCGCAGCACAGAAGAGCCAGACTGCAGGGCCCACACACAGACTAGGTGGAGCACAGGTGAGCTGTGCAAAACTAAAGACAAAACCAGCATGAAGAGCCAAGGCACGAGGCAGGGCAGCTGCTCCCAGCCTTCCCCAGCTCAGGGGGAACTCCTCTTCAGTTCCAGCACAAAGTCAAAGCCGCCAGCACCATTAGCATACACCAGCATGCACTAAAGTAACTTGTTTGAAGGTAGCAATTCGCCGTCAGCTGCCACAGGAACGGCACATCCAACTCAGCCCTTACCAGTCAGGCTGTCAGAAGAATACGGACTAATTCTACCACCCAAAAGCGTTACCATGCAGTGGCCGCTGGTGGGAAACTTTCCGGATCTCAGTGGACTGCATAACCTCTAGACCTGATGAACTCCACGGAGAGCTTGGGGAATAAATAGGCATGCAGCTCGGTTAATCTCTCGATTCAACTAGGGAAACACCAGTGTTGACTGGAATTCATGGGAAGTAGTTGCATTTGATTGGCTTTATGCAAGGAAGTTATCAGCTTTAAGCATTGCCAAGAGGCACTTTTGAAAGCAAAAAATTCATAATTTTGTTTTAAGTTTCAGCATGTACCTCAAATCGCTGTATATCTTCAGGTAGGTACTTCATGATTAAAAGCAGAGCAAGTGAAAATGTTCTCATTTGCCTAGCTCAATACAGCAACTGGTGCTATTCAGGGGTTTTGAGGTTTGAGATATATTTATGTTGCTACGTACACTCGGGAAATGCCCTCTGGAAAGGATCTCATTTATATAAAATAACATTAAAAAATTGGAACAATATTCCAAAAGCATTGAAATAAGTATTCCACCCTGAAAAATCGGGTAACACCAGAATGAAGGCAGGCTGTGCAGCTTTAATTTGCCAACAGCGAAACAGTCTAAACACTTTTCAGAAGAGCACCCCACCTCACTTGGTACATGAGACCGCGCTGAGACTCAGTCATGAGTCAGGGGTACAGGAGACTGCGGAGCAAAGAAGCCCTTTGCCCCAACTGTCGCAAGTCTTTTAGCATCCTGAAACATCTCTGCAACTCTAAACCTCACAATGAGAGACGAGATGAGGGAAACCAGTTGCTGTGTTCTGCCATCTGGACCTGTGCAATCTCTGACAGAAGCCGCTGCAGATGCGTGTTTTCCCTGGGATGTTGAGAGACCTGCTGCAAATGGGAAACTGGTGATCCGACCTTAATGGTTTCAGACTGTTACAAGGTCAGAGCTGAAGCATTCAGTGCGAGTAGTTTGGATTCTCTGCAACATACCAGATATCACCTCATGTTCTGCAGGCTTTTCTGGCAGGAGCATCAGAAAACTTGCAGATTTTCTGTTTGCTGCTATTAACAAGCAAAAAATTTTCAAGTGTAAGATGGCAGTAAGCTCCCTCAAGCTATCTTTCTGAATATTTTGTTTTCTGGAGTCCTCTGCTCTTCACCAATTCCATCATGGCTTTAGCTACTTGAGGGGGTAATCTAACCCACAGATTGCAAAAGACAACAACCTAACTCACGCTCACATGTGCACTCCCTTTGCCACCCAAGTCTGTAAAATTTCCCTACTCTTGCAAATAAAAGGAATTATCTGTCCTGTAATCACACACCCATCAACAGACACCTGTCCACTAGACAAACTAGCTGCTCCAACTATCCCACTGCCAAATCCCAAACGCTCCAGCTTCCACCTATCCTTCAAACAGCATCCACATCAAATACTAGTACACAGCCACATCGCTCACACTACCAGGAAAACCAGCCAGAGTCAGATCTCCAGAAAATGCGCTGTATGCTTGGGAGGGCTAGAAGTGTCTGAAACGGATGCCCTCTTCACCACGAAATATGTTTTAGCAGGCGAAATTGTGCGATTGTCTCAGCAGCAAATACTTGACAGTCTTATTTCATTTTTTCTAATGACCAGAGTTAAACGATTGCAGGTTTTAACAGCGCCGGCAAATTATCAAGACCCTCTACATTACATGGTCAATGGTCCTTTTAATAGAAAAAGCAATAATATACAGTTGTTTGTGCCAACTAAAACTCGTTAGAAAGTATTAGTTTAAGGTAACAGTTCAGCAGCTATTAACAAGCACAAATTTCTACAGTTATCGCTTGTGACACTATGATCCCAGCAAAGCTGGCAGCAGAAAACCATTCGTTTCGTTTTAGAAGATCTTGGGTGTGTGGGGGGCGGGGAATAGGGGAAAGAAAAGTTAACAAAAACACTGTTTCATAGCAAGAGTCAAAGTTTTTCAATAATCACCTTTTTTTTCACTAGCATAACATTAGAATTGACTTTTTGTCTTGCTGACATAGCAACTAAGAAAGTTGTGTTGCATTGACCATATTGATTGTGAACAATGCAGCCATCAGTGGGACTTTGCACCATATATTTTCAATATTGACCTCCTATTCCCTTTTCCATGGCTCTATGGGTCTGCTATTGGATTTGGACTGCTGTGTAATAAACAGCTAAGGTTTAATTAATGGTAAATGAATACAAGACATAGGTTATGACTTTAACTAATTAGGGAATTGTTGAATTAAGTCTGCCTTGGAATGCAAGGCAGTACAATCAATATCCAATAAAAGGACTATGTATGTAATTTACCTGCAAATGTGTTTCCAATACCATCAAAGTGAGTTTAAATAAGTAAGATATATGAAAGGCTACTGGAAAAAGATTTCAAAAAGTTAACACTTTATGGCTTCCAAAAAAGGTTTTTCTCCTTGCAGAAGGAAGGTCATCTTGAAATATCCTCTCATAACACAGATGGTGACACTCAGACACAGCTTTCCCTAAAGGACAGCGCAGGCTCGAAACGTTTTTCCTTGACAACGCAACGTTAGCAAATATTGCCTCTGCCGAGTATGGCAAACACAAACCAGTGCTCCCAACATGAACCAATTAAGTTTAATGGCAAGCTCTTCTTAGTGCATCTTGGTCCGCCTTCCAGCACCATACATACAGCAGCCTTTCAGTTTTAATCGTGCTGCCCCCCCTCCCCCACCAGCCCTGGAGAAGTGGTCCCAGGTACAAGAGGAGGTCACCACACAAGGGTCTGATCAACCCTGAGCAATCCCCAAGACTACTTCCATTGTATACATCAGCTCACACAGCCTGATTACTCATTCTGTAATCACTCCTCTGAAATAAAAAAAGAGAAACCTACCTACTCCCTTGTGGGCATCTATGCTGGTAAACTCTATTGTCCCATTATGGCCCTTCCTAGGATTTTCCTGATACTGTTTGTGGTTCCCATTGGGACAATATCTGTAGGAAAGTCCATAATCTGCAAGATAAACCTGGAAGACATGAACAGACAAATGAATAATGCTTTTGTCCTTTGAAAGTATAACCTTTATAATTAAGTCTTAAGAAACTGATAGGTTAAGGACAGCCTTAGATCTAAATTTTATTAAACCAAATGGTGCCTCAGGATAAAATATGTACAACTGGGGGCTATAACAGCTGCCCTCCCCATTTAAATCCTTCCACTACTATACTCTTATTTCAGAGTCGAGCAGAATTTCAGTCTTTTTATTTTGTTCCTAAGCTCTCTCCTCTCCAGGTGGGCATCTAGACATCATAAACTGCAATATGCCTTTTATGTATCCTCACATTGCTTATGGAACGCCTTCCTCTCTTACTTAAGCGGGCATATGCACACCCCTGTTCAAATTTTCCATCAGCTGAGACTGTACAATTTCATAACAGCAGTGCAACTTAAAAGGCAGAGGAAGCGAGAGGCAGCAGCTTCCCCCAGCTGGACTGGGCACAGTTAGAGCTCCAGCACTAACAGGGACCGTGACCACAGGGCTGCTGGGCATTAGCCTAACCGTAGTCTCATCTTTTTCAATGTCACTGTCAGTAACTTCATACTGGCAACAACTATTTAAACATAAAGTGTAGGATAAAACAAAGCAAAACAAACTAGCCCTCCTCCAACCCAGAAAACACTCTTAGTAAATCACTCCTGAATTTAAAATACATTTTAAAAAGGCACAGAGCCAAACTTCACTCTGAGTTACTCTGAAGCAAACCCATGGTGCTAAATCAGTGTAAGAGAAAAAACATTGGGGCCCCCACTGCGTATATTGCAGCAAGCTCATTCATTCTCCCACATTTACCTTCCCATCCTGGCACAGGTGATTCCTCCCTGCCCCAAGATGCTTCATTGTAGTTACGTAAATAACCAAAGGGAGGAAGCCCCACAGTTCTGAGTATCTGTGAGATGCACTTGCATATTCTTGGGACTTAACTGTGAAAGTATTAACTGACCTTAAACTTAGTCTTGCTCACTTTTGTGGTGTTTGAAGCTGAAAACAGAACAGCTCAGGAGAGCTGAATTTTACTTTCTGTTCTTCTGCTGCCTGTCAAGACAAACCTGAACATGCCATCTGGCTCCTACGCCTCTATATCTCTGTAGGTATAGTGCACGCAGTATTGCGTCCATGTCAATTCTGCCACTCACATAATTTAGATTAAGGGCACAACTCCACTCTATGAAGCTCAGATTAACATGTTCTACCCTCCAACAGGGGTGGACTTAATACATGCACATGGTCAATTACCTCAGTGCAGCTGACAAGCACTAACTTGTTGAAAGCAGCTGGAATTTAATCGCAATCTGTCCACTCCACAATATCCCATAGGTTATTTTCTCACTCTGTCATTTTCACACTCCCACTTGGCCTTTGCCCCTTACATTGACCAGTTCTCACATTAGGTAATTGCTTTTTTTATAAATATCCAAGTACAGTACTTTCACTTAAAAAAAAAAATAAAAAGCTACAGACTGCTATTATATTGCCAATGGAACTGATCTCTAGGGCAAAAGCTAAACCATCTGAAGGCATATAGAGATCATTTCTACTAAATCATATTATATTATAAAGAAAACCTTATTCTTTTTCAAACCTTAGCTTTGTCTCCTCTTCAGCTAAAAAATAGTTTACCCTATAAAAGTCTAAAACAAACTCTTCTAGCACTCACTTTTAATTTAATTATGTCACTCCTGGTGGAGGAAAAACAAACAAAAAACCCCCAAGAAAACTTAACGCACTATTTTGTAGCACATTCTGTGAACTACTGATTCCTGTTTGTGCTCCAGGCAGCTTCAAATCCTGGGATGGCTGGTCTCTTGGTTTTACTGTTTCTGCTGCAGGATCTGTGCTTATTTGGAGCGTGTAAGCTGGAATGCAGCACTCGTTTCCTGCAGGGTGATGGCTTTTAAGATTACCGATGATGTTTTTCACCTGACAGACTATACAAACTGTGATACAAGATTAAAGACCGTAGGCACATTTAGAAAATCTGGGACAAGGCATAAACTTTGTTGGGTTGACCGATTTGATTTTCTCCTGCATCCGTTCTGCAGCGTATTCCTGATGCTCTGATACCTGTCCTAATTGAGCCCACAGTCAGTGTGAGAGAACTAATTTAAACTACCCTAATATCAAGTTTTGCTACTCTTCTGCATCCATTGTGGGCTGGGAATGAGAGAGTAGGCTAGAAAATGTATTCTTCCCAGGCTAAGGGGTACATTTTGGATTTTGCTTGACTATATATTTCTGACACGTACAGTTGACCAGATACGGTAAGATGAAAGACAGAGCAGGTTTAAAAATTCAGGATATGCCTTATATTAAAACGAGATTTTAACTGTTAGAAAGAACAATACAAGAAAAGCATCTCTGCCAGCTCTGTGGTTCTGCCTGGGCTGGGAACACTAGTTTATGTGACAGACACTCCCATACGGCAGCTCAGCCTTAGCGGTCTTTCAAACTATCTTAACAACAGGGCATCTAGAAAGCAGCCACAAATATTTGCTAGTCAAACTTGAACCATGTAAAACAGTTTCCAGTTATCCTACGGATAAATCACATCTATGTGCTCTTTATCCATTTTTAAGTGCCAGATTTGCTTAAAATACCTTCAGGTATCAGCAGAGCAGTTTTCAATTTATACTGAAAAACCCCTCTAAAAGTGAGAAGTAGCTTTAGGTTATCCTGCCTTGACTGGTGGTGGCAAGACCTAGAAACCAAGAAGCAATCACTTCTTAGAGCCACTCGCATGCAATCACAACAACATCTATGATTGTACCATGTCACGATGGTCATGACCACAGCAATGGTCACATCATGACAACCAGAAGTTGGTCATAAGTGTCATTGGTCAGCTCACTTCTAGGTGAGCCGTTTAGTCATCTCCACTACTTTCACTCCTGATTTCTTCCACAAACATGCAACCAATGGTAGCCTCTCAAGGCAAAGCCTCTTGGCCACCACAAAAAGTCAATCCCCTGCAGGTTGTACAAAACCAGCAATGCACTGTTACAACCTTGCCACAACCATTATCAGCATGACTACATTATTCTAAATTACCATTAATTTCATTTCATCAATTCTCATTATAACCCTTTCATCATTAAAAAGATATATCGTTCTTTATAGCTAGTTGTCACTTTTTGATACTGTAACACAGCATGTCCTTCCAAATTTGCTCAGAGCAAGGTGGGTAGGGGGAGTTAATGAATTTGTAGGTTGTTGGGGGTTTTTTAAGGGTATAGGGAGGGGGAAAAGAAGATGAGTATTAAAGAATATTGAGAAAAAAATAAGTCAGTGTTAGTAGGTGTTTCAATACCATAAATATTTTTCATCTGCATGCTTTTTTTAGGAACAACAAAACGAATAAGAACAAGTAGAGAACAAAACATATGCAGAGCAAAATAAACAAGACACTTGAAACAAGAAATGGTAACATGGATGATGAAGGTGCAACAGCGACATAAGCCTAGAACAGCTGGGTTTAGCTGTGTTACATTGCACAGTCCTTCCCCCACACTTACTTATTTTAACCCTTCGTTCAAGTTTCTCTCTTTTACACATCCCAGTCTGCACGAGGCTCAGCAGTGCTTAGCATGGTCTGTTATTAATAGATTTTGTTATAGATTAGGAGCCAGATTTCTGAAGTCTTCGCACTTAATTTCATGCAAACATGAATGTGCCCATCTTATTGAAGTGAACAGCCACACAGGCACAAATAATTATTTATGTGCACAAGCAACCAGCTGTAGATTCGGCAGTCCTCTTGTCCTTTCTGTGCGTGACTCCCTCATGATGCTTTATCTCTGAAGTGCTAAATATCTGCTAAACATATAAAATTCTTACAACTTGTATACATTATGATATATAACTGCACTGATCTGGGAAGTCATAAGCCTGGCGCTTTGGATTCCCGTGGTACTCTCTTTATCTTGAAGTACATAGAGGAGGAGATTTATTGCTGAAAGAATAACAATACAGTGATTTTCTTTGTACATTTTCTTTCCAATGGTTCCACTACCAGACTTATGTAATGCACTGTAAATAATTAAGAAGATACCTCCTAATAAGAGGCAGGTTGGTTTGGACACTACGCTACAAAAAGGCTAAAGGTGAACCGAAGTCCATCTTGGGACAGGAAGTCTGAAGTATAGTGTTTGGGACAGAAATAGCACCTTTCACAAAACAGAAGCCAAGGAAGGAGGAAAGGAGGTTAAACAAAGGAGAGAGAATTACAAAAAGAATTAAAGCAGTGTAAGTAGTTCTATCCAAATGTAGCAGTAGGACTAATGAAAGAAAATTAAGGCCATCTGATTGTGAACCTAAATCTCAAATCAGGGGCATAGCCAGCACCCAGGAGTTAAAATTCAACTGTTTCTGTATGGTATCTCTGCCTGCTGTATTCTTCCTAAAAACACATGAAGGAGAACAGAAAAGATTTTCATTTTTCTCAATTCATCTGCTCTTTAGCAAATCTGTCATGCTGGACTAAAGAGCAGGAATCACAATGATTCATCTCACAATGAAAAATGGCTTAAAGCTGGAATTGTTTTCATGCCTGTTTTTCCCATACGATCAATGCGTGAGCTCTGTATCTTCTATGCTGGTCCACTGAAAACTGGTCATAAAAGTTAATATTTTGAAACATTTTTGTATTCTTCTTTTTTCCCTTTCAGTTAGGGCTATCTATAATAATCAAGTCTGAGAGTTTTATTTGTATGTAACTATGTATTTTATGTAACTATCTTGTCTAAGAAATGCTTAAAATCAAAATCACAACTGAGGTGCAAAGGCAATTCAAATTTACAGCTTAAAAATACAAATAGGCAACTTCTGGTGCAGACTTGGAGTCCACAACACTGCAGCATGTCTGCCCATATATTCCATGGGGGGTAAAAAAGAAAATACTACAAGGTAAATGTTTTGAAGAAGCATTCTTCCAAACCTTATTTATTAAAAACTCTGATTTTAAGCTCTTGTCTCGTGACTGCTCGTCCCTTTTAATAGTATCACAATTTAAATGAGTTTAATGGATTTGAATTTCTCTTTTATAGACTCTATATCAGTAATGCTTATTCTGCTTTATCATACAAACAGTTACTGCTATGCACTGAATTATCTTTAACTCGCCACAATACTGGGACAGTGCTTCACTTGTTCTGTAATTTATAGGTCTGATCACTTCAAGTTTTCTTTCAGGCCTCTCTGAGATTCACGGGCTGTGTACTTCCTTCAGTACATCACTCCTGTTCTGTCAGTCATTGTGCTGGGTCCATGTTCAGAAACATATTGACTAGAGAATTGATCTTTTGACCTGTAACTCACTGAATGGCCTCGCTCCTTTCTATTGAACAGATCTGCAGCAAGCTGCTCTTTGAGGTCAGTTGATTCTGATCTTCTAACCATTTCTAAACATCATTTGGAGGTCACAGAGTGACAGGACCTTTACTTTATTTGTTTCTCTGCCTTGCCACAGAAAGTAGGGGATAGCCATATGGATTTCACATGTTCTTTCAAAAAAGGGCCTATGATATTTATTGGCTGTGGTGTAAATTTACCGGGTTAATCTACAGACGAGAAAGAGTAGCAGCAGAAAGTCTAACATCAAAAAATTATCTTTTTTGGAACTACAGGAAGTCAGTGACAAATTCGCGCATAAGAGTCCACATGAACAGCCACTAAACGACAAAAAAATGCAAAGTTGAATATAAAGGTACACATGCTTTTTTGAACAGAGATTTATGTCTCTTCACCAAAGCAGAGTATGGAAATACGTTTTTAATATATGTATATATTTTTTGAAGAGATTAGTTATGGATTTCTTTTAAAAAACAAGTTTCTAAAATTAAAGAACACTTCCAATTTATTTTCTCTTAAAATTCTAGACTCTAAAGAGCAGGAACCCGCTAGCATAAAATCTTTAACAAAAACTCACCACAGAAATTGTTAGGTCAGACAGCTTTATTATGCCAAGTCACAGTGGAGCTACAGGTCTCTCAGCTTGTATTCCTGAGCTGGAGCTTGCCACTGGCTAATTGCTCTTGCTCCCTATTCATGAGATTAGGTTGATCACTTTACCTCTCAGTTCCATTGTTTTAAAAAAAATAAGACCAAGGCAATCTAGCTATCCACCATTTTAGCAGAGAAAGAAGGTTGGACAAAACACTTCACAGACATTTGGTAGCAATTACAATGTCTGAGGTTTTATCTGAAGTGTCTAAGGTTAGTGTGAGATTGCCAAATTAAAATACAGCATCTCCTACAACAGTTTAGAGGATACAGGAGAGGATACTCCATATTGTTGTCATATTTACTCAGTGGTAATGCTCCACAGAGCTTCCCAAAATACTGTTCTGGTAAATACATAATACATTCAGGTCACCAGCATGTTATAAAGACAGCTTGATTTGTAGAAAAGGCTGCTGCAACACGATGAAGTCTTACATAGGAAGTGGACATGTTTGTAATAGGAAGAAGCAACTTTCATGGCAACATTACATGCAAACTACTGGCACATGCAAATAGCCAGGGCATGACAAATGCAAAATCACCTGTGCAAGTACGCACATACAGTTCCGAATACCTGAATCTGTGTGAGAATAGTGTCTAGTACTGCTCCTAACTGAGGTAAAGAACATTTATTGAAGTACGGGGGCAGACAGCACAGAGTCAACAATTCCAGAAGAAGGATATTCAGTTAATGGCATATGTAGATATACCAATTTTAAAGTTTTAGCTGTGCTGCTGGTGAGATTATTCCTTCTTTTCATGCCCCGCAAGCCACAGAGCATACGTGTTTCAAGATATTGTGCAAGCTGTGTCTGGAAAATATTTTTTATTTGACCAGGAACAGTTCCATTAGCCATCTGCCCTACTGTCTAAGCTAAATATAGTGCACATAACCTTAAAACACATTTAGAAATAATCATCACTGTCTACATGGCTGTAGACTGGTATGGTATAGTTATCATGGCTTCAGTGAAATCAGCAGACCTGTGGCCACTCACAGAATTTCTGGAGCCTGTGACTGGGAAGTTTATCCGAATAATATCTGAACAGCTCTAAATTTTCTTAAGCATACAGAAATAAAAGTTTAATTCATACCTTACAAATGCAAACAAGTATTAGAAATTCTCTCCTATTAGCTCTTCTGAATTAGAATGTGAACTTTTAAAAATGTTTTATAGAACAATTTCAAAGAAATTTTACTGAAACAAAATTCTACACAAAACCTCTCAGCAGTAACATACACCTTGTACGTGTTGAGCTAGGAGCTACTTAAACTGGGATATCTACTGATTTCTTTTATTTAATATATATAACTTAAGTTATATTTCCACCTAAAACCTCTGTCCAGTAACTCACAGGTACCTTATTTTTCATCTCCCAATGATTTTACTACTCGTGAAAACAAAATACTAGTATAGGACGATCTTCATGCAGACAACGTGAAAAATAGATCAGAAAATCACCCCACAATCTGGCTAATTCAAAAGCAGCTGATCAAAGTCAACTACATGTCTTAAAATTTTATGATTACTCTAAATGGACACTTCCAAAATTATTTCAATGTGAAAAACAGCAACATATCTTGCTGTCATAAAAATACACAATAGCCAAGACAAAAAAAAAAGTCATTTGAGTTATGTTAATGGGTTTGGGTAGCAGATAATTTTGCCTCTAAATAGCCTCCTTCTTTGGATTCAGCAGGCTGGTAAACACCATAAACTGAGATTATGTACTGGCTGGTACCACTGCCTAAAAACACTGTTTTAAACGGCCATGATAGTTTTCAAACTATGTGTTTTAGAAGGCTTAAAAGTCAAATTTGACTCAACCATTTAACTTGAAACTTATGAAAAAGCAGATATAGTTCAATGGTTCAACCTTAAACGGCAGTGAGCTGTTTTGCAAGATCTATTTCTTCACCACTGCAGCAGAAAAAAAAAAATTGAAAAGGAGAAATATTGCTTACAGCTAATTATATTTAAGTGAAGATAGAGATGTCCTTTTTCCTAAATGATACTTTTTTCCAAGAAAAAAGCATACTTAGGTTTTATTAACTGAAGAAAAAAAAAAAGTCGTAAGAGCATGTGGAGTATGATAGGATCAAAAGATTTGTTTCAAAATGTTTCACCAGAACACTTCAATTTCAAGGCTAGCTTTAGGCTTTAGAGTGCTAGAGAGCAGCACCCTTAATCCTACTTACCTGTTATATCCACTACAACAAGCAGGACATAAGAGTTAGCGGCACGGAAACACAATTCCTGACACTATTAGAAGGCTAGAACTTCCCAAGAATGAAAATACAAAGGGCCACGTCCTTAAACTCTACAAATATACTTCAACTGGCATAAGCTAGAACAGCAATTAGGTCGTCTAAATTACCCTCTTGATTAGTTTACCCATACACACCAGTATCCCAGTGAGCAGAGCACAAAGGGAATAAAGCAGAGTTGTGTCCTGCTTCCTTCTCGAACCTTAAGCTCCACAGAGCTACTCAGATTCGTCGTGAGAGGATCTGAATGTTCATGCATAAATGTCTTTTAACAGGTGAATTGTTAATGCAGAATATACAGAACCTGAAACTATTAAACAGTTATAAACACATTACAGTACAGTGTAGATAAGTAAACATGCTTACCTCGTGTGGGTTGGTGTAGCCCAAAAGTAGATTTGCTGCTTTAATGTCACCATGAACATACTCATTTTCATGTATATATTCCAAAGTATCCAACTAGGAAAGGATTTAGAACAGACAACAAAACATCATCATCTTCTCCGCTTTGCCCCTAACACTACCACCAAATACTCCTCACTTATACAGTGAAATCAAGGGCTACACAGACTGAGCTGACAAATTTGTTTTGGGTTAGAGCACAAGGACTACCCACTCCATCCAGAGGGTCTGTTCCCACCAGCAGAAAGCTGATGGCAAATCATAAACAAGCTGTACTTTGCCATGAGGTATCCCTGTGTAACGACCTACGAGTACCAGCTTTTAAGGTCACAAAGCAAGAACGAAAGTAGTACTTCTATGAACACTGGAGGAAATGTTGAAAACACCAAGCTCTTAAAAGAACATATTCAGTCAGCCCTGAAGGTTTATAATATATTTGATCCTTCCAGTTATTATATGACCTGCATTTCATGTCACCATCCCCCTGCACCATCATCGTTCTTCAGCTCCTTACTGAGGTATGATAGCTCTAATTGTTATTAAAAAACACATTTGCACTTGGCAACTCATACAAAGGACAACCTAATCCTGGTTTTTGGAGAGTACAAAGAGTGTTACAAGTTTGCCAATTATGTGACTACAAAAGCCCTTCACTTTTTCTTTTAATTATTAAGTTAAAAGAAAACTTTGAAGGTGTCCAGTCTAAACCCCCTGCTTCAAGCAGGACTAACGTAAGTTTGATTAGGTTGTACAAGACATTGAATAGTCAAGTTTTAGAAGTCTCCAAGGATGGATGTTTCACAGCCTCTGGAAGCACGTTGCAGTGCTAAGACACTCTTCCTGTGATAACTTTTCCTTTATACTCAGAGTTCTCTTCCTGCAACTTATGACCATTGCCTCTACTCCATTTGCTGTGCAACTCCGTTCAGTAATAGCAGTCTTTCACAACACAAATGATACTACAAAGGAGCATGTATACAATCTTCCATTAGTATGTGCCAGCCTACACACATTTAAAAAAAAAAAACAACAAACAAACAAAAAAACCCAAAACCAAACCAAAAACAACCTGATATTTGCAGACTAGCCTAATCCTGGCCTGTACAATCAGTGTGTTCTGCAAGCACACTGAAAATTTTGCTTTCAGGCATGCAATTGTGAACTTTGACAAATATGGATGTCTAATACAATACCCTTCAGACACTGGGGAAAAAAAATCAATACATGTTAAAGCATATGAGAATAGGCTTACACATCTCAGTCTAGACACACATTTTGAAGTCTATAGTCTATGTTTTAACCTATTAGAAAAAGTTTTGCTTTGAGCCCACCAACTTCCAGTCTGTAGGGGGTCTCGACGTTCCACTTAATACTCATTTTATTTGAAAAAAAAAAAAAAAAAAAAAAAAAGATGAAAAATAAAAAAATACATAACATTTACATGTTTAATTCTAACTCAAGAGCTACCTAAAGGAACTATATTAGAAAGATAATTTTCTACTTGAGCTCAGCAAATTCGAGACATAGCAATTTCCTCTCTCTCTCTCTGTACATACCATTCGTGCCCCAAGTTGCAGAACAGTCTCCTTCTTAAATCTGCTTCCACAATCTTCAAAGATTCTTTGAAGGTCTTCCCCCAGTCTCTCCATGACCATGAATCTATAGCTACCAAGAAATACATAGAAGGGAGGAATCCTTTAAGACAAGACTGCAAGTTTGTGTCAGATTGAAAAGACTTATCTCCGTTTGGTTGAAAAGGGATCTTCAGTCAATTTGAGGCTTAATTCCAATTCATCTTATTACCTTTTTCCCTCGTACTCAGCCAAGCCTGATCCCCAAAACACTGGAATTCCTAAACATCTTATTTTTTTGAGGTTCATCCATTTTCTTACTGTAATAATAATAAAAAGATAACATTGGGTTAAAGGTAGCTAGAGAATTTCAGGTTTGGTGTGGGGGTTTTTTGTTGGTTTTGTTTTAGCTATCAAGTCAAGACTTTGAATGAAACAATGAAACAAATGGGACTTATTCAGCAGTTTGTGTAGCGAACAGTTCAGATCATAACTATACTGTGAAGTTCTCGACGTTCTCCAAAACAAGAAGCAGGTTTTTGTTCTAGCGATGGGGTACTTCGCTCCCATAGAAGGCAGATAAGCAATTATCAATAGCTGAAGAAATAATTCCTTCAGAAGCTCTACTTTATTCAACACAGAATGCTTCAAACTATCAAAAGTGCTTACGTCTACCAGCAATTTAAGTCATCTAAAGTCTTTAGGACAGTTCACATGAATAAATCACATCCACGCTTAAGTGTCTGCAGAATCAAGTGCCTTGTTTACTACTAAATCCTGTGATGATTACACACACTTAGCTCCGTACATGGGAATAGTTACTAGCAGAAATACGGTCACCAATTAGTCCACGTAGTACCTCTGTTCCAAGGCTGGCCTCTCTCTGGAGTCCATTCATTGTTGTGTACTCTGAAGTGTGCGCATAATAAATTTGGCACACCTCTTGTTCTCCCTTCTGATCAGAAAGGACAAGGATGACATCCAAGTAAGGAAACCTACAGCAATCTAAAAGTATTATAGGGCCAACTAGGATAAGTTTAGTGTATATGAAATGAGTTGGCTAAGAGGGTCTGAAGCAACAGTTCTTATCAGAAATAGTTAAACTCAAACTTAGCCTTAAATCTACCTGAATCAGAAGTGAGATATTACTTACTCTGCTCTTGTTTTGCAGCCCTCTGGTAAAATTTCAGTTCAGAAAACAAGGGACCGTTTTCAAGATATTCCTATTGAGAAATAAATAAACTTGGTGTCATAACATGCATTAGAAAGACAACAGTTTCTAAAGAAAAGTGTATGAGAAATTCAAAGAGAGTGAAACCCACTTTTTTCCCCTACCTCCCATATACCATGCCATCTGAAATGTAATTTTAATAAGTAGCTAAAAAGAAAAGTTGTTTGGCAACACATTTTCATAAACAACAGATTCCTTTGGGAATTATTTAAGATACTATTTTCAGAAATATTGTAGATCAGGCGTGTTTAAGTTCATAGTCTGATTTTCCTTACTAAACTGTTGAGGGCAGTAATTAAGGAGAGGGAAGAATCAAGTCAAGGAAATACTATGTGTCAGGGAAATGCCAAATATATCCCCAAGCAGGGAAAGTATAACAAGATATAAAAAAATTGGGAAAAAAACAAAAGCCACAAGCATGCAAAGCAGACCCAATGCTGAAAATAGGATAGATAATTAAGAGAAAGAGCTACATACAAATTAACAATTTGGAAATGAGATCTACACCTTACCACTTTAACTACATGCACTGCATCATCTTCTACAGGACCATGAGTTTGAGGGGAAGCTGCAAAACAAGAAAGAGATGGGCATCAAGCTGTATGCAACAAAATATAATTGCGAAGACCAAGCTAACATTGCAGAAGGTGACCAAAAAAATACACCACAAAGCCAACATTTTGTCTGAACTCCTTCTTTTGAAGGTCAGAGTTTTACAAGTTCAAAGAAAAACAAAACAAAACCAACACACACACAGAGAAGTTTTAATCAACAAGTACAGAAGCAATTTTAACCCACATTTTCAGAACTCTCTCCATCGACGCTAATTAAGGTGCAAGCAGGACGTCCCTACTGCACTTTTGCACCGCAATGAGGTATTCCATTATAACCAACTATGTTTAAGTCATTCCAGTCAATTGGATAGCCTCTGTATTTGGTTGTCACGACAGTGGATTGACAGCAAAGACACCACTTAAAAGTTATGACCTACATTATGCCTCTAGACAGGATTGTCTGCTTTCCTCTATTACAAATTAATTTGCCCCTAGAACCTTGATTTCTATTCTGACATTATTTAGACGCTGGCCTAAGTTAGGGATAGCACAGCCACCACCTGCCTAAAGGGGAGACGAGGGATTGTGCCTCTCAGTGCAAGCAGAGATTTCAAAACAATAATTGACCACATGTGCCAATTACAGCCCAGGAGACAGAACCTCTCTGCGCAGACAATGCAATCCTATTTTCTTCTGACCCTGAGAGAACTATCAGTTCTCTCTGATACTACTGAAGCTACATGGAGCTACACTGGGATTAAAATTTAATGAGACTAAATCATCTTTTAGAATCATCACTGAAAAAAATTTAAAAAGAATACAGTTCCTAGGAAATAAGTGTCCCTTTCAAACTTCTTATAATGATCAAATACCAACAACAGTCCAGGTGTGAAACACTTCAACTATCAGCACACACAAAAATAGACTACTTTTATCCGCATAATAAAAAAGTCAAGTAAACTTGGATCTAATCAAACCATCCAAGCTTACATTTTTTGATAGTCAGGGCTTGAAAATATTTTTAAAATTAACAGATTCCTTTAGCTGCTATCTTCCTTCAATTCTACTCAGCGTCTGGGGTGAATCTGGCAGCATACACACCCCAAACACCCAAAGGGTCCCCACTGCCTTCTGCTTGACTCTTCCCCACGTGAATGCTTCTGTGCTAACACCACATTAAGATAAAATGTACATATCCTAAAACAGTAGCTCTGGAAGGTGTGAACGATCCATAGACTCAGACTCAGGAGCAGTCACATTCAGAATACAATTTAAAACTATCATACAACCAAAGAAGGAAATTCTGGTAAACTTTGTTCTTACCATATTTTTGTACTGAACTGGGAATTAAGGCACAGGTGTTTAAGTCTTCACCTTTCTCTGCCACATGTACACTACGTGTTAATAGCCGAAGACATTAGTTTAAAGGAACACATCCCATGTGTTTTCATTGTATTCAACAACATCACATTACCCAAACAGAATTAGATGTGCTCCCTTACTGACACAGATCAGAAACGAACCCGTGTATAAGAAAATGTATTTTAAGACCAAGTTACTTAACAGAGGTTCGATAGTTAGAGAGAAGTATCAAATTTAAATGTATTTGAAAGAGTCTGATCTAACTTCCCTGTAGACATCTTGACATTTTATAAAGAGAGGTCTCATTCATGGTAATCTGGAACAGAAAGTACCAGCTGTCAGGGTAATGAAGAAGAGCAATTAACGGGAGGTAGCCCAGCAAAAGGGCCTAACCCCCATGGTTCCTACACTATGCCGGTGTGGATGCTTTTCGGAGTCACACTGAAAGAACATCCTGAAGAAAAATAAAATCAAAACTAACTGGCATTCATTACAATGTGAAAAGGGAGAAAAGTCAGACAAAGCTCAACAAGATACAGGAACAGATGCTCCACAAAATGAGTAACACGACACTCAAATCTACAAAATGAGAAATGGTATTACTGTTTTTACTGCACATACGTGAAACAATATGAAATAACATTCACAATGAATAACACACTAAACTTCTTACGCAGATAATGCTTGGACAATAATCGCATACATACAGATAAGCAGAAGTTGCATACATATCTTTTGTTACATCTTTCTAATTAACCATTCAAATATCAGGCAGCAATATTTTAACGGCAGCTTAGAAATAAGACAGGCTATTTTTTGTTCATAAATATACATAAATGGTTTTTAAAAAATTGTCTCATTACTATGTATAGTTACTTAACAGACTGGAAAGGCTCCCAAGGTTTAACAAACAGTCTGATTACATACCTCATAGACCACCACCACATACTCTCCTGCGAGTTTAGCTCATAGTTAATTACTGTATACTCGTAATTAGCCATGTGCTAGCCTCGTTCTGTGTGGTAGCACATGGCTATTTATAATATTACAATCAGTTAAATGCTAGACTGCAGGACAGTAAGCAGAGACCCTGCAGGAGAGCAATGCTGATAGGCAGGAGGTCTCTGATGGCATATAAGTACACACATAGAGTACCAGGAGCACTATATGAAGAGATTATGTTTGCAAAGGATATCTTAAAATAGCATAACAAGTGTAAGAGTTTACAGTTTATGTTGCTTTTATCAACTAGAGACACACAATCGCCTTACATTTGCGGGGAGGGGTGTTGATGCATGCATACAATCAAAACCATTGTCTGCATAATTGTTAACTGGGAACACTGGCGCAAAATGAAGCCGTGTAGGGGGCTGTGGCTGTTTCCATCTCATGCCAAGACAAGTCTCACAAAACATTTGCAACAGGCAAAGGGCACAGCTCTATTTTCCCTTCCTCCCCTTCATCCCACAATTGCAGCTACCATGCCAGTGAAAAGCATACAAATTTAAAATACACTCTAAAATAAAGCAGTGCAGTAAGGTTCACATTCTTTGCCCCAATTTCCAACTGCTGTGCCCACACACCACAGCAAGTAACTTACCTCAAATTAACCCATGTCCAGAATTCCCTAGTTTCACCCAGGCATAGCAGTTACGGTCTTATCATCCACTTTAATTGTGAATTTCATCCGTTTTGTTGCTGGGTGCCACAACCTTAATTAATGTAGCTTTCTAAATGTTAATATGACATGGTAACAAAAGAGTGTTTCTGGATGAACTGCGATTTCCTACAACCACACAGCACAATTGCATGCAGTCTGACAAAGAAACGTGCCAATTCTATTTGCCAGTTCAAACGTGCTTGCTGTAGTTTTAGCAGTTAATTTGTGGCAGTCGCATTTGGAATATGGTGAAATATTTTCAATGGCTCTCACAGAACCAGTTTTGTTGACAAAGTTTACACAGTGGAAAAGAAAACAACATTGATTTGGCTGTTTGAAAAAACCTCCCTGCTCCTGTCCACAGCTGGTGTCTTTCCCACTACTGGATATTTTGAGGATATATTTGTTTGGGAAACATGAATAAAATTATTCTCAGAAGCTCTTGGGTTGCCAGTGTTTTATTTTTGCTTTGTTTCATTGGTTAACTAATCCTGAAGAGTAATATTGTGAGCTTAGTTTTCTGCAGAAATAAAAACTAACCTCAAAAATACCACACTTCGAAGTTACAGGCTACCTATAAAAAAAGCTGGAAAAATTCTGACCCCGTTTAAGTCAAGCCAAGCGCTGTTAAATTCAATGGCTAACAAACAGGAAGAGTGCTGCTCAGAGCATCTAACAATAAAAAACGATCCAAGTTGCAGGAATATAGTTCCTAAAAACAAAATGTACACAAATAAATAAAAAGTAGCATCTGCTATTTAACACACAACTTCAAGTATTCCCTACATATGGAGGGTACTAAGGCAAATATTTAAAGGCGAACAAAGCACATTGCTCCCCCACCCCTTCACAATATCCAATATTTCCCAAGAACTGAAACAGTCAGTGCTTGAAGGGTGTTTACAGCCCATTTTAATGTAGCCTAAGGAAGACCTGCTTCTCTGCTCGTATTATTACTTTAAAGATGCATCATCATTTTCTGGACAGACTCTTTTCTGAGCAGTGTTTATGAGTAGGTTTTTTTCTAGATTCTTCTTCTAGGTAGCTTTATGAATGTAGAGTTTTATTGTACAAATTACATATACATAGCCCTCCATACCATGCTTGTGAAAACATCTTCCACAAGACCTAACTAAACTGTTTTCAGTAGAAAACAGTGCCCAACTGCTAAACTGTTTTGCAGATAACTGCAAATGACTCCCAAGTTAAGAACATTCAGTTCTGGTAGGAAATTTCACTCTATTTCTTACTCATCTTTCTATAAAGCCTTAATCTTGATTCACTAGAGCCAAAGTTTTGTATTTCACAGCAATGGAAGCCACTGTTTGACTTTCAAAGTTAATTACTCTAAGCTGGAGTAGGTATGACACATCCTTTAACCCCAGGCAGAAAAGCTACGCATGGCCTGCTCTTACAGCACTCTCAGATGGGAGTCCAGGCCTCTAATATTTAAAACTTGATGCACAAACTGTTTTCTGGCAAGATTCTGCTCCAGCCCATCTGCTAGTCTGATATGGTGCCCACTCAGAAGATACTATGCCAGTTTCAGTGGGGTACAGGTGCCAAAGACGGCTGAAGGGAGTGCCCTCCTCCATAAGGCAACAGGTGTCCTATCTTTTATCCAAAGCTCTTCATGTTACCATATAACACTGCTCAGAAATACAGCCCCCACTAGAGAAGGAAAACAAAAAACAAAACACAAAACAAAACAAAAAAAACAAACCCAACCAACCAAACCCCAAACCTGCTCTCTTGACTTGCTAGTTTTACTTGGCCAGAACCCTTGCAAGGTGGACTAATGAAGAGCAAGACAACAGCTCCCAAATCACAGGCCCATACATATGGGAAAAAAAACCCAAACAAAACCCAACACGTTATGTGGCAGAACACTAAACTGTAATAGCAATGATCTCTGCAGACTTTGTAACAGGCTTTAGACTACTGTGTAAAAACGAGTTATGCTTTCAAAGTTAAGACTTCTAGCCTGCAGAGGACCAAAAAAGAGTGAAGATTCAAGAGGAAGCAGTCACCAGCAAGAACTCATCAAGGCAGGCAGTACTTCCTCTTTAACAGATGGAGCAGGCTGATCCTGTACCACGTGGTCAGCCCTAAGTAACCACCGAGTAGCAAAATCAGGCTAAACTTAAAATTTAGTTTTGCCATAGGTAGGGTGAAACCTACTTGCTCTATCTATATTTATATGGTTTAGTATTAGCGACTAGATAAAAAGGCACTTTCCTGAAGTGGTGTTTGTCTGCCAAGGAATTTATTTTCACACTAAGGTTCCCACCCGCAGGTACAATGAGACCTTTGCTGAAATGCGTTTTAACATCTGAAGGTTAAGAAAAATCCATCCCCAACCAGACAGTTACTTGCTAGTGCTATTAATTGCAGGGTTTTGCTATTAATAGTCTTCTTTCCATTCCATTTATAAAGATCATGCTGAATGTATACCTTTCGGTATCATTTTTACTGCATTTTTTTATTTGTTTGCTGCACTACAATAAATATTTTCAGTGAAGTTAATTTAAGCAACTGTTGAAATACTTCATTTCTCTAGAGCCAATTACTAAAGCCAGCTTCCTAACCCACACCAAGGAATAAACAGTATGACAATGACAGTATGTGCTTCCATCAACGCTGCTCTTCCCTGACACATGTACCCCGCTGCTCACAGCTATACAAATTATCCATGGAAATTACTCTTTCTGAAATAGAAACAAACTTTCACACCTCAGCCTCATTCCCAGAAGACTAGGCCTCAGAATATCAATGGCAGAGTCCTGGCACGGTCCAAGCTTAATGGCAGAAAAGGCCACAACTGCACCTCATCCCTACCTCCACCAGCAGCAGAGCTCCCTGTGCTGCTGGTATTAAAAGACAATATTCATCCATTTAATCACTGCTTACTGCTCAAGCAGATAGTCTTTGCCTCTTCTTGGGAAATGGGGGGTGGGGGCGGCAGGGAGGAGAAAAAAGCAAAGGAATGTGTGCTGGCTATTCTGGTGACAGATCTCCAAGCATGGTAGAATTATCACCAATTATAGCTTTATCAATAGGTACTTTCCTGAGCTTCCCATATTATAACAACACAGGCAAAAATAGCAGTCAAACAGCAACAAATAAACACCTCCTGCAAAGCCAGCTATGAAAAATGGTTTCAAAGCTCTTAGTTTTCACTTATCACTTATAAAGTTCCATTACAATATACAGGTGTAACACAATAAAACACATTTACAATGTAATAAGTTCTACTGTAAAAGACGTCATCTAACAAACATGTATATATAAATATATTATAAAAATTAATATTTTGCAGAACCATCAGTTTCCATGACAAAGAAGCCTGCAAGGAGATAGTGCCGGGTACAGCAGATTTCACTGTGACAGGAGAGTCTTAACAAAACATTGTGTGACCTTTCTGCATTTAAATTTTCAGTCCAAATTGTGCATTAATAGAGTGCTTGCAGCAGGACTAGAGAATGATTTATATAAAGACTGGTGTTAATTACTGACTGTGATCAGGAAGATAAATGAGAGAATGCAAGGCTCTCAGTAGCACCCTCCTCAGCTCCTGCTTAATCTTCCAATGTACTGCCACTGTTCTCCACGGGGCTACAAACTAGCCGTGAGACCACCAATATGTCACGTTCTTCCTGGGTTGCTCTCCATTCTGTCCCCGCTTATCAAAGAGACAACAGTGCTGTCTGAGGTGCCTGACAGCAAATCATCACCAGTAACAAAAAAATAAAATAAAATAAAACTTCTTAACATACAACAGCATAGTTAATTCCAGCATGTGATCCATATTGCTCTTGCTACAACAAAAGCGATGCTAGAGAGAACATCTCTAGATGGCTTCTATTGCTTCTGGCAGCAGAGGAAGCTCTCTTCTTCAGAAGCATTGGGAGGAATCAGTATTTGTAAGCTTTCTGCTGCTGGATTTGCTCTGGTCAAGATAAAAATGCAAAGGGAATCCAAGGAAAGGAACAAGTCAACAAAGAAACACACAGGATGGCACAGACAGGAAAGAGATAGAGTAATCAGAAAGCCAGGGAAAACATTTGTGAGGCAGCACAGAACTTGTAGATAGTGATAACTTTCAGATACATAAGTAGAAGTTTAGAAGTCCTGCACCTGAAGAGACTATTTGCATCCTAGGGCTCAGGGTCAGTAAATGGCTTTCAGCAGCTTTGATTTAGTGAACAGAACCTTCCACTGAATGCATCCCTTGTAAATATATTTTGCAGAGATACCGTAAAAATTCTCAAGAACATTGTTATAGATTAATGGAGTATGGAGTACTCTTAATGGGAAATTAAGCTATAACAACGCACATCAAAATCTTTACACTGCTGCTGTAAAAATACTTATTAAAAGATATAGCCGGCAAAATTAACCTTTCCTTTTATAAAAGGGCTGTGCTGTTCATACCTGGCAGGCAGTCGAATCTGTCTCCACTCTCCTGTCTTGCCCACCTCTCTATAGCTCTTTCTGGGTTAGGTTCTCACTGAAAGTTTAGCGGTCCTCTCACATCTTGCTGTGTATGCACTGAAAACTAGTCTGAACAGCACAGAGACAGAAGGTGCCTCTCAGCACCAAGCATCCATATCTTACTCTCAAAGGTTTGTCATCTACTTCATTACCCTTTACTCTCAAAGACAGCTAAACTCTTTTGTAGGATCAAGCCCCAAAAAAGCTACGGAATGCTATATTTTACATAATATAAAGACATATCAGGGATAAAGAGGTGGACTAAACAAGAAAGCTTCAGTCAGCATCAACACTTGCGGATAAATCTTCCCATTTCCTCCTTTAATTGTTGGATGAGCTATGTTGGAACTAAGCCTTCAGCTCAGTGCTACATGTAACATTCACTACCCCTTCTGAAAGAAGAGATTAAACGAACACAAATACCATTATAACAGTGGCAGCTGTATTTCCTCAGCTATGCTGTCACTTACAAAAAGCCCCACAGAATAGTAATACCAAGGGTCCCAGATTGTATTCTCATTCTCAACTAATCCACTAACTGCTTTTCACCTCGGTTCAGCGGGAGCCAAACTGCAACAAACACCACAATATAGGAAATCACCTCAGTGGTCTGTGTGATCAGGCAGAAAACTAATCAAATCTGCATGAAACTGTCTGAATCCCACGTGCTATATACCACCCACAAGGTCCAGTGTGATTTGACTGCAATGGAAAATGACAGAGCTATATTCCGACTCATTCAGGAGCACATTTTTTGCCTTACACATGGAGAACTGCACCCACTACAACCTTGCTTTCTGCACTGCATCCCCAGTTCCCCCAGCCCCTCCTTGCCGTGGGAGCCTTCTGCAAGTTTCCATCTTCCTTTCCTTTATCCTTGAGTGGCAATATCCAGAGACACCTTAACTTCACTTCTTAGCTCATGCTGAGGTCTACGTTTCTTACGGTAACCTCTCATATATGCGCTATGCACACCATCTCTCAAAAGTAACTAACTGGTATTTCAAAGAAGGTCATAAAAAGCTATCAGATACATCAAAAGGAAAAAGTATGTAAGTATGCTAACTGCACTAGCCTTTGACTCCTCTGTAACTGCAGTTAGTTGAAACACCTATCATCCCCACCAGTTCAGTCTGCAGAGCAGTTAGGTATGTGTGAACTCTGTAAATTCCAGAGGAAACCAAACCAGAAACTCCACTACCGGAACCTACCGGATGCACTCGCAACTACTAACAGCAACATAAGGATTCAAAACAGTTCCTTCAGACAGCCTCAAACCAAATCTAGTCCAAAGTAAAACACTCAAATATAGGGGAGATGTAGGGCCACAGCCACCAACTGTTGCCATTTACTCATTCAGCTCTGTTACACCGAACTACTTGCAAACATATACACAGTCTTAGTTCTCTCCAGGTTTTTCAGTGACTGTTTACTTTGCAGAAAATGAGAAGCAGTGGCATTTAGGCCGTTACTGAAATCTTTTTGCTTCATTTACACGGGCATTCAGTGGAACAAAGTGCACTTTCCTCTTCTTTCTAAAAGCCAGTTTACACCTTTCCCCCCCCTAGAAAGTTTCTCCACTCAAGCCTGAAGTCTAGATGCTACTTAAGTCCAGATGCACAAGAAAACTTGTCCACCCTCCTGCAGTTTACAGCCACACATAATAGATGGAAGAACAGTACAACCAGGCAACCACTTTAGAGAAGCAACATCTGACCACATATGGGACTATCACACCATGAAATAAAATACGAGTCTTCAGTTGCCATTCAGTTCTTTGTGATTAACCATAATGGACAGGAGGAGGAAAAAAGGAGGGAGAGGAAGAACACTTCAGCGCAATATAAAATGTTCCTGAACAGCTGAAAGCAGACAATCACCATGAGATAGCCAGACAGATGTAACAAAGATCACAGTAAATCTGTCACCAAGCGACCAGCGGCACTCAAGTGCTACATGTATGTCTGCAAACACGAAAAGAGCAAACATGCTAACCCTTCTATAGAAAACGCACACTTTTTCTCTCTACAGTAGGTGCCTGATGCTACAATTCGACACTGATGGACAACTCCTCCACCTCCATGAAACCACACTGAACCTAACACAGCTCTGCAGATTTGAAAGGACTTACTAAAGACAAAAGAATTGAGAAGGCGCGTGACATATGATGCCTATTCTAATGAAAATTTGTCTCATTATAAAAATCTGGAAATCAGTCTAAGTGGAAAGCTCATGCTGCATGACAGTGTATTAACAGATTATTTTCCAACAAATCATTCAGTTTGAAGGAAACACCATTAAGAGATCAACTGAAAAAAATCCAAGAGCGGGAAACAATCAAAACTCCATTTTCCATGGCAGAAACACACAAAAGGAAAAGCTTAAAAAAAGAAGGTATAGCTGATTTATGCATAAAAGGAAGTCAATTTATGGATAGGAGTGACTTGCTTATCAGGTTTTAAACATTAATACTCCAAATAGAGAGTTAACACACCTCTAACTTAAAAAGATCATGTTTGGCTCCAGGGATGATGTACTAAACTGCTTGTAGATAATTCTCTACTTCTGTCTTAATACAAGCTCAATTTAGTTCCTAACAGTCACTGCGGACTAGTTTCCCTGTATGTATTTGCTGTGCCAAAAAAAAAAGCAAAACCCAAACTCATAATACTGCCTTGAAAACAGGATTAGCTCTTTCATAGAGACCAGCAACAGTAACATTCATTATATCCTCTCCAGTGACCCAGAATGCTTTACAAACTGCCTTTCAGAACCATTCATTCCTTATAAAACACAGACTGAGTGAAATGCAGCAACTTCTTCTGAAGAAAATACAGAAACATATCTAGGCTAGAGCAAATAAAGAGCATTTCCACCTCCAGTGAAAGACTAATTCAGAGGCAACACCCAGCTAACTATTGTTACTGTCACATTTCTTGGATGAAAACTGATCTAGTCTTGGCCAGAAGATAACATTTCCAGTAACTGGAAACCCAGAGTGCTCCAGAGCACAAGACTGGCATAAGTCCAAAGTGGCAGCTCACGAAAGCATTGCCATTACTTTGAAGAGCGTCACCTGGAAATGCTCTTTGGTAGTCTGAGAGCAGCAGCACCTTGCCTACCCCACGCAAGCTCCACAGAAAAGTGCGCTAGAAGCCAGCAAACTGGGCTGGACAGCCCATAGAGAACACGCTGCACTGCCAGCAACACTTTGAATAAGGACGCCCAACAGGGCGCTGCAAGGGTCAGAACCACACTTCAACACAGATGACCACCTGCGTGTAAACAACTTTTTAAACGCGTTCTTATTCACGTCAGAAAGTTACAAAGAAATCCGCAAGTCACCCTTCTCATCACCACCAGTATTTTACCTAAATAGATCAAGCCAAATCCTCCCTGGCCGATCTGACTGCCCAGCTTCCAGACTTTTCCTTCGGTGTCTTTCAGGATCATGTCTCTTGGGAGAGGAACTGGCAGCTTGCCTCTGCCGCGACCCTTAGGCGGCATCGCACCTTGAGGGGGGCAAAAACGAAAGAAAAAGTTTACTCTTGTCAGAAGAAACTATCCCTCGATGTCCTTTGCCCGAGAGGCACCGAGCAGGGGGCCAGCTCTCCGCGGCCTCCCCGGGCGATCCCCCCGAGGGCGGCCAAAGGGCCCTTCGGTCGGGCGGCGGGCCGGGGCGGCTCACCGGCAGCGGCCTGCCCTCCAGCGGCCGACGGCACGGGGTCGGTAAGCGGCCCGTTCCCCCCGCACCCACCTCCGCAGGGCCCCCGCGGCCTTCCCCCGGCGCCGGCCGCAAACTTCCCAGCCGGGAACTTCCCGCAGGCCGGGCCCAGGCGGCGACCGCCCGCCCGCCCGCAGCTGGAGGCGGAGGGCCGCCGTCTTCCCGCGGGAAACCTCGGGGCGGGGAAGGGGCGGCCCAACCCCGTCCGGGACGCGGGTTCCGCCCGCCCTGCCTCGCCGCCGGCGGGGCGGGACCGCCTCAGCCGCCCGGCTCCCCTCCGCGGGGCGGGACTGCCTCAGCGGGGCGGGACTCCGCCGGCCGCCCCGCTCCCCTCAGCCGGGCGGGAAGAGGCGCCGCTCCCCGCCCTCAGGCGCGCGCGGTTTCCCGCTCCCCGCTGAGGCTCCCCTCTTCCGAGGGGAAACGGAGAAGTTCGATGGGGCACCTGGCCCCGCCTCTTTGTAAGCCGCCCTTCACAAAATGAGGATTTTTATTTTCCCTCTGAAAGTGCTTTAGTGCTTACAGAAGCAGTTGATCACACTGTTCCCTGTCTGAGGTAAAAACAGGGCTTTCCGCCCGCAGCAAGGACTTCAGGAGCCGTCGTGGAGTCACGGAGCTGGCACGGTGCCACCCCTCAGCCAGGCAACTCCACTTTTACCGCAGCAGCTTTCCATCGTGGGCCCGCCACCGCCTCCCTGTTGTATTCCAGGATCATTTCTACACACAGAAGCATAGATACTTCAGCAAAGCCAACCTGATTCAGTCGAGACAAAGACTTGCGCTGCCTGCAGCGGCGGGAGCCATCAGCAGCCCCACAGCGCAGTGGGAGGAGGCAATGGCCGCCTCACAGGCCGGTCAGCCATTGCTCCAGGGCAGTACAGAGGACAGATGCAGCTGACCCGAGGGTGGATCAGCCCCATCACCACCATCAGCTTGCGAGTTGGTGATAAAGGACACAATGATGTTTGAGTTTTCTGGTTTTGGTGTGGGTTTGTGTTTTTTTTTTCTTTTTTACTCCCCAAGCTCACAGGGCATACCTCTAATCACAAGCCACCATCTTGTGGAAGCTTTGGTTTATTAATAGGGTCCCCGCACCCAGCCAGCACACTGCACCTGGGTAGAGCTTATTGGGGACCACCCTGTCTTCCAAGCAATAACTACTAGTCCTTTGACAAAAATAAAAAAAAAAAATCCAAGAAAAATCAAGATCCAGAACATCTTCAGCAATGACATAATTTGTAAGTGAACTTAAAAGTACAACACCAATTGTGACTGCAAAGTCTATATTGCCATCAGTAGAGTAGGCCTTAACATAACCTTTTCTGCTTCCATCAGTATTGCAGGCTTTGTAGTTTTACCATTACTGAAAGGACCAGCTGAAGAATTGCCAGTAGAAAGCTCAGCCATAAAGCAAACAAATTCAGGATGGCCATAAAGCATTTCATGGGGTTGCTCCTCTTTGCAACAGCTGTCAAAACAGGCTGTAGGAGGGTGGTGTTGGGGTTGGCTGGTTGGTTGTGTTTGGTTTGTTTTTTGTTTGGTTTTTTTTTTTTTTTTTTTTTTTTTTTGAAAAAAAGAAACCTACACAAAACAAAACCACAGATGCCCAGTGCTGCATGAAAGAAACCATTACCACTCCCTGGAGAGAGCTAGTACCTTTATTCACCAAGACCATTTAGGCAATGCTCTTGGGATCTCTGTCACTTGGGATGAGAGACACCATTCTACCATGCGTGAAGGATCTTTTCAGAAGAAAACTGTCTTCACATAGTTGCCTGGCAATCAGAGAACCAGCCTCTGTTTAAGGAGAAAGCTTTTTTTGCTTAACTTTTGCAAATATGTATTCATATGATTAAACTGAAATGAAAGCATGGGTTAGAGGACTTGCTGCTTCTGAGCAATCTTTCCCTGCCCACAAAAGTAAAACATCAGGATAAGAAAGGGAAACAAATCAGATGAGGTTTTCATCTGTCTTCTAGACATTTAGCAGATCCCAGTGACAGCATTAGCTTGCTGGCAGACAGCTACATTTTTATATAGTTTAAGGTGCCTTTTTTTTTTTAGTAGAACCAGGAGAAAACCTCATAGCAAATTAAAACACTCCAAACTTATAGAAATTAGGTAGAAAAAAACAAATTAATTATGAATGAATAGAAAAATACATGATCCTAAAGAAACAAAATAAAAATAGGAATATCTAATAATTTTTACTTTTAAGTACACAAGAATTGATTTCTCTTTTCTTCCCACAAAATCATTGGCAATACTCTAACATCAGGAAGTTAGCGGAATACATCGATTTAATGAAAGGTTGGGGTTCAATGCAGAACTTTACAATTTAGAAATATAAGTTGTTTTGAGCTTATTTAGTGCTTTTTATTCATGAGCAAGGATAAGATCACAAAAAGAAAACAAGTTCATGCAGCTCTGAGGAATAATGAAGTCATAATCAGAAAAAGCTATTTTTAAAAGAGTCATTATAAGGTAATAGCAAAACTAAAAGTAGAAATATATACACAAGGGTCTAGTTCATTGTTAATGAATACAGTAGCCTATGCAATCTGTTAATGTTTTCAACAACTGAAGTCAGGCTACATAACATCCCTTTGACTCATACAACACAGATACCTACATAGGTAGCTGAGGTTTAAGGTCTTCAGTTTTTAAATGAGAGTTTCCTTGTACTACAAAAAGAAAAGAAATTGCAAGTTTACAGTTTCAACCCCATCCAGATACAAAGAGTATGTGAAGTCTTGGCCATCTTTAACATCATGCAGCTCTTCCACAACTTGTAGAGTTTAACATTATCATGTAGTATAAAAAGGTTTAAAATACATACCATCTAAGTCACAGAAAATAGTTGTGGCCTTAGTTTTTGGGGGGTTTTTGTTTGGTTGGTTTTGTCTTTTTTTTTTTGAAGAGAAAGAATAGGCATAACTTGAAAGATTTTGAAGCTTTTATCATTCATTAGAAGAGTTAAAAACCCCTCAAATAGAAATGCACAGAAATGGAATAGAGACTAACAATATCACTATCACTCAGGCAAAAAAAAAATCTACTAAAAAGAAGAGTTTCCTGCATATACTAGGCTACTCCCAAAGAATAAGTTTGTTTGTTACTTAAATCCAGATGTTTATTAATAAATAACTATAACTAGGAGGCCCATAAAAAATGCATGCAAACACCACTAGCAAATTTTTCATACAGTTCTGTTCCAGACAAGGCCAAACAAAAAATTAACACATATATCTTTTTAAAAACCAACAAAGATCACAGACTTCACCTGAGAAAACCTCTAATCAGATTAGAACTTGATACTAGGGCCTTTTGCTCTATAAATAGCACATCCCTGTGTTTTGTGGGTGGGACTAAGAAAACCTCTTTTCCTGTTGGGCTGAACTGGAGACAGGGCTTGGGTTTTTTTCCTGCTTATCATCAGACAATTAGCAACCCTCCCAAGAAACATGAGCTTCATTTAGTCAGGTTAAAGCCTCCATTACCTCTTCACAGTTGCTTCAAATTAGCAGTTTGGGGATGTGATGTAAGGGGGATGAATGGCCAAAATAATTATAGATAGAGTGGTTTTTTTGATTGTTGTTTGGTTTGGGGTTTTTTTTTTCAGAAAAGCCTAATTATGATGGAAGCAATTTCCCTTCAAGGTGATATAGCCACCATTACTGCCAAATTCAAGAATCCTTATAGGAGAAAGGTGTGTATCCTAATAAGAGTAAAAATATACAAATCCTGCCAGGGCCAACTGAAAATGCTACCAAATTACTGTTATTTTACTTCCTAATGGTGCATTGCTGTAAACAGCTGAGGGCTACAGGCCCTTCTCATGAAGAATCTATGCCTCAGGCAGCTCAGGTGGGCATTTTCTCGTTACTCAGAATTATATATTGGACGTGGTGGAGGAGGCCCTGTTTGGATGTTTGTTGTAGTGCTCTTGATATTTTCAGGGTTTAATTCATTTGTTTTGCTTGGTATACACTTACTAACACACAGTATGTGAGGAAATCTGAGTTTCTCTGTGAAGTTGGTACAGGTATGGTCATTGTCATCTTACTGAAAAAGAAAATAGTGGTGCTATATTTTTTAGGTTATTCTGTAATAACTGCTAATATATGAGGCTGGTTCTTCTGCAAGGTAAATACAATGAGTATTTTTGGGGTGAAAACGTGAGTAGAGATCATTTTATGTAGCAGATCAAAGTTAGATATCTAAGTAACCTTTGAACATGTGGTTCTGCTATCTGGCTGGGTGTTCAGGAGTCTGGTGCTCTTTAGTATCTGGCCTTTTGGATTTGTAGTTGCCCAAGAAGCACTTCGAAAGTTGGAAGTAAGCCTGCAGGGTACAGGGTACAAACTTTGGAAGTCTTATCCTAATCTGTGGCTCAGAAGCAGCATTCTACTCAATATTTTTTTCAGAATAAGTTCTAGAGGGTGACAAAAAGCTATGCTGTGTTATCATGGGTTGCATTTAAAAAGCGTGGTGACATTCTTAGGGGGTGAGTGCTTTCTTTAAGTATTTAATAATACAGCAAATTATTTTTATCTCTTTCCTGAGGCTGTATTTGTTTCTATCTTTGTTTTAACACACTGTATGTTAAACACTAGGTGCATTTTCCATTTTTAATCCTTTTTTTTCTTCTCCTTGCTCAAACTTAAGCTTGAGTATAAAAGATTTCAGTCATTATATGAAATCTTGCAGTGTCACATACACAAAGCCCCTTAAATTTGCTGCAGTAGGTGAGCAACTTGTAGCTTCTCTCACTGTTATATTGTGATGCTTTTGTGGTATTTAACACTGACATTTTATCACTTCCCCATTTAATTCTCCCCTCCACTCCAGATCTTGTTGCTTAAAATATCATGGCTAAATTTATACTAGAGATGTAGCAACTCTGTATGAAGACCATTGACAATAAGGCATCAAGTTTCAGACTGCTTCCCTGTTTCTGCTGAGAAATCTATTCATGTTTGTGCATCTGTGCAGAGTCCCACACACTTGCCATGCTTATTCAGTTGTCGCTGTGCTCCTGCTAGTTTCTTAGAACTTTTAAAGTAATTACTTTTTGTAATATCAAGGGATCTCCAACATCCAGGGGGCATGTTGCTCAACTCAGTCATTGTCTAGGTGCATTGACACCCATTTTAAAGACTCTTGACTCTATTTTGTGTGACTGGCCCCATGATTGAGATCACATAATTACAATAATTAGGAAGCTCACCTCAGGATATTATCAGAGCAACCCACCCAAACCTAAGTCCATATGGTTTGAAATAGCTAATGAGTCAGTTAATGTGCTATGTCCAGGAGTAATGGAAACTCAATATGGATGGCATGAAGACGTAATTTACCAACTTCCTGACTGATTAAGGCTTTCCACATAGACAGTTCTTGTATTTTGCATCTCACAACAAGTTCAAAGTATTAAAGGCTTTTACGTGTTAAACAGAGTGGAAGAAAACAGCTGAGACTTTTAAAAGGCAGGCAAGAAATTAGTCCTCTCTTTAAAGAAAATGCAAATCAGTGGAGATCTTAGGACTTTCATTTTAAATATAATACTACAAAAAAAATTATTTGAAAAGCTCTATTAAAGTACAGGAGATGACAATGGCAATAGGTGACATTTGCTTTAATGCCATGTAGCCTGAATGAATGAATGACTCCCACACTGTCCTTTTACCAGAAAATAAATACCTTCTGTAGGGGCTGCTTTAGCCTCTGCAACTTGCCTACCCGGTCTCCCTTTAACACTTGCCTTGCTACCAATACAAGAGAAATGTGTAATCGGTTCTACATCCTGAACTAACCAGAACAGGGAATTAATACGACGAGGTTAAACCTTCTGGCAACAAAAGCACCAAAAGTCCTGGAAAAGGGAAGTAGCGATGTTTGGTTTTTGAATGAGCTACAGAATCTGTCTGTCCAGTCAGGGTCAGGATTCCACTCCCCAAGTTCCAGCTCTCGCATCATTTTGATGGCTGTTGGGATGAGACGTTATTCCCAGTTCCTATCGCTATAACTGAAAAGACAGTCAGACCCTGGGTATGTTCCTTATCTCTTCTCGCATGTCAGAGGTTTTACTGCTCATACCTTTAGAAAGCAATTATTTATGAGCATTGAAGAAAAAGTGTTTTCTTAGCCATGTTTGTTTACTTTCAGAAATGTGCAAAGAGATAATGTAAGTGTATTGTTGTTGTGGGAAAGGATTGTATTTGCAGGGAGAGCAGAATGTCTAGTGGTTAGAGCAGAGAAGGAAATCAGGAATGATTTTCCTCATGGGAGTAATTCCAGGAATCCTAATCCTGGCTCTGCTACTGACTGACCTTATACAAATAATTTCATATCCATTTCATTTTATCCATCTGAAGCAGTGCAGGTGGCTTGTTTTAAGGCACTGAGATTCTCAGGTGAGAGTTACTGTATGTATTATTGCCATGGCTATTATCTGATGGTGAACATTAGCCCTACCTTATCATGGGACATATGATGCATTAGAACTAGTTTCCCATATAAGCAGCTTGAATGTACATTCTTCTTTCTGTCATTGTTTCAAGTGGTTTTTTTTATTCGAGCTTCTCCCCTCCAAAACTGAACACATATGGAACACATAAAATTTGCATGAAGTTAAAGTTGTCACAGCCTTGCAAAGAAACTAAGTACGTTTGCCTCTGTTGGTATTCTCAGGCATTTTATCCTAGGCATAAAAAAAAAGATACGTTGGTCCAAAAAGCAGGAGGAAGGTTGCTAAGCTTCCGTAGTGGTTATTACTTAGACACTAGGCCTTTTCAAATGCTCTCTAGGAATGCAAAATGAAGGAATTACAGGAATATTAGCAGTAGCACACCAGTGTTCTTGGTCTACAGGAAGCAGTGACTTCTTATTTTTCTGTACAGCAGTGTACGTGGAAAATGTTTAGAGAAACAAAGAGGAATTTGGCAAAGCACTCAGGGAGAAGGTGCATGTACTCATTTAAGTCTTTCCACTTCTGAGATTATTCACATAAAGTTCTTTGAGAAGGGAAACTCATCTGTCATAGCATTCATTATTCACATATCAATGCTACTTTTTATATATAAACTTAATTATGATGATGGGTTATATTAAATATGACTCCTTTTACTGCAAGATTGATTTTTTCCTGACCTCAGAATAAATATTGATCTCCATGATCTTTAAATGTAGTGCAAAGTTCGTTATATTAATGGCATATTAATAGAAAGTGGCCCTGACCATGCAATATTAATATATTTGCATTGTTATTTCTCAGATCCCATCCTGAAGGAAAGAGGCAGGGTGCCGATGCCTTCTTTCCCAGGAGAAATCAGGAAGTCGTTGATTTTGGTGACTGTTCAGACTGCTTTCAATTTGTTGTGCTTTGGTTTTTGGGTTTTTTTGATTAAAAACAGTGGTGAAGTGGCAAATAGATTGTATAATACATCTAATAAGATAGCGATGTGTCGCTTTTGCAGCATGCCCAGGAAAGCAAGGCGCTGTCCTTACCTGGCAGTGCTCCACTACCCATTGCCATGCAGTCAATTCCATGAGCGGAACCATAGTTGTGAAAGGACACTGACGGGATAATTTGATGATTTTGGATTCAGCATCTAGAGGTGTGATTTCTCCAATAATCATGCTAGTAATTTCCTTAACAGCTGATTTTTAAAGGCAGTTAGCTTATTCAAGTGATGTTTTGCCCTGCTTGTGTGCCTTTTTTTCCCCTTCTTTTTTGCATTTATAGTGACTCTTGAAAATCCAGGCTTAGAACTGCTGTTCTAATGGGTGGCTGAACCAAGGCAGATCTGTTGCTTTTAAACATTCCTCATGGACTTTTCTATAAAGTCTGCTCTATAAAAAGCAGGGATAAGAGATCATGCATTGAAATAACCTTTAAATAATACTGTATAATCTCTAGAGGTTCTAAGAAAACAGTGCCCACTTAGAGGAGGAATACTTGTATGCCTTTTATAAATGCTGTTTTGTGAGCAGTCTTTCTGTTTAATATGTCTTGAGTGTTTTGTGTCAGGTGACGTAAGTCAAAAGGGAAGATGACAACTTCCATTCCATAGTTTACAGACAGCAAGGAAAATAAGTGTGTCTAGTATGACATATCACCATCGAGAAAATATTTACAATTAAGACAGAAAAGTGATTTGAGCAACTAAAAAAACTGGTAGCCTGACTTAAACAGTTTGCAGCTTTAGAACTAATTTTGAAAGAAAGAATAATAACAGTGCATGATGATAAATGAAAAATGGAATAAAATGTAGTACCGCTTTGCATCGTGTCAAACTAACTTGGTATCTATCTTTGCTAAGGTAACTGGTTTGCTAGACGAGGAGTGTGATAGAACCAATTCATTTTGACTTCAGCAAGTCATTTAATACAGAATCACATGGGAAATTAATTAAGCTGGAGAGTGTGTGAATAAGTGCAAAAGGTGTAAAACAGTGGAGAAATGGGCAAGAAGTAATACACTGAAAGAGGAAATTGTGAATGACAAAGAGGTTACTAGTTTCCTAAGGATCTACCTCAGGACCTGTTCAATTCAGTACTACTAATTTCATGAGCAGCAAAATAGAAATGTCCTTATACAATTTGCTGATGAATATAAAGTTGTGAGGCACTGGAGTATTGGTGTAAGAGAAACAGAACAGAATTTCATAATACAAAATTTGAGGCTATGCTTTTTGAGACTACTGGTTTGGAGGAAAAAGAGGAAAATCACAGAATGACCACGGGCTGGTAATGTGACTTAAGATGTCTGAAGAAAAGTCAGGCCTGATTCTAGGCTACATCAGATCAAGAAGTTTTATTATGAATTTCAGAATACATTTTTGGTAGTCTTTCACTGAGAATTCTTCTTTACTGTCCTGTATATTCCTGAAGTGTTAAGTCATGAATTTTATCTCGAAAACGATGGAGGCAGAGGGCAGTGATCGTACTCAGTTCTGCTGTGGAAAGCAGAGCTAGATGATGACTCTGAATTGAGCTGGAAAAGGACCTCTTCTGCTGGAAACCAGTTCTTGTAGCAGATTTGAAAAGAAGCTGTGAAGAAATTTCTTTCCAGAGGTAGAGTAAGCAAAATTATATAGTTTTTCAGATGTTGAGGGGCAGGAACACACAGAAACTCCTTTGCACAAACAGTAAGTGGTAGGGAATTAATTAACTTGATAGATGAATTAGGAGCTGGGCAGAGGACGGAAAGGGGATATTTTTTTTGTACCTTGAGAAATAACATCAGAAATACCACAAAAGGTAATAGTGAGGCCAAGGGTAATATAATATGATATTATTTTATGTAATATAATGTAATATTATTTTGGGATATGCAGGGCTAGATTTTGGAATCAGCCTATCCTTCTATTTCTTTACTTCTTCATGATGTGAAGACCTATTACTTGAGTATGCTTTCATCCCTTGCACAGGAAAAAAGGCAAGAGCTGTTGCGTTTTGAGATACTTTTGGTTTTTCCCCATGGGATTTTCTAGGAAAAGGAGAGATTTCAGCCCATTTAAGCACCATTATTAGTCCGCTGCTTCCAAAGTATAGCAATACAGTAAAGGTTATGCACTATCTGAGTAAATTAAGACAATAGCATTTAAGTAGTATTTCGATAACATCCTGGCCTCAGTTTGTCCCAGAAGTTTTCAAGGGAAAATTGGACCTGCTTACTTGTTGACTTAACATTTTTATGAGAATGTAACTTTTTGCATTTTTCTGTGATTTTGAAAATTAGTAACTACATTTATATATTAGGGATATCAACAGAAACTGTTCACATCTATTACAGCGTGCATGATATACTGCATATGGTATTGTTAATTCCCTTGCTTGTCTCTGCTTTTTGCATCTTTGCTTCTGTGTGTGATATTTTATTGGAGCACATGTGATTTGAGGAAGCTGATTGCCTGCTGTGGTATTTATCCTATATAAATTCTACAATAAATGACAAATTTTAGACCCATCAGAGACAGAAGACTAAGTCCATCCATTGAGTTGCTATTTGTATTATTACTTTCTAATGAATTCTGTACTACAGCAGGTGTCAAATCATATCTGTTGTTTTGCAATCGAATATGAATAGAAGATGTATTGCTATTGCAAATGAATCTAATATGAATCTAATGAGCAGTAATGAGCAACTGTTTTGTCATTATTGAGGCAACCACTGTGATGCTAATAAACTCTCATTTCTGCTCTTTAGAAAAAAGCACTGACCAGGATTTATAACATGGCCTTAATGTCCCAAAAGCCTGAGGCAAAAGAGAAAAGTGGAACCCCTAAACTGAGCATAATTTAGTCATTTTCTGTGTGCCAGTCCTCTTATTTTCTTGTATTAAACTAAACCTGGTTTAAGTCTTTCAAGCTTTCCTATATTTGAAAGGAAAAAGATGAAGAATGAGTGTCTATTAAAGGAACATAAAGTTAAGAAGATGGGCATTCTGCCTTAATTTTCGTTAATGTAAGTACACTAGTTCCATACTTCTACACTTGACAGTGCTTTTATAATAATAAAGGCAACTATGTGCAACTGTTTTAAAAGCAGTCACTTTAAAAATAACAGGCCATTAAATCAATATAGAACTATAATATATTTGGGGGGAAATATCACAATTCTCTCTTAATTTACACCTAATTTTTTATTTTTTTAATTTATTTTTGTTGTCTGTGGATCATAGGACTGCTGAATAAACAAAAATACCTTTGACACAATAGCATCGATAGCTTACTAAATAACTGATATGTAAACGAGTTCTGACTCCTGTGTGGCTCTGCCTTTTCCAAGTATAAATAATACATAGAATGATACATAAAGCTGTGTAAAAGGGACAGCTGGGTACATGGTACTTACAAGTGGAGCACAGGAAGAAAACCAGTCAGCACTGCTTTTCTAAAAGCTAAGTACTATACTTCCATCAAAAAATAATGCTTCTGTGTATATAGTCTTCATGGACTCATCTCCCTGTGCAATAAAGCTAGATGCACTGTAGAGATTCATTTCAGTATTTCATTTGGAGGTTTGAACTAGTCTGTGTAGGGTACAGCTGTTTGTTTTACTACAGTACACTCCATACTTGCTTTAACTGCTGAATGGAGACTATATTGCCAATATTTAAGGTATTATATACACACAGCAGTGAAATTGTGAATTTGTGAGCAAGCCAGGGGATGGGCATTAGGACAAATTACAGCAATCATCGCTCAAAGTTGCAAATAGGGCGTCAAAGGTTGTATGAAAGCCATAAACTGTTCCTTCCACGCTGGGGCATTAAAAGGACTTTTGGCCCGCTGAGCAGTAGCTTGCAAGAGTTCTCATTTACTGACATTTCAATTCCATCTTGACACCTAAGCAGGGAGGGGAGCAGGAAGTCAGGACGCTGCCGGCTTTCTATCAGTTGCTCTGCCAATGCTGTACTGTCAGCTGGTTAGGCTGTTACCTTCAGCTTCTCTTTCCATCATCAGTAATATATGGATCATATTTATTTACCCTTTAGGTATATCACAGGGTTAGTTTTAGTAATGCTTGATGTACAGAGTTGAAAAAGGCAACTCAGCTTAGCAGCATCAGTATCCTAGAACTCGCCAGGAAATACCTTTCTAGATATATTCACATTCACTCCAAAATTCACATTCACGTAGCTTCATTCACTCCAAAAGGAGTCAGTTCTCATACTCCACAACTCTTCTCTAACACAAACTGAAGTGTGACAAGGGCAGAAAATCAGGAGCTTTTCTTTGAAAGTATATTCCTGATCTGGTCTAAAACACTGGTGGAGATGCATCCATAGTTTAGAAGAAAAGGTGAAGCAAGAACAGGTCCAGGTTTCAAGCATTACTGTTAAATCACCATTTTTAGACAGGAGAGTCTGCAAGTTGCCCATGATGATAGAAGGACTTTGGTTATAGAAAGCTTTTGTATGAAGTATCTGATTTCTTTTCATGCATTATGGCATAATGCACTGTATTAATTTCTTTATTGGGTATTTGAGTCCTTAGATGATACAGAAGTTCTTGTGATGCATCACATCAAATGAAGGCTTTTAGATTGCTCATGGAATTAATTGTACCATACATACAGGTTACAGTTTGAAGGTGTAAATTAATATTGTATACAGGTTCAAGACTATATTTCACTTTGGTAACTATAATTTCCCAAAATGATAGAAGTTAGGCCAAAAAGGTCCTCTTGAGGTCATCTGGTCCAATGCCAGTGCACAAAGCAGGACCAATTCTGAAGTTACATCAATCTTCAAACTTAAATCAAATTGCTGAGGGCCAGAGCTTCGCTGTCATATGAAACCTGTAATAGTTTGGTATTGGATGTCTGGCAGTTGTATTACAATTAACATTTTTCCTGATTACTTTCATCTGCGGTAGTAACAGATGTATATTACAGTGGCATCCACAGGCCGTTGTTAGACTGGATCTTTCCCCTAGCAAACATGGTAGAAATAGAGAGGTAGAAGTGGCTGCTCTCTGAAATGTAGCTTATGATCACAAGGTAAAAATGTTTTGTGGTAGTAGAAGCCATCTTTCCGTTTGTTTGTACAGCACCTTATAGACAATGTCTGGGTTCATGTCTCAGGCTCGTCTGTGTGCTATGTGAACAGTAAGAACACACGGGGTAAATTTTCCTGTTCCCAATCAAATCTATCACACTGGAATACATTGAGCATTTCATTTGACCAACACCAACAGGCTTTTACTGGCTACCTTTACGAAAAATATGCACAAGTACTCATTCAAGTCTATACATGGCAACCTAGCAGCGCATATATTAGTACACATCTTGTATACATCAGTTTGAAGTATTTTATGATTTCATTGATGTGAATATCATTTACATTTCAGTAGTGGTCTAGAGCTCTTTATATTGAGATACCTATAGCCTCTACCAATAGCATTTAACCTACTTGTATAACGTCTGTGTTTCAGCACTGTTGGGGAGGATGGGCTCAAGATATTAAGTTATAAATTTGTTGGAGAAACAATGACCTGGAGGTAGCTAATGAATGGATTACAGAATTTTATGCCAGAGGCAGCAAGTGTGAGGGTCTCTTCATCTGACAGTCTTTTTTTTTTTTTTGTGCTTATAAATTTTGCTCACATAGAAAGGCAAAGTAGTTATTAACTCTGAAACCACCTTGTCATGGAATTGCTGAGTGGTAGAAAGCTAAGCTGAATGTTTCCTTAGACACTGTCACATGTTTGTGACATTGCAGGGTCAGTTTCATTTTGCAGTAAGGAGTTGTGCAGTGGCCGTTCTTGTGCTCTCTGGCCACAATTCTGGAAGCTTTGGACAATTTTTGAGGTCTCCCAGATGTTCTGTAGTGCTGAAAGAGCAGAGTTGTTGCATGGTGAGGCTACAGAGGTCCAAAGGGACTTGAGCAATTGAGTACTTGGAGAAGATTCTGCTCAGTTAGAGTGCAAGTGGCAGAAACATTCTGAAAGATTAGAAGGTTAGATGAGAATGGATAAAAAGTTGGCAGAAAAGGAGCAAAGGAGAGCTCACTGTAGTTTTTACAGCATTATATATGAATCACGAGGGACTCACGTGGCATCATCACTAATATGTAGATTACAAGAATCTCCTTTTGGTGAGGGCATGAGATAGCAGATGTTCAAGGCTTTGTGTTGTCCACCTTGCAGCCAATGTCCTGAATTGGCCTGTGGGTGGACTGGCATGGGTAGGAAGGAGATTGCTACTGAAATTTGGGGCAGGCAGGTGTGGGAAGCAGTTGTCGTTTAGACCATACTTGAATTCTTTAGTTACACGTGGAACTTTCCAGCAGCACTACCAATGGTACACAGACTTTTGTCTTGCTGAGGGTACTGTTTGCAAACTGTGTCAAGCCCCACTTGGAAAATTGCACCAAGAGGATAAAAGCAACTCCAGAATAAAGCCCTGTAACTGAAATAACTAGAAATTCAGCTGAGATGACTACAATTTTTCTGCTTGTATAAGATAAAACTGCCTTACTGCCTTGTATAAGTGTCTATCCCTGACATTGTCATTATATCACTACAGTGACCTACCATAGTTGAGTGGTTCGTCAGATCGAGGCTTTATGGAAAGTAGATTGTCATGGGAAGGCATTTGATGAAATCCCTTAAGGATATAAATAGCACTTGCAGGAATCCAGAGGCATGTCTTTAGGAAAAGAAAAAAGGTTTCCTTCTGAGAATCCTAGTCTTCATTTGCTACTACTTTTTACATAAATAATGAAATAGCTGTTTAGCATAACCATTGAAGGCATGTATTAACTTTGTTTACATACACCCCAAACCCTAGACAATCTCCAGAGACATCCTTACCTTTGCTTATCGCTGTCTTCTCTGTTCTGCTGCCTCCTCTGACTAAATGTCAACAAAAAATTAATCAAGGGGTCATTAAGCTGTAATAATCTATCCCAGTCCATCCCCTTGTTCACATAGGATAGAATCATAGAATCGTGTAGGCTGGAAAAGATCTTTAAGATCAAGTCCAACCCAGCACTGCCAAATGCATCACTAAACCATGTCCCCAAGCACCATGTCTACACATCTCTTTAATACCTCCAGGGATGGCGACTCAACCACTTCCCTGGTCAGCCTGTTCCAGTGGTTGACAACCCTTTTGGTGAAGAAATTTTTCCTAATATCCAATCCAAACCTCCCCTGTTGCAACTTGAGGCTGTTTCCTCTGGTCCTATTGCTTGTTACTGGGAAAAGAACCCAACATTCACATAGTTCTCTTCCTGTCTCTGTGGGGCTGGAGCAGGGGAAAAAAAAAACCCCACACCTTCCATTCTACCCTATTACACCGCTGCCTGTGTACACACACAGAAGTCAGTAAATGTCCGTTGTACCCTTTCTGTCAGCGTGGCTCAGTTCAGCACCTGGTGGAGTTAATGGTTGGGGAAAGAGAGCTAGAAACTAGCTGACATCCTAGGAATTTTGGTGAGGCGTTTTGGTAGGCATGTGGCTAAATTCCTGGAAGAGGTGGACATGAAACATTGTAAGGAGAAAGTAGTAGCCTTAGCTACACAACAATTGTATGCAACATAGCTTTATAAAGTTATACTGGATTGTATTTGCATTCTTATGAAACCATTATAAACATTACCAGAGCCACGAGTAAACCAGCAGCAGTATCACCATGTAGATAACATTCCGTTCAGATTGAGAAATACAATCTTGCACTTATTCTCTGTTAAAGAGCTGACCCTACTCTTAAGGAGTGAAGGGCACCTGAATCCAAATGAGAGAGACAATATGCATAAAGGAAAGGGAGCTACATTCCTGATCCTAATAGGTGGCAGAAAATCTATAAAGAAGCTCTTTGTAAATTTGTTCACAAGGCATGTGAAGAAGCAATAATGCAGCCAAGGTAAATGTTACCCATACATAAGATGTGCCTACCCTCTACTAACGTTACAGGAGGCTATCTGTACTCCACAGTACAGTAAGAACGTGTGTGTAAGGAGCATCACAATCAAAAGGTGATGGCCTCTAGGGAATCCTTGCTATCGGCTTTTACCCAACACCGATGTGGGCCTCAAAACCTCCACAGTGCTGCTAAGCCTCCTTCACAAACTCTGGAACCACAGATTTTAAAGCATACTGTGTGGGGTATGGCTTCCCATTGCATCAACTGTATAATGCATACCTGGCCACAGCATCTCCTTCCTCTTCCAGGAGGGAAAGACAGCCAGTCACCAAGTATAGATGTTCTCAGATGTATAGGTACACACAATGCATATCAACAAATAGATTGTTTTTCTCCATGGAAAACAGCCAGATTATTTTAAAGAGTCTTGATGACACAAAGCCAAAAGCTCCCAGCCAACAGTAATGAGGTGAAGTTAATGGCCAAGTCACAGGATTGGGAGAGAGGAAGCAAATCCATACCTCAGCTTTCCAAAACTGGGGTTACTTTAAAATGTCTAGAAACCATTTTGGTTTGCCCCGAGTACTGACTCTCTGAAATATGAAGTCACAAAGAGAGGAAAGATTTGCAGGTGTCTTGTGAGGTGGATTTCTTGCCTACAGGCTGTAAAAGTAATCTTTCTTTCAGAGGAAATCTCTATCGGCTCTTCCATCCTACCAAGTTATGACAGGCCACAGATTTGGCCCCATTAACTAGGTTGGGTGTGGAAATTACAGGGTGAAGTTTTATAGCTTGTGATTATTTGAACAGCTGATCAAAGTGGCTGTCACGGCCTTTGCGTCTCTGAAATTTCTGGACCTTTCAACTGTATGCACTGTCAGACAAAGGTGTACCCACTGGATATTTTTAACCCTGGTCACCACTCCTGTTTCATTAAAAGGAAGCTCTGTTCCCCACCTCTGTATAGTTGCTCCTAACTTGAAAATAGATGCCATCATCCAGTGACCCGAAGGTTTTAGCTGTAGCATATTGTTAATCAGATATGTGCATTGTTTCTGGTTTCATAGAAATTGTGCTCAGTAGTTTAACGTAATTTTGTAATCCAAATAGAAATCAGTTCAGTCTGTTTTAGTGCTGTGCAGACGGTACTTGTTCCCTACAATTAGATGAACTGCAATTGCTTACTTTTTACAATACTTTCTTTCTAAGTTCTCAAAGTTTCCCTCGAGCTATCCGTGATCTTGTCATTCTGTAGCTCTCATGTGCTTTGTTCCTTGACTCCATATCAGGGTTCCACTGTGACTTTTAAATATCTTTTTTAATAGCTAAATGCACAAGGAAGTGAGGTTCATTTCTCGTTCCTGGGAGACATTTCTTGTCCCCAGTTCTTCTGTATTATTACAGTCTTATTTTTTGGCAAAAGGAAGAGTAAGATAATTCCAAACACACTTTACTACTCTGTATTTCTTGACTCCTCGATACTGTGATGCTTTTGTATTTGTCTAATGCAAGGTTTTAATTTCATCAGTGTTCTTATGCAGGCTTCCCGATTAAGCAAGAGTGTATGATCACCTTTGATCTGTTTTGAGAATGGCCTCTCTAGAGGGTCTTTGTAACACCAAGCAAAAACTCAGTGTCAGTCTATTGCAGAAAAGTTACCTTGCCCTGTGGAAACCCTCCTGCTCCTTTGTTTTCTTTCATCTCCTTTAGTGAGCAGTTGCTGTCACGAGCAACCTGCTGCTTAGTGCAGAGAGCCTTAATGCGGCTGTGCTTGTGATGCCTGATGAGCTTCATGAGGGACTACACTGAAGCCCTCGGAGGAATTCGCTTCTTCAGTTGAGCTCTATCCTTCTCGGAGCCACGCTGCCCTAGATGACACTGTGTTGCTGATGCTGAATGTTGCTGTAATGCAACTGTGTGAGGCAGGCTGATGAAAAAGTCATTATAACTTTCAGTTAGAAAAGACAGAACTTAAGCAAGTGTCTAAGCTAGTCTGAGATGTTTTGTACAAGGCCGTTTGATAAAGTTCAAGGGTAACTTGATCTTGAAATTTTTTGTTGTTATAGAAGGAGATTTTTTTTTCCTGTTGGAAAAAGGAAAATTGCTGGCATAATATAGCTTTTTTTTAAAAAAAAAATGAAGGGGAGAGAAGAAGGAGGTTCGTGGATTAGACAAAGAGGTCATTTTAAACAACAAATACATAAAAGCCATCTCTCTATTGAACTCTCTAGTTGGGGACAAAACAGTTTTATGAGGCTATTGTAAACAATAATCACTCTGATAAAGACACAGGCTCAGCTTCTGCAGGATGGTTCTAGTGATAGTCATTCAGCTTCTGATCTGTGCAGTGAAATCCAGACGACAGAAGGCAAAGGACATCCCAGTGCAGTAAGCAGAAAACAGGTAATAGATACTTTACATTGCAGATTTAAAGAAATTGTAAAAAGAGAAGTAAAAGAGAATAAGGAAACAACCTAGCTTTTTATTCTTTTCAGCAAGAATGTTGGAGACTTCTGTAACTTCAAGGAATTTTGAAAAATCATTCCAGATGTTGAAAACATTGATTTTCCTGAGGGTTCCCAAGATTTATTTTTAAGGTGTGGTGGATAAACAAAATATTATTTGCAGCTTCTGATTCCAGCTTTACAGTGAAAACACTGTAATACGTGCAGCGCGCATGCAAAACATCTGTCAGAACCTGACATTATTTCCTCTTTATAGCTCAGAGTGGTTTTTCATTAATTGGTTGTAAAATGAAAATATCAAAAAGCTTGTTCAAAATGCACAGTAAAAACCATAAATGCTTAGAGGGCTGTGTTATAAGTGTGATTTTCATGCTGACATTTGAGTGAGTCATGAAACACAAGCAGATGAAGCAGAAATGTAGACAAACTGTTGAAAAGTCTAAAGAGTTCAGTCCATTATTCTTCTGTTTTACTAGTTACTGTTCAGGCATGCAACATGCTTTCAAGTTTTTTTGAAAAAAAAACCCTCTCATCTTATAATGTGCTCTGAGCTAGTATGTGATGGACTGTCCTAGGTGACATATGATGCTCACATATGAGGTCATTTGAGGATTTCGCAGTTTTGCAAAGAAAGCAAAAGCTTTGTAGTTTATGCATCAAACTACTAATTTAAAGTGCAAGTCTTTTGTCTGCACCGAGCTTGAGACTATGGACTATCATAAAAGGTGGGAGGGGGGGGAGGAAACTGTTAAAGAACTTTTACTGCTTTGAGAGGGGAAGCAGTTGAAAGTAGAGCACAAGCACATGCTTTTACAGGTGTGATCACAGCACTGAGGTTGCTGAAGAAGGGTTTAAGTGGAATCCAAACACATCTCAGGCCTCTGCTTCAGTGAGATACAACAGACTATTAGACTGATGACATATTTAATGGATATTTAGCAGAAGCATGAAGTACCAAATGGAACCAAACTCACTCATCTTTATTAGTACTTAGATTTTCGTCAAACCTGCCTCTTTGCAGGAAACTTTAGCAAGTGTGCTGATGCCTGTCCAAGGTGTATATAACAAGTGTTCATAAGAATTTGGAAATTTTTCACAAAACATCTCTGTGTGTGGGGGTTTTGTCATTTTGTTTGTTGTGGTGTTTGTTTTTTTTAATTAAACCATTGACTTCCAAGGAAAGCAGCAAACTAGGAAGCCTGTATTAAAGTGCATTTTCTTAGTGTTTTTGAAGTAGACTACAGTGCTGCCGGTAACCCAGGGAAGGTAGTGATATACCAGATGATTTCCAGATTACAAAGAATGTGTTTAAAACATATTTGTATATTATATTTTTATATTTTAGTTCATGAAACTGTATCTTGTGTGACAGATATGCAATATTCTAATCCACTACAAAAATAGCTTTTTGCAGTTACATATGGTTTAATTTAAATAATTTTTTTAAATCAAGTGAAAATTCTTTCAAGTATTTTGCTTGTCTGTTTTTTTTAACCCTTGTTAAAATTGTCATTTAAGGAATGTTATTATTAATGATTTGTCATTCTTCTATAATTCTGAACAAAGCCACTGAGTAAATCATAACAGAATATCTGGAATAATTTGAATTTAGTCAAGGTTTGTATAACATCAAAAAGTCCTGTTTGGTCTGGTGGTATGAAAACTTAGTTTATTAAATAAAGGGAAGGTAACTGTCTTCTGCACAACTTGGATTTGCAGGAGGTTTTCAAAGATCTGAAAAGCCTTATAATTACATCTACTAGCTAAATTACCTACCTCAGTTCCTTTTCATCTTTTTACATTGTGTAACCAGAAGTTATATTACAAGCCTAAGTACTGTTCTATTTTCTTTTCCTTTTCCTTCTCCCCACTTACTTGAAGTGAAGTCCCAGCTCAGTGAAGTCAATGGAAAACTCCTCATTGTGTTCTGTGGAAACAAGGCTTAGAACAGAATACTTGGTTTTTCCTTCTTTCAAATCTGCTTTCTGACTTTTTTTTTCCATTTGTTTATTATGTGATTCTCTCACATGAAAATGGAAATCGCATTTAAAGGTGATATTTTAAAATAGGTCAGCTGGACTTCCATGTAGGATTATTTAGAGGTCAGCACAGGAAGAAAAGATTCAATCAGTTATGTGGTGACTCAGAAATAGAGTGAATAGGATACCTTTCCCAAAAATACCGTTTCTATCATGCTGATATTTGGACCAAAATCTTTGCAAACCTATTTGAGTCAAGGTGATAAGAAGCCAGTCAGTGTGCTTCATATATGTATTTTTTTCCTACAAATGTTTAGAGTTCTTCAGCTGTAAAGGTGAATGTTTGAAAAGTTTTTGTAAGCTTTTATGCAAAACCCATAATAAATAGAACTTCAGAAGTCTTCTTGGAAGTCACATTGCTTAAAGTCGGTTTGGCAGTCTTTAGCATTATAGCACGTTATGGGGAACATTTGCTCCCTATGCTCTGGCATGTTTTTCTAATAGATTGCTTTGCCAGACCCAATGGACTGCTTTGTACTTAGCAGTCTCTGCTCTATCCTCCAGTCATCTTCTATAAATACAGCCCCCAAAATTACTTTTTGCTGATTTGACATTTATCCCAGTCTTTCAGGAGATTCTTTCAAGCAATTCTGTCAACAAGGCCTTTGTCATTACACATAAACTTCACAAAATATGGGTCTTGAACACAATTTTTTTCAACAGGATTGTCTTCACTGGGATAGGTATATTTTCAGTCTGATTCTGTTTTTCTTTGAGGCTCTGCAAGATTGCAGAATTTTCATTCTTGGAAACTGCTTCGGTGATGGTAGATCTATTGTGTCCAGAAAAAAAGCAGCTAAGATTGCATCCAAATTTCTGTATTTTTCAGCTGGCTTTAGGAGGTGATTGCAGTCCAGTTTTCTGCTATCCATCCCTACATAGCGTTACAAACCCCAAACCTGCAGAGAGTCATGCATCTGCAGAGTGATCCATTGATTTGGCTGATTTCACTGAAAGTACTTGACAGAATCTTTCACTTAGTGATAAAAGGTTTTTTTAATGTTTTAACTTTTTGACCTAAAAAGTTAACAAGATATTTGTGGTCTAATAAAAATGTAAATACCTTCCTATTCAGAAATCTACAGAATTTCCAAACTCCTGCAAGTACTGAGAGCTTCCTCTTTTCTTTTGTTTTAAAGTGTATGTTTTGTGGGATTTTTGTTTGGGTTTTGGTGTTGTTGGTTTGGGGTTTTTTTGCTTTAAAGAAAAGTTAGATTTCTGAAAGCAATTTACCCTTTAGCACCTTTTAATATTTCGCATGATAGGCAGTCACACACAACTGCAGGTTTGAAAATTGGAATTTTTAAATTCTAATCCTGATTCTGACAGAAGTGGAAGCTGAAGGTTATCTGCAGCTTCTTGTTATATTCAAGTATCTTATTATATTTTCTAGTCTAAAGAAGATCTTCCATAAGGACCCTGTCAGAAGACTTATTACCTATATTATGGACTTATGGTAAAGTGGTGAAATTTCCATTTCAAGTAGGTAGACTTAAAAAATATTCATGCTTTCTGACAGTCGTGGACACAGTTCCTACATGCATGGATTTGCTTTTGCTGGGAAGTAGCTGTAAGTCTCTCATCTGTCATGTAAATTCCATGTAACTTGAAAATTCAGTTTTTATTTCTGCAGAATTGTCAGTCTCAAGCATTCAAAAAATTATATATCCACCTCTGCAAAGTTTTAGCATTGCCTTGACGTGATTAAGTAAATGTTTGTGAGGTTTTTTTATTTATCTCCTGGGTTTCTATGATTTCATGTTTTCCAACTTTTCTTTTTAACAGCAAGGTTTCCAATCTTTTAGAATAAGAGATGAAATTTTTATTGACTCTCAATACCCTAAGAAAACAAGGCCTTTATGAGATACTTCAAGTATCAGAGGACAACAGTGAGAGAATAAAAAAGATCCTTGCTGCAATAAAAAATAAGAATCAGATACTACTTTAATATTACATAATTTGCTCATTTTTGAGAGAGAGGCTAGTACTGTGAAGAAACAGTGGTGAGTCTAGGAATTGTCCTACCATCTAGGGTTCAAAAGGGGCAAAAATTTTTTTAGCTTTCATCCAAATCTGGCACACCATATTTCAGCCTGTCAGAAGTAGACAGAAGTGAGGACAGATAGCACTAAGATGTATTTCAAGGGACTGGTACATCTGCCACATTAACTGGTGGAATTAACTGAATGTGTGCACCTGCTTTTCTGAGTATAGGAGAGAGAAGAAAAACAAGCCAACCATTTGGGTCACAGAAAAATCCCAGGGAGGAGGGCTACAGGCTTAGGCACACTGACTGGGAAGGGGTCTTCGAATTTGAGCAAAAAAGTACTTCTTGTTGAGTCCTGCTGTCTTCAAGGAAATGGAGCTTCGTGTGCTCTTTGCAGACAAACAGAATTGCTTGGAGGGGATACACAGCTCCATTGCCACTTCTGCCTTCTAACTAGAATAAACTCTGACTCTTGAGTTTTTGGCTAACTGCTCAGAGAAGAAAAGATAGGATTTTGTGTATTTTTCCTCAGCCTGGCTTGCCACAATGAACTATTTAAGTTTTTGCATTGATTACTTTCCCTATCTGCTTTCAACACAAAAACATTAGTGGTTGTTCTGGTGTGGATGTAGCCTATATAAGCAGCAGTATTTCCTTCCAAGTAGCTGAAACCACTGCCACTCGTGGGGTGGAATTGTCTCTATCTTCACTTTACATATGCACATATGAAAATCGTGCCTCTTCTAAGGTCCCACAGGAAATTAGTATCAAAGACCAAAATAGATGAGTATGTATATACATAAATGTATAGCTGCAAGACCTTTCCTTCCTTGTCTGTCTTTCTGCTGGCATTTTCACCCTGTTCTTCCTATTGATCCCTTTGCTTTTTCCCTTGCTTTTCCCTTCCCATTGCACTCCCCTCTTCTTGGAACAGCCCCCCCTTACCTCTCAGTCCTTCCTTTCTAGATCACTCCACACTCCTTTCTCTTTCACTTCTTCACAGAAAATCTTTTCAGATCCTTCTCATGCTGAGCGTTAGTTCTTCTGTACAGTCATAATGCTGCTTTACTGCGATGTGAGATCCAGCTGGGGTGAGAAGGGTAAGGGACAGTTATGCTGCTTCTCCTCCGCTCAGAAATGCGAAGTGTAGTCTCCTGTTGCTGGAGCAGAGCTGCAGGGGAAGCAGGGCTCAGTGCATGCAGCTCAGGCTTAGGAGCCTCTCATCAGCAGCAGAAGTGGCGTGAGAGCAGTAGCAGGTGTAAGCTCTTGCCACGTATGACACTGCAGCATGAAGACTTTAAATGTTGTAAAGACAGCAATGAGTATGCCTAAATTTGGGGATTCTCTGAAATTAAAAAGCAAAACACAAATAAAAACTCAGCTGAACAAAAGCTGAGCATATGAGAGAAGTGTGTTAGTTCCAGGTTCTGTGAAAAGAAGCTGCTTCGGAATAAATCTGACCTGACAGTGACCTTCAGAATAGGCTGCTCTTCCCAAAGGAGTTTCCTAATTTGTACCTGTAATGAACACACCATCTATATAACCAATTCCTGCATTTGAACTATGCCATGTTTGTTCCATTATATGATGAAATACAGATGTATTTCCAGACACACCGGGAAGCTATTTCTAAATCATCTTTTGCTCCACTGCTGGCTAAATAAAGTGATCCCAGGCTTTCAGCATTTAAAACAGGTTCCTATCTAAACAGTTGTTGAGGGTTGCTTTATAGTCCCTGTAACCGCAGAGAGAGTCCTGCTATTTCACAGGATACTTGCCCAGCACATGTAGAAAATTACAGAGTTAATAGCTTACGCTAACCATTTTCTCCCACAGTTTTCAGAGGCTTTATTCTGTACTGTAGTGCACACAGTCCTCATGCTGACAAAGAAACTGAAGCCTGTCCCTTTCTAACCATATGGTCCTTATGTTCTTCATAGCAAGGCAAAAAACTTCACATATATGCTTGTTTCCCAGGATTGCTTTCAGAGGGGTGGCTCTTAAAAATCTTGGAGAATGGAGCCACAACACTTCTAAAGAGAAAACTGGGACTAACTTCACCTTTAGGTAGTTACCTTGAGCAACAGATTTCTATGGTTAGCAAAGACTTCTGGCTTTGTGAGCTGTTGTGTCTATACAGTAATGTGTCAGTATCTGTGACTTCTCTAGCCATTGTGTTAGGGGTTGACCATCAATCATGCCATTATCATTATTCTTCCCTCCTTTGCCCTTCTGACAGACTGCCCTGAGCCACGCAGTTGTACTGAAGTGGTGCCTGATGAGCATTTGTTTATATTAAAATAAGAGGTGCAATAGTCTTCAGTATTTTTAATATTTAAGTGATATTTATGTATCACATCAATGCTGATAGATATGCATGGTGTATTACCTGTGTGGCTATGCAGTAGTATGCCTCTTCTGCATTCTCACAGTTTAGATCTTGCTTTTATGAGCATTGTTGCTAGGATAACTGGAAAGATCTTCCGTTTTGCCATACTGACCCTGTGCGTTTAAATGGTGTGAATTTTTTAAGTCCCTGCATCCATCCATCCCTCTGCTATTATGTTATTTCCTATGGGAAAATCTCTTTGCTGTCTGTAAAATCACTAACCATCACACTTTTCAGGAATGTGGATGGACATTGGTGTATCTTGACTAGATTTGAAAAACAAATTAGTTCTCCTGGAGCGTTTAGGCCAGATATCTTAAACTGCTGCAAAAGGCAGCTGTTCCTTTCAAAAGTAGCAAAATTTTTTTTTTTCCTCTATCTTTCTGGCAGGAATAGGAGAGCAGTAGGATGATTTTCCTGACCTGATTCTGTCCTAATTCCATAACCCATTCTGGGGTAGAGCAATGGCTGTCAGTTTTCATGGCTCTGGTGATCTTTTCTGATGACACCTAATGTTCCAGTTTTTCCCCAGTTGTTGGGCCATCTTGCTCAATTTAATTCTATCATGATCTGTTTGAGCTTGGAGGAAATACATCTATTGGTTCACATAGTAAATTCAGCTCTGCATTAATTGTGTGTAATTATGAGAAGCTAAGACTTTCTTCATGATGGGCGGCATGCTGCTTACCCAGGAGTGTCAGGTGCACTTTTGTCTGTCACTTACTTGGCTTTGTATTGACTGTCTTTATGCCACCTGTTTGCCCTTCTCACTCCCTTTGCACCAACCTGGAGCAGCAGTTCTGACCTCCAGCACGCTCTCAGCAATATGCTCTGGACATCTGCAGTTTCAGCTGTCTTGCTGTTACAGGGGCATGATTTGTGCTCCTGTTTGCAAGACAGGCTTCTGCAGTGCTGTTTCCCTGGCTTCTGTAAGCATTCTTCTTGTGTATAATGAACGTACATACCTGCAGACTCAAATGCCTGAATGCCTTAGCAGGCATATGTATGTCCAACTACAATGAGGACTTATTAAAAAAAAATAGCAACCAACTTCTTTGTAATGTGATCAGAACGGGACAATACATGTGTCAGTGGGGGTTTTTTAGGCAACTTTGATATGCTGTAACTGCATTTCCTCTTTTACTTCTCAAGGCTTAGGTCTTGGCTGAAAAGGTTCCATGTCCTGGCTGGGATTCGCCAGGAAACCCTAATCCAGCACCTTTGTAAATATGATGCCGTTAGATATGGTGCCAGGAGGTGTATGTGTTTCAGCAACAGATGAGCAAGCAGCTCTGCTGTGGCATTCTTACAGGAGATTTAACAGAAAGTTTCTTGTATTGCAGCCTTACAAGAGGCTCTTCCTCTTGTTGATGTAGTTTTATCCTTCCTTCATGGAGCAGTTTTTATAAGATTTACCTGATGCCTTTTGGCTTTCAGAAATCATTTGGCCTTATGTGGATGATAGTGATGAAAGGTTAGAAGAGTTAATTCACTGAACTTAAATAAGACTAAACTTAAAAGGAATGAATTTATGCCTCAATAAGCTTGTATTTTGTGTGATTCTTATGTGATACATCAGGCAAAATATATGAATGAAATATTAAAAATCTAATTAAATCAAATCCAAAAGGTTATATACTGATTTTCAAAATCTGTCTATTTTCTAAAACAATGACAGAAAAAGTCATACTTACAGTAAGTGATACCACTGCCAAGAGTTTCTTAGACTAAATTTTGTACAAGCCCAGCTTCAAATGACCCCGTTTTGGTGCTAGCCAAATTTCCTCTTGGAAATTTCCTATTGGGGTATTTCTCTCTTCAAGTACTCTTTCCACCTGGAACTTCAACGTTAATTAAGCCTGGCTACTATAACAGTTTGGAGATGTTTTAAACCACAGTCACTGTTGAAAGAATTACTATTCAGAACATTTTATTGATTAATACATGACAGTAGCACATACATAGACGTCCCATTTCACATACATGAGATTGTACAAACTCTGCATTTGTTTTTTTGTGGCAGCGTTGCCCCCCCAAAAATTTACAGGCATGTTAAAGTGCAAAAGGAGGGGCCAGTGGCACTGGACTGTATATGACTCTTTCAAAGTGTCAGTATGAAAGCTCTCAGTAAAAACAAACAGATCAGATTGCACAGAGTACGACTGAAGCATGCATCTTGTATATGTAGGGACCGTGTATGATCTTAAGACTTTTTAAGCTTAAACAGCATTAAAGCTCAACTTCACTTTCCCCTGATAAGGCTGACACCACATGCCCTGAGCTGAGACAGCCCCCTCAACAAATTTTTGCAGGGAAATAACTAAGCGTATGGTCATCAACTCATGCCATATTTTCCTCGCAACAGCACCAGCAAGCAGATGCTTTATGTAATCAGAAATTCCTGCTTACTAACAGAGAAATCACAAATATGACACATTGCCCAACATTTGGGCTTTTTTTTAATTACAGGATGGCTACAGGAATTTTAAATCTGTAGTATAAAACTAGTGAGTCTGTCTGTCTTATCTAATTTTCCTAAAAACATAAAGCCTCCCTAGTCACTGTTTCCAGGCCTTTTCTCTTATTAAGCCAATATCTCTCTAGAAATAAGGTCATAATATTCCTTTTTTTGTACCCTGATGACTTATGAGCCTGCCTCTGCGGCCTTGTTCCCTGTGCCTTTGTCCAAGTCATCTGTGAGGGCTGGCCCATTCCATCATCCCACCCCTACAGAGAGATGGCAGGAATCTTATTTTGAATGTCCTGGTTTTCACAGATTTAAAATTTTATTCCTTGCCTCTGGACACAGTGTGCTTTTGGACACCCTTCCTTTTTTCCCAGAGGAACAGGGTTTCCCCAGGACCTGATGCAAATGTGGAGGAGCCTCTGAAACACACATAAGAGGGGAGAAAAAGAGCATGAGTGTTGTTCACCCCCTTCCTCCTTGGTCTCCTCAAGTTCACTGCAGTCTTGTGACCTTCCTGTCTGGCTTCCCACTGCCCTTAAAATGGTCTTCCTTCCCTGGTCTCCTCACTGTTCATTAGTTCCCCTGTCCTCCAAAGCAAGAATTCTTATGCGTAACTTGTTTCCTTTTTCAAAAATATTTAACTGTATTTAGCCCAAATAATAAAATATGTCTTTGCCAAAGGTTTTTGCATTGCTAATGATATCTACTCAGTTGGTTTTCAGAATTCCTTGTGAGGGTCAAATGCTAACTGCCACTAGGTATAAAGTAGAATAAGTTAATATTAGATATCCTCTTGTACCACCCAGCTCATTTAAAGGTTGGTCAGTGAGGTGGAAGCCATTCTTGATTTCAGAATCCTAACATGTTCTTTAGTTTCTTAGCATCAGGAATTTAGACACTTACCTACTCAGGGTGCCAAATGCTGAATGTTAAGAACATTTGGAAAGTTGTGGAAAGCTGTGTTTTGATCCACTAAGGATATGCAAGAATAGAAAAAACAGTTTATCACAATGTTATCACTTAAGCTGTTTTGTCAGGCCATATCTTGAAAAGCCCAGGCAAACGTGACCCTAAGCTTATGACTTTAACCTTACCTTGGATCCCCACAAGGCACACCAAATTTCAAGCCAATTTGAGCAAGTTATGTGGATTTTAGAGCACTTAAAGTGTCGACCTTTAAACAGAAATAGGTACTCAACCTTGGAGAGCCTGCACTCCCTGCTAATTAACAGAAGGACTTAGTTTTTAAACTGTATTGTGGGAATATGAAAACGCTTTGTTGATATTTTTAAAATAGAATTTTTGAGCTACAACAGATTTAGATTTTGCTCTTACAGATTCTAATGAATAACACTGCTTAGAATATGTCAGAGCAGAGCTCTCCTTAAGGATCTTTACCTTCTATATTCTGGAACTGTCATAAAATGCTAAAATGCACTTCACTGTGTGTCCTCAGAAACCATTTGTATTTCCTGAAGAAAATGCTTGCAACATTTTTTTTTTTTTTTCTCCTCAAGTCAATTGCAAGCAGTGGCAGATGAAAGCAAGCAGTCTGGCCAGCATGCACACTAGCATGCCTCTCAACAGCTCTTGAGCATGACATGTTGCAATACTTAATCTGTTAAGCACAAGAACATATTGTGGCATTAACTACAAATTTTGTGATTGTTCTCACACGCCCACCAGCTGGTCAGATGTTGCAGTGTGTTATGGTAGCACCAAGTGGTTCCAGTAGAGGTCAGGTCCTTACAGTGGTAAATATTGCAAACCCCACCCTGCCCCCCCAAAAACAGTAAACCCAAAACTAAAGGTGCAGATAAGGATAAAAAGATACAGTGACAAGAAAAACAGAAACAGCAAAGGGGTTTGGTGGCAGAGGTAGAAAGCGAATTCAGCTCTTTTTTTCAAACCTGCGTACTTCATTGTCTTTCCATGGACATGCATGTGTACTCTGGAGTCAAAAATGTTAATTTATTTAATAATTATTCTAGCAATAATCATAAATCTTTCCCTTAGTACCATTTAATATCCTGCACATTCTTCAGTCCAGCTTCAAGCTTTCCAGAGAACTGGGATAATGTGTATAGCAATGCTTCTTTTATCCTTCTTGATCTCACAACTCTTAAATAACCAGCTGGATTCTGTGGTCTTTTCAAGCATGTTCTGGTTGTAGTCCAAACTGTAAGACTTTAAAACAGTAGGATGTTTTCTCAAATTCTGGAGACAGACTTGCAGTTGGTGTAAGCTGCCATAAAACTACTTTTCTGTTGCCTGCTTATGTCTTTTTGTTGCCAATTCATCTGCAAAATCCTCCTCTCATGGAGAGTGCAGTGTACTTGTATTTAAGATGGTTTTGCTCATGTGAAACTAGCCTTTACATGAGTAAGTCTAAGTTCTTAATCTGCAATGTATCTTCTGTATTTGCACACCTATGTTGGGCACAGTCCAGCCCTTTCTTGCTTCTGCATTTGTCATTCAAGCGCTGTTTTATTTTTTCTTGCCTGTCATTAATACAAATGTCAAACAAGTGTGGGCCTACCTCAGAACCTTCTGGCTCCCCAGTAGGTAGCAATATACCAGGTTGAAATGTGTCAAGTATCTATCATTACCCTTTGCTTGCAGACCTTCAAGCAGCATCTTTCACTACCTCTGGCAGACTGTCTCCTACAAGCTATCCTGAAAAATTGATATCTAGTTGCTTGGATAGGGGAACTGAGACATAGATGTGTTAAATAATTCTATAAGTCCTTTTTTTGCCCTGTTTTTGTGAGTGTGTGAAAACAAGAACCATGGATATAGTCTGGCCTGCTTTTGCTTTTTTTTAGATTCCTGGTTGCTTATTATTCAGCATTTTTGTATTTCATCAAAAATTCCTATGCCTTTAATGGTTATTGAAGATGAAAACGTGGATTCAAAGTTGCATAGTTATTGTCGCAAGTCTTCACGTATTTGTGTGAGTGTATATGATGATATGTGCGCGTGCACGTAAAAAAATCTTTCTAATTCAATTTTTTCTGCTTCATCCTACTCATTTACATAGTCTTTTACCCTCAGAAACAGTATCAAACCAGTGGAAAGTGGTATTTACCTTGCTTACTCCAGTGAGAGTTTACTGTTCTGGAACAAAAGCAAGATGTTTTCATTCACTAAAGAAAGTAAATATAAACTGAACAAGATATATTTATGTGATTTAATTGAAATTATACAAATTAAAAACATAACTAATGGAAGTGTCAGTAGTTTATTTTTAAAATATTTCTTCAACTGAATTCACAGGCAGATTTACACATTAAAATTGCTAAGCCTCAGTAACTTGAATATTTTTTCTTTCTTAGTTGCTCTATGTATGTCGTCTTAGAAGATTTCTTTAGCTTGAAAAGAGCTGTGGAAGGAAAAACCCTTCGGCCTATTGGCCTGACATCGGAGACACAAATTTGAATATCACATCAGACAAGCTAACTTCTTACTGGTCTGTCACCCCTGGCAAGTTCTTTGTCTTCTAAAATGTAAGTGTTTTGGGATGTGGAAAATTACCTTGTCTGTACTTTTCATGGCCACGTGGTATTAAAAGACAGTAAAAATAGACAACTAACAAGGGAACATCTTTACAAGAGGGCAAAGAAGCATTTAGACCTGTGGGAGATGACTCTTTCCCCCTCTCTCTTTTTCTCTCTCTCTCACACACACACATGCACACACTCAGATGCACATACACATACAACCCAAGATGCGAGTGATCAGTGCACCTGCTGGGCCAGGCTCCTGCTGAAATCACAAGCAAGTTCTAACAAAACAGCTGCCTTCGTGGCCTCCTGTAGCATGCTCTTCAGGACAAGGCGAACACATCCACCTAAAATCATGTTTTGTTTGCATCCTAACTGAAACAGCATTAAAGGGGGAAATGGGAATTCAGAGCTGCCAGCTACAGTATCTCTGCTATCAGTTCACCAATAAGGCCTAGTAGAGACCCGCAGAGCCTCTGGATAAATTGTATTTTCCAAGGGTTAATTAAGCTGTCTTGAGCTTCTGCATGAAGGGGAACAAACTGGCACTTGCAGCGTTTTCTGAAACCTGCTGTCGACATTACAGTCCCTGCTGCTTTTAGCTGTATCGATCCGATGCCTGACCTGTGAAATCCTTGATGGCTGCTAACACTGGAAGCTTACTGGAGCTTTCCAAGGGAGCTTCAGGACAGCTTGTGTAGTCAAGTACAATTACCTGTCCCTCCAGGAGAGCCAATTAGTTCACAAAGAGCTGGAGCAGAACAAATGTTTTGTGTGTGATTTAGAATCTTTAAAAAAAAAAAAAGCTTTGTTCTGTCTGATTCTTTTGTTTCTAATTTATGATTATCGCTCCGTTCATGACAATCCACGCTGCATTTCCTTACGTGTCTCATAAAGGACTATTTAGGCATGAGAAAACAGATTTACAGTTTTTATTTTTTAAAGAAAAAGTCTCATGTGTGATGCAAAAGCCAGCCTTAGTACTTTTAAATACCATGGACCTAAAAGTAGAATGTTCGCATATTGAATATTTTCAGAGCCTTAGATTAATTTGTTTAAAACCAACAGCATATGTAGAATTCATGCTGTAATTTTTATAGCTCATATATACATATATGTGTGTATACATATATACACACACAAATCTCACTTTAAATTCTGTCTTGATTTTCTGAAAGTGAAAAGACAGCGACTGTTGTACAAAAAAGCTAACCCATAAAAAAAGTGGAAATATCGAGATCACCATGTATATTATAACCCAGTTAATACAGTATTTGTAACTTTTTGAAGTAGAAATAAAAGACAGTGAACCAAAATTTAATCTCCATTATTCCAAACAGTCTACCACTTGGCTCAAGTTGTACGGGTGTAACAGAGCAGCATTGACTTGGTAACAAACCTCTTAAATTAATCTAAACTAATAATTCAAATAAATAAGGACCCAATAATTTTAGTGGTCAGTTAGAGTGGACTGAGGCCAAAATATGCAATGTTCTGTGTATAAATCAGCCTATAGCAAAGGTGGTTGTAATAGGAAAATTTTGGATGGTTAGGAGCTGGTGGTGAGAGATGTCCTGGGGTCAGCAATTATGGGTTTCGTAGGTATTGCACAGCTCATAGCCTGTTGCTGAAAATGGAATCCTTGGGGTTTTTGATTTTTTTGGGGGGTGGGGGGTGGGTGTGGGGTTGTTTCTAATCTTGACTTGGAAGAGTGATAGCGAATAGATCTCACTGGCTTCCAGTTTAGGGCTCAGGGTTCAATGACATATCCATTACATTTGGATTCCTTCCAATCCTGAGAACTCTTGGCATAGCAGTTCTGTTTCAGAAATGGAAGGAAAGGGAGTGGGATGCAGACCTTTTCATTTCAAGGTCACTGGTTTGATGAGGTCTGGGTTAGCAGTGACCAAAAGTTATTACTGCATGATGACTGTTTTGGTTTCCAGCGTGAAATGAGACGATGGTCTTTTAGTCCAATTCCCAGCTGAAGAATGTTTGTAGTACAGAAACCACCATTACAACTGACGCTAATTGGCACTCTGCTTAGCAGTGATAGCAGATAGACCAAGGATGGAATGGGCATTAGAAAGGATTTATATTCTAATTCTTTGTGGTTGTCCTTCCAAAGGAGGCTTGAAACACTGCAGTACAGCAGTGGGGAGACATGCTGTTTCATTTACTGTACAGGTGTGTCTTGTAGGGGATGCAGACTTCCATGCTATCAAGATGTCAGTTCTTACATGTAGGAGAAAAAAATAAAAGTTGATTTGCTGGGCAGATAACTGTAACTCTTTTTTTTTTTTTTTTTTTTACCAGAGTAAATTACTATGTAACTTATGTTAGGAAATTGGGAGCACTTAGATTCACGGCTAAAAAAAAAAAATCCTGAGTTCAGTCCTTCTGCATAAGAAAAAAGGCTTTAATGCTCATGTACTGGTAAGGACTTTGTGAAAGTTGGAGTTTCCAAGCATTTCCCTAATGCACGAGCATATGCAAGAAATGGCTTTTGTTTACTCACTGCCAGAGTTTGCTTTTAGTTTTACTTTATTAGTTGCGAAGTCACAGGCATCCATTTAAGAGAAAATGTAAGTTTGGTTTAAGTGCCTTGTCATCTCCTTTTCATCAGCTTTGGGAACTTGTCCTACCTCTTGGACTGGTTGTGTTATGATACAATAGGATGTTAAAGAGATGTTAGGAGAGAAATCCGCTGCAGGAGCTGCTACAGTAAAGTTTGCTGTTGTCAGGGCAGACAGCTATTTTATTGATGATGCTTGTAGCCTCTGACGCTCTCTTTAGCATGCGCAGGTCAGCATGTGCTTGTTCTTTTTTGTTGCATCTGGGTGCGTGCATCCATACTTCATAGGTATGCAAGGAGAATTGTTGGTGCATTTGACAGACGTCTTTCTGGTTGAGATGGAACATCTTGAAAAAGAGATCCAGGAGTGTCTCATGCTGAGGAACATTGTTCTTATATTAAACTTAATCAGGCTAACGCCGTGTCAGGCATATTCAAGGCAGCAGAGCCATTCATAGCGGGAAGGATTATTGCAGTGTCTCCTCTAGTTGTGCCTCTGCCGAGTTCTCTGACTCCTAGATGCCTTAGTGAAGATGAAAAGCATGGATTGAGTTGGAAATTCCTGGGCTGGATTGACCAAGTGACATTGCCTAGCGTCTGGAGGACTAAAATTTATGTAAGTGCCTGATTAACTTTCAGGATGGTGGGACAAGGTGCTTACCATTTGAAGGAACACTCACTGACTGTCAGATTTCCAAGAAATCTACTGGCAATGACGGAGCAAGATGATCCTGCAAAGGGCGAGGTGGTATGCTCTCTAGGTGGATTTTGTTTGAACTAGCAGTTCCCGCAACTGCCTTCAGCCTATGGTCTTATCAAACGGTGGGTAAAGGAAGGAACCATGAACAAATTTTGTCTGGCTTCCCGTGGATTACCTACGTACTGCACTAAGTATCAGCAAATGCCTGATCCTTCGTGCATTACATGCTCTTGTAGTAACTGTGCTGAGCTATAAAATGATCAGTTATGTATATGGGAAGCATAGTAAGTCTGAGTGGCGTTTCTGTAACCTGGAGCTTCACAATTAATAAATAAAACAGTTTCTTCTACTGTCAGTGGCCTGTATCCTTGCTTGCTGAGCTGCATGATGGGCAGCCAGAAGAGGAATTGTAGGGGTGCACTGTCATACTTTTGCTTTGCTGGTGTAATTACTTGGCAGCATTGTCAATATTATCTCCCTTGCTTAGAAGAAAAAGGATATTACTGTGAAAATCTCTACAATAATATTAAATGAAGCCTTACTTAGTCATTTGCTAAGGAAGCATCATAAACTATATTGAAGCAAGCCTTCGGAACAATTGCTTTATTTGGATATCTCCCATTCTTCCCTGCTACTTTATACTGAGTCCAGAAAAACTCCATGATATCGTGGGCAGAAAACACAAGGTTAGCAGTAAAGAATAAGTGTTAACCACCACAAAGGCTGCAGCATAGAGATTTTTGTCCTTTGGGTCAGGGTTAAGCACAGTATAGCAGCACTTTCAAACTACCTTGTGAGTATGAGAAGCTGCAAAGGACATCGTCTTGTGAAGGGTCAGTAAAAGCAAAATGACAAGGTATAACTGTGTGTAGGAGGGAAATGTTTGATGGGTTGGTGGTACATGTTAAAAGATTGAGTGAAATTTTCTCAGGGGTAACATTCAGTGTCCAATCCTGGAAGTTCATTTGTGCCTCTTTAGGCTTCTGATTCAGGTGTCTTTTAGAGGAGGGCAACTTGCTAATGAAAAACAAGAAGCAATCCATGCTGCCAAAATTTTGCAAATTTTCGCTTATTAGGTTTCGTCCCCTGATGCCTTTCTGCAGAGCAGTCTCAGGAGTCCGGTTCGCAAACACTTAGGCACTCTTACATGGCCTAGCTGTATGCAGGGAGGGAGAAGAGTGGCAGTGTGCCAGGAGAAGCATCAAAAGCATGTGCAGAAATGCTTTCTCTGGCTTCTGGGTGCAAAAGGCTACCTGTCCCCTGTTGTGCTCCGGTACAGTGAGTAAAGCGGACTGTTTTTATTCAGGAACACAGACTGCTGAGGTTGGTCCTTTGCTTTTGTATTGGGAAAGTCACAGACTCAAGCAGATCCTGCATTGCTATGAAATTGAGCATTTACTTGGGCTACAGCATGGAATTGAAGGATTCTGGTACTGAGAGGTGCAAAAAGTCAAATTTTGTTTGCCTGACTGATCCAGGCCTTTGCATATGTGCTCATTCCCATGCCGAGGCTTGGAAATCAGCATGCAGTCTAGCCTGGAGGCTTAGCACTTCATCTTTTGGGCTCTTTTTTTTCAGATTGGGTTTCTATCTGCAGGTCATACTTTCTCTTTCTAATGTTTAAGTTGTTCAGTCATCTTTTTATTCTTTCACTACAAGAAAGACAAAAAAAAAAAAACCAACTCAAACTTCTGTGTTTCTATAATTACAGCAGCAACTTTCTTTTTGTATATTTCAGCAGAGTGCCTGACTGAGGAAATGTATCATGGTGCTGAATAGCTCTCATGGAAAAAAGTGCCTGTGCTCCACAGTTCCACTGAGCCATTGGAAGTGGTACTTGGGGCACGTACTGTCCACTTGGTACAGGCTCATGTTAAATTTGAAAAGCATGCAACTTGAAGTCCACATGCTGAGCATGTGTGGTGAGCTGTTAGCTGTATTACACTTAAGGTGTAAGTGTAATATAAGCCAAGATGCTTATTAATTAATTAAACGTTTTTGTTCATCCCTCAGCATTAAAACAGTTTGAGCTTTTCAAGTGCAGAGAAGATTTCATTCCACTTACCCACAATAATCATGCACTCCATGGCCAGAGAGATGGTGATGTTAAAAAAAAAATTAAAAAAAATAAAAAATACCCATTGCGTAGCCTCCAGTGTCCCTACTCACTGTTGCAGCTCTCTAGTGGTCTTCATGAAAAATGGATTTGGGCAGATTATAACCATTCTTCAAACATCTGTGAAATATCACTATCCACAAAACACTTGGGCTTTAATTGTTTGAAATGCCTGTCTTAAAATGATCCTTCTAAAAATGAGTTTGATTTTTCCTTTTCAATGTAAGCAACATTTTTATGTTCTAAAAAAAAAAAAATAAAAATCCTACAGCATTGTCAGAAGTGCTGTGTTCCATTTTATGATCCCTGAAGTAATGGCTCTGCAAAAGTATATGCAGAAATCTGTTATTGACTGCGAAGGCATTCGGTACTGATTGACTGTGAACTAAAGCATCATTTTCACTCTCATACCAGCATCAAAATAATATTCCATTTGAACCTCTGATTTGATTGATATATCTCAGCAGCAGGACACTTAGACTTTTATGTCATAAAATGAAAATGAAATATTTTATGTCACTGAACACAACAGCCTGGCATGCAGTAGTTAAAATCCAATGAAGTTCCAATCAATTCTGTACTTACTAAAATACCTAGAATCTTGCATTTTTGTTCTGAGGGCTTCCAGGAAAATGTTGTAAAGTCAAAGTGGTGACTAGTCAGTATTTGTACTTTTAAGGCTTCAAAATTTCCCGGCTTGCAAAGGCTGCTAAATATAGACAAATAGTTGCATGAGCAGCAGCTTGGAATACAGGATATGCAACTCGCGCATTCTGCAAACTGAAAACTATTTTACAGGTGTATTTACCTACTAGGGTTCGGGCAGATACGTTTTGCACTTTGCTCAATGCAGGGATCTAGTTTGGAAAGTCTTTCCTAAAAATTCTTTGAATAACATACTTTTAGTAAAATGCAGGTGATGTTTGAATTCTTCAGGTTTTGTAAGACAAATATCTGGCTGTTAATCTAGAAAATATTTAACTTGAATATATCCTCTCAGCATTGGGGTAATCAATTGCTTGTATTTTTTTAAAGAAAAAGAAAAATTTAAAGGTTGTTTCAACTTCTTGTATGAACGGCCCATCTTGACAAGTTCTTAACTTCAGTATATGGTGCCTCATTAGTACTTTAAAACCTGCTGAAGCTAAACTGCATCTTACTTGCCTATTAGTTCAACCTTAGGCCCATCAGTAGAGCATTACCCAATGTCTTGGGAACAATTAAGGCATGCCTTTCCTACCAAACAGTTTTTAAGTGGACAAAACATATTTAACAGTAGAGTCTGTGGCACACAGAATGGAAATGCAATGAAAACTACTGGGAATATGCATTAATCCTAATGCTGAACAAGTTCCTAATAACTCACTTGAAACTCCTGGGGATATAGTATCAAGTATGTACTCTCTAAATGCTACTAATGAAACATTTACAGTCTGCAGGGATAAAAGGAAAATAGAAGAGTCTGTGGCCAGTTAAAGGGCTACTTGAACAACCCCCAGAATGCAAACTGAAGATGTACGTGATTATTGATCTTTTCAGTAAAAAGCCTTTATGAATAATATTCGTACCATACCATTAGAAGCTAAAGTAGCCTGGGAATTAAACATCAGCAGGAGAGCAATTGATGGATTTAGACAGGTCAGACAATGTCATTCTAAAAGCAGCTAATCAATATGGACAAATGTGTCAGAAAGGTGATTTGAAAAATGACTTTATAATAAGGGAGGGAAAAAAAGCCAGGTTCCTTAGGTCCCCAGTTTTTCCACCTTCAGAATAATATATTATTGAAACAAGGTTGTTAACGGTTTCCCATTTCCAGAAGCAGCAAAAAGAAATTAAACTAAAAAACAGAAGGGCAAAGCTACAGTTTCCCCCCACTGAAGATGAGTAAATAGGCTGCCACCAGGGGAATTTTGCCTAGTGTAGCTACTGCGGTCTCCCTGCTGTCCAATTTTGCAGCTGGGCCATACGTTATCCCTCCTCATTTTGAATCCTCTTTGAAGTTGCAAACTTAGTACCAGAATCTGTGTAGCATTTTGTTGAAAAGGGTTGTTCCAGCACTTCTGAGGAGGCAAAACCTTTCTGAGCTGGATTCTTTTTGCAACAAAAGAGCTGTGATGGCTTTAACTTGCTGGCTTAGGTAGCTTTCCAGCTGCTTTGTTCTCATTCAAGTGGTGCGAAGTGGTCAGAGAGATGCCACTTGATTTCCAGTTGGACTTCTTCAGGAGTCGACTGCCAGCCATTGGATATTGTTAAACTTTTGTCTGTCAGATTAAAAAGTGCGCTACATGAAAGTGTGATGTTATTTGCTCTTGCGGTTCACCATATCCTACCAGCTGCCTGAACAGCACGCGCTTATCGGAGCTTGTTTAATTCTGGACTTGCTCAGCCAAAATTCTTGCGGGCATCTATTCTCCCCAAACCACAGAGAAAATCTAGTGACGAATGCTTAGGGCTCCAGGTTGATGTTAAGGAACTGTTTCTACTTCTGACAAAAACTTCCTGCGTGACCTATTGGACACATAACCAAACCTGCCCTTTGCTGCAAATTCCCCATCGGTAAAATAAGTAGAATAGTACTTCACTGCTTGAGAAGTTCATACTTACGGAGTCTCCCGAGATATTCCAATGGAAGGAATAAAATAAAAGGTTTGTAAGTACTAGAGGATTGTTACTATTTCTGCTTTTGTCAGAGACGGCTACCTTAAATTTATTTGAATCTCAAAAAGTAGAAAAAATAGATCGTTGAAAAGCAATGGATGTGGAAGTTCAGAACAAATTTCTTGTCCTTTTTAGTCTCTGCTGTCTCAGAAAACAGCTAATTTGCATCACTCCCTCTGAAATCCTTCTCTATCATCTTTCCCTGTGTGACTCCCCTCTCTTTGATCCAATAATTAAATGTGTCAGCTGAGCGATGATGTTTTCTTCCCCAAAATGGCCTTTCTTTTTGGGGCCCATATGTGACATGTCACCTGAGCAGGAATTTCAGTTTCAATATCCTGCAACTATTGTACCATATCTGAGATGATTCTCACCGTGTCCCTGGAAGAAATAATACTAACTTGGGTATCATCAGTAACTTCTTGACAGAGTTTTTTTATTACCCTTTGAAAACATTCTTGTGTCATGACTGTGAATGTATGCGGACAGGATGAACGTGGTCCCTTCTATGCCTGCAGAAAGGAGGGCTCTTGGGGAAGGTTGTCCATTGCCACCCTCTGGGCCTTCTAGGGAGGAATGAATAGAGTCATTGTAACGCGGTACCATCTGGAAGCAATTGGAGGCAGGGTAAATAATGAGGAACAATGCAGTCAGATTCAATAGGCTTCGGTTTGTGTAGGTACTAGGTCAATAGATGGCAAATACATTTCAATGTAAAAAATAACACAGGGCCAAGAAGTACAGTTGGGATTATTTACTAACCAGGACATTTATATAGCACACTGATGAGGAAAAGGATTTTGCGGGTTGCAGTGGGGCAGTAAATAAAACTCAGCCAAGACCTAATGTATGTGAACGCTGATGCTATTGTACTTATAGGAATGGAGATTTGTTAAAAGCTGTCATACTCTATCCTTTTGCTGCTGGTTACATGTTTATTAGACACATACGTGTTTACTTGGTTCTGAGTCTTGGTTCAAGGACTGAAAAAGACTTACCTGTGGTGAGGTGCAGCTTATGCACAACCTTGATGTCACCCTGGAGAACAGGCCTTGCAGCTCTGGATCTGAGCTGGAGCTAAAGCTTAGGGACAGTCACAGAGCTCACAACATTTCAAGAGGCTTGTCTTCAAGGTTCCTATTTCTCCTGTTACTGTTGGTAATTATTTAAACAACACAAAATCCCCAGAATGTGCAGTATATCCCTTATTTATTATGAGTTTGTCGGTTGTTGGTTGCATTAGTTCTCTGATCAGGTTCAGAGGAAAAGCCTTTAAGAATATTAGTTTTTTCTTTCCTCCATAGTCCTGCCTCTTTGGCATGGGTGCTCACAGCAATTCCCACTAGTAGCAATAGGTATTGAATAGGGTTTTTTCTCCCCTTAACGCTATTCCAGCAGCACGAGGTCAATGCTTCTTTCCCTCTGGTTTTCTCACCTCAAGAGAGTAACATTTTTGAACAGCAATCCCCTGTGTTTAGAGCTATGATGTCCCCCAATCCGGAAGCTCATCTTTGCTACTAAGAACAAAATGGTATTCTCCATAGTGCAACGTGCCCATGATATTAACCCTGTAACCCGCTGAGCTCCCGTCACCATCTGCAAAAATAGATCTGGAGTCTGTTTACAAATCATAGTGATATTCTCAGGAATGCTGCGTTGTAAAACAACAGTTTGTCTTGAATGTATTTTGATTTTTCAAAACAGTTTTATCTTGAAAGCAATCCTGTAAGCCTTAGCAAGCAAAGCCCTAGTTCCAATGTATCCATTTGCTGAATTAAACAGCGCTAAACATTTTACATTCTAAATGAATTAGGCTGGGAGATGTGAAGAAAGCTGAGCTTTAAGATGAAATGTAGGACAAACTCAAAAGAATGTTTTGCCTGTTTCATTCAGCATTAGTATCTTGCCTATAGGCCTCCCTTTGAAATAATCTGTGAACATGGTTACCATATAATTAGCTGAGCAGTAAGTTAGGTGTTTAAAAATATTTTTTCAGGTGCTTTTTTGTATTCATGATAGCTTCTCAACACCAAAAATCAATCTCAATCAAAGCTGCTACTGAGTTTATCATAAATTATCATGAAAAGGTTTTCTACTGAGTAGATGGTTAATTACTATCTAATTTGAATAATTTTGCATATTAATGAGAAATGAATGAAAATCATTTTTAGATTTTTAACTTCAGCTGAGAAACCCACGGAGATAATGGCCCCCTTTTAAGATGCATGTGATCCTGTTACTAAAGGAGACTGAGAATTTTTTTCATTTACCAACTTGTTTTAAATTGATTAATGGATTAGCATTTTTGTCATTAATAAACTATATCCAAATGAAAGACAAGTTCATTATTTGACTGTGTGGCCTTATATCTGCTGCCAGAAAAAAAAGTAACTGACTGAAAACAGATTAAGGCTTTGCTTAGGGAGGATGTAGCCTTATACAATCCTTTGTAAATGCCAGAAAGCTAGAAAACTGCAAAGTTACGCAGAGCTGGTTTGAGATAGGTAGCAATTCATGTGCTTTGCTATATGAAACACAAAAAGGTATTGCAAACACAACCCCCTTTCTTCTCCTCAGCACCCACACTTAACTGTGAGTGGGCGAGAGCCCTGCCTGTGGAAAATGGGGAATGTGGCCCTCCATGCTGCGAAAGGCAATAGAGCTGTTTTGCCATTGCAATTTCAGCCCGGTGGGTGGAGCAGCCTTTGTGCTTTCCGTGGGCTCCTGCAAAAGGGGGAGGGACCATAGGAGCCTTGTCCGTAGCTCATCCTGCATTGCTCTGCCTTCAGACGTCCTTGTACACCAGTTTACAGGGAAATTAGCCGAATTACCACTTCCATGTTGCCTCACTGGATCAAACCAGTTCCGCATCTGCAGCGGGAGATGTGAGACTCAAAACATAAATTCACACAGCAACGGCAGTATAAGGCCATTGGGAATATAAAGCCATTGGAAGTTGGGAACTGTAAATGACAGTAGACCTGGGCACTCTGCAAACCACCTGTATTTTATATAGTCCTTTGCTATACGTAAGGCCTTCAGGGGGGTGACAGTCTCTTTGCAGACTACCTAAAATAACGCAGCCCTGATTCACTATTGCATGGTTCTCTGCATGCTGCAGCCACAGAAATAGTAAATAAGGATAAAATACACACACCGCTGTCTGGAACCAAATGCTTGTTCAGGGATGTCTAGTTAATATTGCATCTATTAGGACTTGGGTTTCTAGGATTCCTCCTTTCCGATTTTTCAACCATGCAGTGTTTATAATATGAGCAAAAGGAACTTACAATGAAATTGAAAGGTTGTACATTAAAAATGAGTATACAGTGCACTCTTAGAGTAAATAATTAATTGCCAAAAGATATTAGTGAAGCCTAAGGAGTGATATTTGTGTAAATATAAGAAGACTATCCACATTTCTAATGGCAAATATTTAAAGACAGGAGGAAAAATTTTTGTAGGGAAATAAAGCATCCTGCTTCAGAGCATATGCCAGACATTACCTAACGTGAGCTAGGGAACAACTACGCATGCTCATTATGGTAGATGTTTGACTGCTTGTCTTCCTGCAGCAATTGGTAATAACCTTTGTCTATAGCAGATTACTAGGCACTAAGCACATCAGTTCCATGGTCTGCCCGGTCATACGTATATATTTTTCTAATTGTTTTTCTTCACTTTGATGAAATGGAAAGGAAAAATTATATTCCTTCTTTAATAAATCCTCGCACTTCTTAGGGCTATGATCCTTACTCCCGATTGCAAGGTAAGTGGTGCCATATCTGAGGGGAGCCTGAACTTTCCTGGAGGCAGTTTCTTGAAATACTATGTTGTGATGGCTGAATATGTGTGAAATAAGAGGTTGACATTTTCAAAACGGAACATGGTATTTAACACATATTTTTCATTCTTGATAATGATAAACACATAGCTAAATCTACCTAAAGGTTTGGAACGTATAGATCAGTGTGAAATGGAACTAAAACTGTAGGGAGATGATAGACTATTTTGGAGTCAGTTCTGATCCCTGCTGTGGCCCTTTCCTTAACTCTGTCTGTACTTTTGCAGCACTTTAAATGTTGTTTCCAAACATATACAACGTGTTGGGGATTAACATTTTTCTGTTTTGGCAAAGGCTTCCTCACCTCTGTTCCCCTCCATTGTCTGCTTCCTTATTTTTCCTTCGAGGAACAACTACCATGTGCATGGCTAAACCAGCATTTCATTGGATTTGTCTTGGAAGACCTCTGAGGATAAGCTGTGGACCTCAGACTGTACCACAATTAAAAATGATATGTCAGCATGTCAAAACACTGAAAAAGTCAAGATGGGAACTGTGTATCATAAGAAGCTTGTTAATTAACACAATTTCCTTAGTATGACAGTTTTTTATTTTTTTTTAGGACTTGGAATGAAATACCTGTAGAAAATAGATGTTGAAATGAACGATATGAGAATTTAGTAATGATCAGTATGCTTCTCTAGCTCACTAGCAGGGCACCTGTATATCCAAGTTCACCCAAACAAAATGTTTCCTTTGTTTAGAACATCATTGCAGTCTGTGTGCTAGTGATGATAAAAAATCTTAACAATCATAACTCTTAACAATGTGTGAAAAATCCTACATTTTACCAGTGTACAAGCAAATAAGCGTGTGACTGGCACCCCTTTCCAGCATCAAGCCATACTTTACAGATGCTTATATTAATGTATCTCAAAAATTATTTGGCCCAGCTCTTACAGTCTTCATTCAATACTGATTTCAAAAGAAATTCTGCCTAAGTTTTGACTGCCTGTTTGAGTCAGTAATTTTGTCCCTAGAAACACTATTTCAACAAAAATACCTCTATTTGCAGAGGAACTGCAGGTGTGGTTTGTAAATCATACCAATGAATTTGGTCAATAGCTTGGTAGGAAATAATGAAGCCATGACATCAGAAGATGCGTTAGCGCCTTTAAGTCACCATGCATGTATGCACAGAACCCGGTGTCTGCCACTGATACTGAAGTATCTAATGAACTATTATTTTCAGGTTTTCTGGTTTCTTACATTGTAGAGGAGGCTCTACAGCTTGTACATTTTCTGGTGAGTAAAGTATTTGCCATCATCAGAAACATCAGCCGAAGGTCAGACTGACTGCATGAGAATTGTGTGAATATTTTTGCAGCTTTCATTAGCAAAATTATTTTAATTAGCGAAGCCCAAAGTAATTGAAGGAGAAGGTCATTTTATTTGTTTAGGATCAATGCCTCCATCACCATCCTGGTAGAGTAGATTTCTCCAGTTGTGAGGACTAATTCTAATTGGGTGTAAATCAAGAATAAGTCCACTGAGGTAAAATAGAGCCCCTCCACTATACAACTTGAATGCTAAATGCTGCTTTAATGGTGAAGAATGCAGCTGGGTGTCTATTCACATTTGGTCCCTTTCAGAGTCACTTTGCCTCTCGAATGGTCTTTGGACTATCTGGACCTGTCGGATCATCTGCAAAAATAGAGTACACTTTTAAGTACATAATGATATGAAATGTATGCCCCTTATATCCAAGATATTATATGAATGCAGTGGAGCACTGACCTGGTTCAAGGTGTGAGCTGCTCATCCGGTAACCACAAGCTGGTGAATTTCTTAACACTGCAATCATTCTAACAAGTTGTAGTAAGGGGGAAAGGTATTGTAGGCTCCTTCACGCTACTCCTGAATGTAAATATTTGATCATGTATTTTCCATATACCTAGTTATTTCTTCAAGGAGACCACACATAGGTAGAATGAGAAGAGTAAAGGCAGCCAAAAGTTAAGAGCTCTGTTGGCATTACATCTTCTTTAATTTTGTGATGTTTTCACCTCTCTGCTATGTACATAGGTTCAAACTTCCAGCGCACCTTTTTCTGAACTTCTCTCTTAAATGGCAGAGCACTAACTTCAGACCCAGTGTTAGGAAAGGCGCTATTCCTAGAAGCCAGTGAGATTTTTAAGATCCAAATGCTTCAGACACCATTTGAAATGATCAAGGACAAGGACCACTCATGAAAATTACCATGCACCAAGAAGCTAGGCATTTGAAATAAAAACACCACAAAGAATTGCTGGGCTTGTTCTATATCATATGAATTCATGGAGTAATGACCAAACTGTGGCACAGCTCCACTCTCACTTATATGGAGTGTGCATTTATAGTAGTTGCAGTGAAGTCAATAGCATTTCTTTGGACTTAGAAAGGTTACTGAATGTCAAATTCTGCTTTCAGGCTGAGAACAAAATAATTCTAAAGATATACTAAGAGCATGATCCTAATTTGCTTCAGCAGCCTTTGGCCTCTTTGTCATACAGAAACCCAGGAAATTACAGAAACTTCAGGTTTGTGTTCCTTTTAAAGACTAGATGATTTTTCAAAGACCATCTGAGGAAGCAGAATGTGTACCAGTTAGGCACTGGCCTGGTTTTGAAGACCTGGTGGATATGCATGCCATCAGCTGGAACCAGGAGCATTCACTTGTTCAACTGCAACTGGGTGATCTTCATTTCCTCAGCTAGAACTGCCTGCCTCAGGGCAGGCAAAATCCTCCCTCCACTTCCTGCTGTGCTCTGAAGTACACAGGCTTGACGTACTTTAAAATGATAAAAACTTCCTGAACTCAAACTTGACTCAGCCCAGGGCTAGCTGTTGAGACAAGCCATGGAGATGTTCCGCCTCATTTCAACAATTAGTGGATTATCCTTATGCTGTTTGATTATCTTTGTTATAGCCTTGTGTGCATTACTGAAGTCTAATTCCCACTGATTTCAATGTGTAAGATGCACTTTTTGTTTTAATGATAACTCTGGAATCTGGAATTAACTATGCCAAATGAGGTTGCGTATGGAGATCCAAGTTAATTTCTGTTTAATAGAAATAAATACAGGTGACTCTCCCTCAGGAAAACAGGGTTTGCAAGGTCATTTGGCTTGCTGAGACATGTGGATGATGCTTTTATGCCAAGCCTAAATGGTGGACAGGATTAGAGAAGTTTCAGAAGGGCATTTTGAATTTGCCTATGTGCAGATCAGATAGCCTAAAACAAAATGTCTTGAGAAATGAGAGTCATCCAAAAGAATAGAAAGTGCGGAAGGATGTCCTTGTGTGTCTTCAAGTTGAAGTGAAATATCATAGCTGTGCCCTTATGGCCAAAAATAGGCTCCTGTTTAACCCATATGCCTGTAGAAGTGTGTTTTGGGATGACCCAGCTGGGTGATCCTTCAGATGCACTCACAGCTTTGAAATCCCCTGTAGCACACGCTTAAATACATTGTGGGCATGCTTGTACCTTCAGCTATTCTGTCTGCCTTTGCAGGAGCAATGTCAAGCGGAGAAGACCTTGTCCATTTTCGCCTGCTGCAAGGACAGACAGGAGTTGTACGCTGCCTGAGTTCATTAGCTGTTCAGACTGCCTGCAGGAGACAAGCAGATGCCAGTGACAAGGTCCCAGTGGCAAGTTTGAATTTAGACTATTCCTGGGACAGTTGTGGCAAAAATAAGGTAACCCACACTGTTTTCTGCATGTGCACAAAGGATGTGGATATGTTATACCACTTGCCTACGGAATGGATCCCATAGCTAAAGCTGCAAAGCTTTATGCTTTCAGCCCCATTCTAATCCATGAAGTCTCAACCAAAATGTCAGCTGTTACAAAAGGTACTTCTGATAGTCACTCTGCTTCTGAAATGAGGTTGCTTTTCATGGAAATGCAGTGACCAATAACATGAGTTTGTCGGATGAATTATGTCTTGACACTCATCCAGGTAAGGCAGCAGAGATGACAGATAGTTTGGCAGAAGAGGCACAGTTAGCATATGAAAGGATATCTATAACATATGGGCATCAGTATATATTTGTGGATTAATACATAGCTATTCTTCTGAAAAATAGGTTTTAAAATTGCCCTTTCTGCTTAAAAAGTCAATGAAGATTTAATTATAAACCCAAACATACCTAATACATATGTAAGAGAGATCCTGGAAAAAAAAAATGTAGAGGACACAGAATGAAAATAAAGCCAAAACTTGTCAGTGTAACCATTAACTACAACAGATCGATGCCAGTTTACGCCACCTGAGAATCTGGCCAATAATATCTATTCAGCACACGCTGTCCTGCATCTCTCGTGATATTTATTTTTAGTCATTAGGATACCTTTGGCAAAATAAGGTCCCGCTTTATTCTAGGGGCAAGTCTTAAATGAACTCGAATGTCTAATGTTCTTTTTCAGTTTTCTTTTATTTGTGTACGTAGACTAAGCCAGCTATACGCAGTACCTTAGAAACTATGTATTTCCATGGGTTATAGATTTTCTTATAGATTTATATACTAATTATATAACTAGTTTTGTAAACTTGTACTTCTTAGATAAGATGTTCCAGAAATCAAAATAGTCAACATTAAACACCACAAGTACAGCTGCAGTTTTAAATATTTTATAATCCAATCAAATTGTTTGAGTAGTAATGCATTTAAATGTTGTTATGGAATCCCCTCTAGACTTTTTAAAATGGTTACTCTGTTCTTGGCTTTGCTATTTATGAAATTCATATGGGATGACATTTTTAATAATAGAGCATTTGACTTACACAGTAGCAATTCCTGCAGTGTCTCAGTATAATCTATAATTTTCTGACTGAACTTTCAGAGGGACACAAACACACATCACACTTTTATTAATGAACATATACATCTGTTGATGTTGCCATAATTGAAATGACCTTAAGTGAGAAGACCTACATAAGTCATTTAGCATTTTTTATGATGCTTGGGTGAAGATGCTGTACAGATGCAGCTTTAGGAAGCTGAAGCAGGAGCACAAAAGCTGTGCTAAAATGACGAAGGGAGGCTTAATTTGGAAAAAGGCACGGAGCAAAGCACAGCCCACGTATAATTAAGCAACATCCGGTACTGAAGAGTCGGACAGAAGAAAGCTATCAGGGAGTCTAAATTACCTCTCCTCCCTAGAGAGGATGGCACTGTCAGGTCAGGGCTGTGCTAAATGCTGGGTAACATGAGGGTATTTGATTGCAGTCGCTTTCGCTGTACAGAGGTTGTGGATAAACTGAGGACATCATTTTTGAGAGGCAAAAGTTTCTTAACCTCCTCAAGCACAAATATGTGTCAGAAGGGCACTTATAAAACAACAGCCAGGGCTTTGGAAAAGAGCGGGGAAAAAAACCAAACCACAAAAAACCCCCACAAAACAACAAAAAAACCCCCACCAAAACCAGCAAGCACTCGCTCCTATGCGGTTCATCTTAGGCTCTCTTCCACTGAAAGGCATGGACAGAAGCCAAACAACTGCATGAAACTGGGGCAAAAAGTTGCAAAAGGACTGGTGGGAGGCAGGACTCCTCTGGGCCCAGGCCAGCAGTACCCGGATTTACCTGGCATCTGTGCCCCAGCTGCTGGTGGCAGGAGTAAAGGAAGAGCACAGGTACGGAGCCTTCAGTCTTCCCCCTCCCCTGCCTGTAAACCCTGTGGCTTCAGGCAGAGATGCAGATGTCACCTTCCTCTTCCTTAAGGTTTGTGACTTCTCCTTGCTGTGTTCTCACAGGTGTCTCCTGCGTGAGAGGGTGTGCTGTGAAAGCCCCTGGCCGGGGCTGTGGCATTTCCTGGCCGGCCCTATTGCAAAGGAAGGGTGGTCCAGGACATACGCACGAGCCTCCTGGACGAACAGCCTGAGAACCACAGAAATGTAGCCAGGGTTCCCAAGGTGGCCTTGTTTTGTTTCAGCAACATTTGTTCTGCCCTTTCTGCATATTTCTTCATCTGCTTAAATGTGTGGAATGATTTTTCTAATGATTATGGCCAAACCAGATGCTCACATGGTGAAAATCGGCGTGTGTAGCTCCACTGGCTTCAGAAGCATAAGCTACGATAGCACTGCTAATGGTTTTCAGTTGCTCAGTACTGTTTGATTTGGAGTTTAGACCAGAAAAAGTTTCAAGAGAGAGCCTACAGGTGGAGGGATAGAGCCTGCTCCCACACACAGAGTTGTAAATCTTGCTACATGAAAGCTCTGGAGCTACTCCAGATTAACTGAGCCTGGATTCAGGCCCTGTGGTGCCTGAGTTGCTTCAGACTGTTATTAATTTCAAGAGAGAAAATGAATTCTTGTTAAAGGGAAATAAGCAGTCTTTATTAATAATAATTAGAGAGGGAAGACATTAGTTTTGATATATTGGCTTAATTTGGTAAATAGACAGATCAGGAAAAAATAGAATTAATAATTTTACAAACTGGTAAACATTTTCTGTAGTTTAATATTAATTTTGTTTAAATGTTCCCTTAAAACTGTGGGTTGCTCCTGCAGTAGCAGCTACACCAGTGAGTTGTCTGAGCACCCCAGCTTAGCTGCAAAGTTAGGCACCTGCTTCGGTCCTTAGTGATGGGGTGGGATCCCCAAAGCCTTGCGATCAGAGAGGCAGCAACACCAGAGCGTACGTGTGTCACCAGCAGCTGGGACACTACATATGTTAGTTTGCATGCCACCACACTTCTTAGGAACTGTTGCTCAGGATTTGTTTCTCTCTGTGCTTTCTGTTCTGGTTTCAAGGCACGTAAAAGATGGTATGTGCTGTTAACGCAGCACCACTTAAAGGTATTCCATGCTAAGGTGTGAATCCCATTACTCTAGGACCTGAAGGCTATGGTTGTATGTCTGTTTAGGTTGCAAAATTTAGGAGAGGAGGAAAAAGAGGCTCGGGATGTGTGTGCCAACAGCCTGCATCCCTTTCCTGTCATTAAAGCACATCTCCTCTGAACCACCAATGTAATTGTTTTTTTCACGGGCTAAAAGGGAGTGGTGACACTGTCACCACCATCACTTCTGAAAGATCTGACTGGTGCTTTGCTTTCTCATCTAATCACCCTAATATTCTTACTCTTGACTTTTAGTGGGATCACAGCACAGAGTAAGGAATGGCTGCAATCCAAATTATTATTTGACACAAGCTAAGTGGAAAAAACATCAGTATCAAATTTTACCGGAAGCCATATACTAATGTACCAGGATTATTGTGTTCTTCATAGCCAGAACGATTGTATGTAATTTTACATGTAATGTTCTTTGAACATATGGTTCGTAACATAAAAATCCCTTCATTTTAATTGACACAATAGGCTGGAATGGCTTTTTTTCCCTTGCCAAAGTACTTGTTATGGTCTGTATCACCTATAATGTGCATTCTGTAAAGCTTCTAACTAGGTATTTGGATGCTGGAATGCAAAAGATTGCTATTTATGAGACCATGAGACCACCTAGTGGGTCAATGATTTGCATTTTAAAAGTTCATTAATATGTACTAAGATCATAATAATGCCAGTCTTTCATCAGACCAACCTTCATCTCATTCTAGTAATAAATATATTTTTAAAATGTCTTTTAACATAAAAGAGAGGAGCAAATAAATGTGTATTTTTGTGACTCTCAAGTTGCCCTAACTGAAAGCTTAGAGGACACTGGGCAAAGCATTTTTTTCCCAAGAGTGGATAAAATAAATTTTTTCCCCTCTTTTTTTTTAAGAATCCTCTAGAGGCTTGAAAGTGAAATCTGTTTTATTATCTAATTCCTTTTTCTTCGTTCATGGACACATAGTGGTTCACTATTGTAAGGCTGCTTATGAGTGCTAGTCTGCCTGGCATTGATTTTTTTTTTCCCCTTATTTAGGAATAGCACTACTACCAATTTCTTGGAGAAAATACAAATATAAAGAATTATGTGGGTTTTTACATGTATTACAAAGAAATGTAAACTTTCTTCTGACAGCCATGTACTAGCTCGTGTTCCACGCCCCATCCAGAATTCACATCGAACTGTTTTACATCTCTGTACCTGTCTTCAGTTGAAGTAGCCTTTATTAAGCATAATCAGAAACACCCTTTCCTCTCAACCCTGTGTTCATTCTGATCCCTATTCTTTTCCCTTTTGCAGAGGAAATTCATAATAATAATAATAACTCGTCTGACAGAAATATTATCTTTTGATTTTATTTTGTCTGTTTCAGAACCATAGCATGGGGAAATTTACTTTAGATTCCCTTTCATTAAAGTTTAATCACAAAGGCATATACGGAGTTAGGTGAACGCCTGCATGACTTGTCTGAAATATAGGTTAATTAAGCAAGCTAAATATACTTTACAGAACAGAACAATAGAGCATACCGTTCTGCAATTGAATTCAAGAGATTCTGAGACAAAAGTGATCATCCCAACACTTGCACTGAGCTTCCCCAGGCCTGTTCTGAACTTTATACAACAGCATAGACTAGTGGCAAGAGGAAAGATTGTAACCAGGATGCCTTTACAACGTGTTGTCTGAGGGGCTGTGACCCCTCTCAGACTTAACTACAGAAAGAGCCTAGTAACCTGTACCTGTGGAAACAGGTCCTTTAGGGATTTTATAAAATACGAATGTAAATGATAACTACCTTGATTATCTAAAGCTACTTTCTGTTGACTAAGTAAGCAGGGAAAAAAAAATCTCTCAGCTAATGAAATAGCTCACATGGTAGCACTTATATAAACTCAGAGACAGAAGCAAGTAGGGGCACTTACTTCCCTTCTGTGTGATCATGGAGCACTCAGTTATCTGCAGCTCAACATATTCTCTGAATTTTATTTTTTTTTTTACAGTATATTGTTTTCCTGACTATATTGGTGTAGTGTCCTGTTGTGTAATCTGAGATGTAAGTGAGGTGGGGAGGTGACAGTAAACTTTTTTTTAAGTTCAGTTTGATTTCACCTACCTCCGTTTATATCCATTTCTCAGTGGGTTCATTTTGTCAGTGCCTCCAAATCCACTGGAAAAACACACTGAACAGAAAGAGCGTTTGTCTGTAGTGGTTGGGCCTGGCTGCCTCTTCTCTTGCTAAGAAAGTTTATGCTATTTAGCTGTGCTTAATTCAATGGGTTTTCTTCTAAATATCTGCCTAGGAAAAAGTTTGGCAGGTCTGTAAAGAAGCAAAATTCCTGCTGATTTCAAGAGGGGCTTGCTCAGTGACAGAATGCAGTGTTTGGCCCCAAGAGCTGCAGCAACACCTTCTTTATCCTTAGTGCAATGGAGATCCCTGCCAGATTTCCCCTGGAAATCGAGCAAGACTCTTGGGTGGCTCATGATGATGGTTCTCCCCAGTGTGTTGTCTGCTGTGGCAGGAAATACTCATTAGCTGCTGTCTGCCCAGCCTCTCTGCTGGTCCAGGGAGATAGCGTTGGCCTAGATACCTCTCTTGAACTGTCTGAAAACTGCATGCGACAAAAGAGGCCATCCCTGCTCCCTCCTCTCCTCGCTATTCAAAATATCACAAGAAGTTTGAGAGAGATCTTTCCTCATAATTTGCTTTTTTATCCACTCTGGTGCTTTGGGATATGGTCTGTAAATGTTTCTTGCAGAACATAAGTTTATGATAAAGAATTTATTGAAAGCTAGTAAGAGTTAACGAACTTATGTGATCAAATATATATATGTGAGCATAGTATTCTTTGCTCCAAAAACCTGATCACAATTTGAAAGATAACTCAGAAAAAAATAGCACTTTCTGAATTACAAGGAGAGAAGGAGGGTGAAGGAATTGGAGGGCAGGAGGACCACACCGCCGGGCATTTTGCCGTTTGCTACTGTCAGAACTGGTCTGTGACTCTGGATTATAAGAGATACTTGAATGGAAGACAAAGAAATGTATTAAACTATTTAAGGATGACATTAAAGTGAGATTTGTAGCAATCCTTTTGATTAAGCTAACATTTTCCCTCCTAGTGTCAGGAACCTTGTCAAAATTTAGCTGCCTGTGCTCAGCACTGGCTCTGCTATGGCACAGCTGTGTAACCTTGGACAAGACTGCTGTGAAAAGAACTACGTGAAAAGTGGTGTTGGGGGCTCCCTCCACTTTGCTCAGGAACTGCTTTCAAACTCGGGTACTTGCCTGGCTCTTAGCCTGAGCTATGCTGTAGGTGAACCCGTTCTTGGCCACGTACCTTGCTGATCCTGATCTGGATCCCCGATCTGCTGACTCGACTTCTGGATTCACCTGCCCTTTTCACCATAAGCTTGTCTGTCAGTCACTGAGCTCTTGGCTGATGCCGGTCACTGTCATGGGACCTTTTTTGGGTACTGTGAGGCTGCGCCCTTTCATGGTGAGGACACTGCCCTGCCTGCTTTGCTGTCACCCTCAGCTCCTGTCTCATCTCCCTTGAGGAGCAGCCCACTCTTGCTGCTCCCTGACACTCAAATCCTTTGGTGCTAGGAATCCTTGCCTGTGGTAACAGCACTCTTACTTGGCCTGCTGCAGAGGCAGAGCTGTGTAATTACCAATAAGTTCCTAAGAAATGCCTTACTGAGTCAGAACAGTGGCCCATCTATATCCTGCATCTTTAGCAGTGAGAGCAGGAGGTACCGGTACTTCAGTTGCAGACTGAAAAGCATGAACCTGCCTCCAGTCAAGTCTATGGGATGCAGACTTCTAGAAGGTGTCCCCAGGTATACAGTTTGAGGATAAGAGTCTACTCTTCTAAACTGAAGAATGCTGTGATCATGCCTAGAAATAAAGAGGCAGCCAGAGAAGAAAAGAAAGCATGTAAAAAAGTAGAAAGCAGCAGTAAAATAAGGACTGTAGGGTTCATGAAAAGGATATAGGAGAAAAAACTATCGTATTTTCTGGTCTTACATCTTTATTTCTGCTCTCTTATCACTCCTGGTTTTGCACATTCTTTTTTCTTGCTCCTTCCCTGCCATGATGTGATACACTGTAGCTTAAAATCTTGGCACTCTTTTGAACTGCCAAGTTTAAAATTCTGAAGGCTTTGAGTGGTAATAGCTGAAATGTTTCATATTAGTGAAAGGTTAAAGCTAGGTCACCAGTGTGAGAGAAAATTAAAAATGTTCAGATTTGCTTACTTCTTAGTCTGCCAACTTCAGCAAACATGCAGAGTCAGTCTTCACTGTTTCTCTCAGAAGTGAAGTGCAGAAAGAAGGCAGCGAGGGGGGCTTTAAGTGCCTGTTTGTAACCCTCTATTTACAGGGCAGGGAGACTTGTATGAAATTTCTGTGCTTGGCCATAGATCGCTTTTTTCGTGATCTCAGCATTGGCAAACAAGGTAGTTTTTGTGCGGTGCAGCGGTGCATTTGAGTTGTGAGGGTTACCTAGTGAATTCTGAACAGATGAAGCACTGCAGGGTTTTTGGGGTGGGATTTTTTTTTCCTTCTTTGATTGGCTGTGTGTACCTTATAGGGTCTGGAAGGTGAGTGAAATCATCTATATATTGAATTCTTTCATGAGTCAGAAAAAATAATAGTGATGCTGTCATTTTTTTCAGGACTGAGGGTTTTTCCACAGTGGCTTATGGAATATGACTCTCCCTCATCTGGGGAATTTGGGAACAATCTTCTCATTTTAGGACAGTTCTCTATAGTTTGATGAAAGAGAATAATCATACTGCCCTCCTGGTCACTAGATTGTGTCAGTCCAGTTTAGCAGAAATATAGGGGTGGGTTTTTTTTCCTTCCTTTACTTATTTATCCATATATGTCTTTAAGTCAATTCATTTTCTCACTATTCGGATGTCAGCCAGGGAGTCACAAATCAATATCTGACCACGTAATTTTTTGGTGTAGGAAATGAGGCATGTTTAGGGGGTTACAGGAAAAGAATGACAGAAAAGGGCACATTTTAAAGTGAAGTTAACGCTCTGGAACTGGACAGATTGACATCAATCAATAAAGCACAAGGAGCTGCTCAACGGCTGTTGCTTAAGCCTCTCCTAGAATGACCATTTACAAGGGAAGGTCATTCAATTTTTGTGCCATTGTATGTCTCAATCCTGCCTCATGATACATGCAAACACTTCCCTATGCAACTTCTCTGGTTCTCAAATTAACTATTAATGAAATGGCTATTGGATTACATCGGTATTTATTACCGCTGTGCTTCCCAGTTACTAGAATCTTGGAAATGATCCTTTCCATACTATCATCCAAGTCATTACTGTGAATAATTAGAAAGCTGGGCTGTACCCTACTGGTAACCTCTTTCCACCTTGAAATAATCCCATTTACTTCCACTGTTTGTTTCTTGCCCTTCAGCCAATTTTCAGTCTATGTAGCCTGCCAGTTTTCTTCCTATTGTGTGAGTCTGCACCTTAGGCGCTAGTCTCCCATATGGAAATGTTTTCAGAAAATAAGAACTGAGTTTCTTGTACCCAGTCTCCCTCTAATAGTTCTGTGTTATACTGTTGTGCTTATATATTCAATATTCCTTTCCCCTCCCTTGTCAGAAACCTTTGCCAAACTGTTTTGTTGCTGGGTCCCTTTTCAGGGGGCTTGAATTGCCTCTCCATCTTCACCTTCCCGCCTTACTTCCAAATTACATCCCTGAGCAGAGATTCTAAGCCCTTTCTATAATCATCCCTGGGCAGGGAACCATCTAGATAGCTAACTGTGAGAATTTCCTGGGGAGAAGATGAAGTATCTGGTCTCCATCTTTGTGTAAATCTCCGAAGGGGCACTAGTGTTGCACCATCAGTGTTTTTGTGGGATAAATGGGGGGATTTTGATTGTACAGGAAATTTAATTAGATTTAAGGCTAATTAAATTCATTTTTTCATATTAACATGTTCACAAATATTATTGCATCTCGTTAGATTTCATTCTTCTATCCTTACTGAACAATATTCAGTGGTAGTTTCAGATTACAATAAGTTCATTATGAAGATAAGGTGGAATTAGCGTAGGAAGCTCAGCTGGTTGAAGGGGTCTGTGCTTTAATTACTGCAGAGGGTGTGCATATTAATTACAACACAAGTGATATTTACTGTACCTCAGGAACATATGACAGGGTAAAGATACTGACAGCACCAGCTAATAAACTCAGTATGATAATGAGGAGAAAAGACCATAAAAATAGAAGGAAATAAAATTATTCATAAAGTATATTGATCCCAAAGTAAAGACATTAAGCTCTGATGAAGGGCAACAAAAGGGAAGCTCCTCACTTTATCAAACAAATAACCAAAGTAGAGAAATGTTAGCAGAGAGACAGATTGTCATTATACTGGTCATGTGACCACGCTCTAGAGAGTACATGTGAGCACTAAAATATAAGGTTTTTTTTAATAAAACAGCAGAAAGTCAAGTCTTTACCTGCAGGATATCAGGTCACAGTGGTTCTGATGAGCTTGGGGGCTGGACATGTTGCAAGGTAACGTTTGAAGAAGAGTGAAGGGAATGGATCATTCTTTGGATGAGGAGCCATCACCAGCTACACAAAGAAACACCATGGCTAATTGGTTTAGGCTGCGATAATTGCTGCTGGGTTGGTGAGGTTTTTTTCTCCCAATATTAATTTTGAACCAATTGTTTTAAATCATTTTTGAGCCACCTTACAGGCAGCCTCCCATTCAACAGGCATTTAAGCATATACCAAACATGAAATACAGTGGAAAGATCTGTTGCGTGCCTCTCAGCTGTGGGGTCAGTGCCCACTTCTCCAAGGTATGGAGGCCAGGTCCCTTGGCTGTTCAGGCTAGGGGACCTGACAGAGCCCTGTATTTCCCTGCTGGTATTTATACCTGGTTTACTACTTGGCAGCAGCACACAGAGAAGTGCATCGGGGGTGACTTCTTGGGATGACACACCATCAGGTTAGATAGTATAGACTCATTCTCTTGGTGCTTAGCTTCCTTGGGCCTGGTACTAGTTGCACACTTCACTAGGACTTCTGTCAGGACAATTCTGTTCATCTGTCTCCTCTTTACTATAAACTAAAGCTGTGCAAGTGAGTTGAAAAAAAGTAGTGTAAATAATTTCTTCCAGACATTAGCTTCCTCGATGTTTGAATTCCTAAAGTTTTATGTGTTTGTATTACATGACTTTTGACCTGAGGCCTTAGCCACCAAAATGGAAAGTAAGAATGTAGTTACCATACGCCCCGATAACTCTGTAGTAATTATTTTGCGCTGGCTATTTCAAAAGATTTTATTTAAATTAACAGAAGCAGTTCAGTCCATAGTGGCCGACAGACTAGTTTGGTGTCTGTGAATAAGACAGGGACCATACAGTGCATGGAAGTTTTAGTACCAATAATTCTTTTTACTACAGACATTGTGCTACATAATGTGTTTTCCTCTAAGGAATTGTTGTAAGTTAGGTGAGTGAGGTGAAGCTGGCAAGCAAGTCAGCTTGGAGCCATTCATCTCTAAAGACCTATGTTCAAATCACATTTACTGAAAGCTACATATGTCTACTGCTTTGTTGTCATCACAGCCTTGGCAGACATTTGTTACCAATCACAAAGCTCCTTCGTGTTGGGCATATATGTCAATCTTTGCTTAATAAAGACACCTGAATTGAAACAGCCACTCTTGGTCAGGATCTCTGTACACTAGTAAAGCCTGAAGTGATTACCTGTTTCATTCAAATGATCTTTTCACTTTTTGGAGCACTGGTTGTTTTTTTCTTCTTTCTATCCTGCAATTAAGAATTCACATTTCTTCCTCCTCGTTCTTCTTGACAGGTCAAGGAAATAATGTAATACTTACATTTTCAGTGTACTGGTTAACATTAATTTCAAAAGAAAAAATGAAAAAAAAATCTGTTGTCACTGGTATTACCACAGTGCCCCTAAGTTAAATACTTATTTCCATCTTACTTTAAAGTAAAGTTTACTGGCTACTGTTGAAGAGCCTATATTTTCCACTCTGTTGTTCATTCTGTATTAATTCAGCTTTCTGTGTGGCTGTCCCCCTGACGCTGGTGCAGTGTAAGGGCAGAAATGACAACTTTTTTTAACAGGTTTTTTTTTTTTTTTTTTTGTTTTTTTTTTTTTTTTTTTGTTTTGTTTTGTTTTGTTTTGTTTTTTTCTTTTTTTCTTTTTTACATCAGTTACTGTTTTTATGGATTGGGCAAACTTAACTGCACTTTAAATATCTGAGCCTCTTGAATCTATAAAACAGATTGAAAATACTGCAAGAGCAGTTGGTATCTTGACATTTCAGGTACTTTTATCCAAAGCCAGGAAGCTCAAGAATATACAAAATAGAAAAATTTTAACAAAAGTATATGACCACTTTCAAAGCTTCAAAAAGGTCCGGTTTATGTCTGATAAGGTTTCGGATAAATGTTTGGTTTGGTCTGTCTTTTATTCAAATGAATTTGCCTATCCTTAGTTGTAATTCAGTGGGCAAAAGACTAATGGCTTTCCACTGGCCTTTGTGAAATGTGTCGGTATCCTTGGTTCAGTTCCCACTTTCTGTAGCAGTAAAACCCCTGCCTGTATGGGCACTTGTGCTCTTGTGTTTGACAGAGGGATTGAGGTTTCATTTGCTCACCCTTAGAGATGGTCCTTCCAAGATTAGGACTCAAGCAGATTTGAGGACACTGGGGAAGCATATGTTCTTTCTCTGCATGCTTCACATATCCTTAAATTTCACAGTTTCTGGGCTCTGAGTCAGTGTCTCAGTGATGCATTTATCAACAGATTTTTAAAAGAGGAAAAAAAATACAGAAATGTTGACCTCTATCCTAGTTCCTCCTGCAGTTGCTACTTGTGAGGAACAACAAGGAACAAAAAGCAAGACAGTGATGTCCTGATATTTTTGATGATCTGAACATGAAGAATTGCTGATCTAGGTGCTAATGCTTAAGGACTGATTTGAAATTTTTCATTAAAAATAGAATTTTAAACCTCCCCTTTTGTATCCCACTGTGAATCCATTGTCTTTGTTGGAGACATTCTTCACTTAGCCCTGTTAAGCGTATCAAGTCTTGCTTACCACATCTGTTTAATTAAGTAAATGTGCACACTTAAGTGTTTCCCTAAATCATAGCCTTAAGCCTAGGAGAAATTTTTAAGTAAATTTGAGTGTAACATTGACTTAAAGCTAAGCATTGGGCTTAAATGGTTAGGTGAGTTCAGCCTAACTGCAGTCAGAAAAGAGTCGGGACACCTGGCACACGTATGTATGTCACAGGCGTAAATAAGCACAGTTTCGGCAATGTAGAGCGTAATGGTATTTCCAGGATCGGAAGGAACTCTATTGATTTATGCTAATGGTCAGTGTGACTGATAGATTTATTTTAAAGGGCTAGCAAATTAGGGCAGAAAAGAGTATTAGTGGATTCAGTATATTTAGCCTTTCAAGGTTTTTTACAGGGTGCTGCGTAAAGACCCCATAAGGAATCTTAATAACTTCAGGGTAGATCCTGGTTCGAGTTTAACACCTATTAAAAAAAGAGGAAACCAAGCATAGGAATAAATTGGCCTTCCTTGCATCCTTTGCCTTCCTCTCCTCCCCTACAGCCCCCACTACTTACTTTCTACTTTCTGCAGGAGCTGACATGATATGCTGACCATACTAAATAATTTTGGCTAATCGGTGTTTCATATCATTTTGAGGAATTGCAGGGCTAATCCAGGCTGTGTACTTGGCAAATATGATGAACTGTTATACAATGAAATTCAGATTGTCGGGCATGCTTTTACGTTTTGAATTAGCGCTAACATAAGAGTCAATGAAGTCATCTCAATTAAGATGGCTGCTCTGTAGGACAGTGCTAGTTGTCAGTCAGAAAGAAATAGAATACAACGTGAGGGTGGCCAAAGAGGATAAATCATAAAGAAGAAAATATTTTATCGCCGCCATATAAATCAATGGCATGTCCTTACCTTGAAAATCATGTACACTTTTGGTCACCTTATCTCAAAGACATAACAGAAATAGAAATGGTCCAGAGAAGGGCAAAGAAAATGAGTAGAGTCATCTGAGAGCCTTTCACATAAGGCTACATTAAAAAGGGCAGGATTATTATTTAGTTTGGAAAGAAGAAGAGCAGGAGGAAATGTGGCAGAGGCATATAAAATAATGAGGGGCATTGATCAGGCCAGTCTGCTGCTTCTCATTACGTTCATCTGTAACAGAAGAAAAAGAGAGAACTCAAAATAGAACAACAACAGGCCAAAGAGTGATTCATTAGAGTGAGTGAAAAAGAACAGCACACAGTGTAGTGTATGCATTTAACTTGTGGAACTCAGAGCTGCAGGATGAAATGAAGCCCAAACAATTTACAACACAAATTTACTTTTAAAACTCAAATTGTAGCTTATAGTCCTTCCAATCAAGGTTTAACTGAGAGCTGTCGTTACTCCTCATGCAGGCGTAAGATGTTTACCAGCTCAGGGAGGAGGAATACATTTTTCCCCGTGGTACTCTATGGCACAATTTAGGTACAGAATGGGGCAGGAAAGGGAGAATGCCTTTCCTTGCTGTATTCAGTGTTGGTTGCTAGCAGAGACAGGATGCTGTATTACAAGAATTATGCGATGACAATTTTGAAGTTATTGCCCACTGGCAATTTATCAGCTAAGAATCCTCTGTGCAAAGAAGTGCCCCATCTCCTTGGGGTCTGGGTTTTACTTCCAGTTTGTGCTCTTTGTTTTCTGTCTTTGGTCTTGTCAGAGTTTGGTAACTGGGTTGGGGTAGTTAGCCCAGAACTGCTTCTAATATTTTCCCTTTCTTAGTTGCCTCTAGTCTCCTGGTGACTGTAGAACAAGAATCAATGTACTACATGAGCTTTTAACAGCCTGATCATTATAAGGTGAGCATGATCATTAAGTGATCCTCACTTTATTAATGCACTTTATTAAGTATCTTTTCCTGTATGTCTGGCAATTGCACTTGAGGTAAGTTAGGAACAATTACGATGCTGAATAAATAAAAATAATCTCAGTAAGTAACAGTAAAACTTTATTTAGGATATCCGGGGCACTCTGGAAGATAGATACACTGTATTGCACCCCAACTTCATGTTTAGTCATTGGGGTTCCTGTTTTCCATTTACTTTTCGTTTGTAAATAATGCAAAAATTTACCAGGCTGCCTTGCTGCAAATAGAGATTTTAGTTGAACTCAGTTCTCACTCTTCTCTTAAATTCCTTCTTAGATGAATTAAAATAATAGAATATTGTGAACAGACTGAAAATCTTTCTTAACCTCTTAGTTGGGTGGTCAACAGTTACTTGGAAGCTTTCTGACTATTTTTTTTCCCCTGAGGAAAGGCAGAATGTCTTTGTTTTTAGCAATATATCTCTGATTTTTAAAATACAATTGCCTTTAAGGATATTTGAGTACACAGACTTAGCTTCTGCTTAAATGGATCATAAGCACTTTCCTACTAAGTGAATTTGAGCTGAAGAGGTCTGAGCAAAGTATGGAAAAAATACTCATAAATATTTCCCATATTAAAATAAAAAGAACTGCAACTGAAATATGCAGTGACCTTGTCATGTTTGCTTTACCTGAACAATGAGAGGTCAAATCACATTAGCACAGATACGTGCAAATACTGAATTTTATGCTTGTATTTCTAAATATTCACAGCGAACGAAGTTCTTCATTGTGCTGAGGGCTAGCAGCCTTTAGATATCACCCGTTACCCTTGCTAGCCCTATCCTGTGATTATACAGCAGGTTTGTGCTGTACGTATTTCACCCTACAGGATCTACACAATCCACCCCAAAGTGAAATTTTTCCTTTTCCTGAAATCTGTCTCCTCCTTCCCTGTGGCTTGCAAAGGATGCTCCATTGTTCGCAGTACTGGTGTTTGGCTCTTGTCTAGACCAATGTTCGCTCATCACAATACCCCTGTCAACACCGTGCTATGTATGTGTTAGCTGCACTATATTACTGTTGTCAAATGGCTCTGCTGTCATGTAGTGTTTAAATGTAAAAGATATAGGTGACGATGTGAAGCTGGAGATTTGTGCTGAAAATCTGGATTTTAAGTTGTCTGCAGCGCGGAAGTTGAAAAGCTGAGACAGTTTTACAATAAATGTAAGCAGTTTAAGCAAGCTTGTAGCTATCAAGATGTGGATGTATGTTTTCCCCTCTGAAATGTGCTGCCTTTCAAGAACACAAGTGTGGCATTTAGGTGACACCGTACTGCTCATCCTTGTGCCCTTTCTGGGGATGACTCTGCTTCTGTCTCCTCCTGTCTGCACACATTGTAACTCCAAGGGTCTTCAGTGACCCTGCCACAGGCTACAAGACCAGTTTGCTGCAGAGAGTCTAAACTTCCAGTGATGTAGGAAAAGATGACAATGAATAAAATGCAGTGCTCTCTTTCACTTCTATTAGTTTTATTTCAGATCTGGTAGTTTGATTTCCACCCCGCTGTGTGCCAGGAAAGCTTTATTTTTGATGATTTTTTTCCCTGGTGTTACGTGCCTGCCTATTTTTTTTCTTGTTTTGGTCCAATACTCATAGATGTTCCTGGTCTTCCCCCGGACTGGACTGTGGGTGAACTTCCTAAAATCCAGTGTTTGCTGAGAATAATCCTGAGTTTCTGATTAACCGGAAACAAACAAATAAACAAAAAATCAGAAACAAGAGGAAAGACTGCTTTCCTTCTCCTCATCTGTTACGCTGAAGCAAGGGAGACAGCACAACCTACAGCAGTCCTCAGAGAGGGAACTGGTGTCAGGAGACTGCTTTTTTGTTACCCTAAATTGGAGCATAGGCCCTAGCCACATTCAGAGAAGAACCCAAATATCTCTTGGCCCATGGCATGTAGTTGTGGCAGATTTAACTGGAAATCCAGCTTGATTAAAAACCGGGTAAAGTTCCTTGTGTGGACTGTGCCAGTCTGTCAGTGGGTATATATTGACATGCTTCATGGCAGTCCACAGGTCTCTGCGGACTGGTATCAGCTATCTCAAAGTTTTAGGGAGGTCTAACTGGTAGGAGTGGGCAATCCTAAGTCCTAAAAAGGTCCTGAACTGAGGAAGGGCTGAGCCCATTAAGAGTGGCCCATAGGGTATAAACTGTAACCTGAGTACCGATGCTGTTGTTTAGCAGTAACATTTATACAAAAAACCGCAAGTTTCTTTATTGTTACCTTTTTCATTTTATTGCAGTCCCTATATTCCTTCATAAAAGATTACCTTTCCTTAAAACAAACAAACAAAAAACCCCAAACAAAAACCCCTGACACTTGCAATTAGTCATTACCTACTGTTGCTTGCAATTTGTTGGCAGATCAAGCTACAATCTGTTGCACTATGACAGATCAATTTCTGCAACTCGCAAATTCATTACAGAACTGAGCCAAAACAAAACAACTTTCTCTCTCCTTCCTTCCTCCCCCTGGAAAGAAGACACCCACCCCCCTTTAGTGCTGCAGCCTCTAGTTAGCTGAGATCCTTGGACTTTTGTGGAAAGGAACAGTTGGGAGGCAAAAGAGGAATGGGAAAAAATGAGCCTTTCTCAATGTAATGCCCTTAATCTGAGTACATGTGCACATTAATGTGAGATCAGCCCCCATCCCTGGAGCAAGCTACTGTGCAGTCCTAAAATAGCATTTCAGTTACTGGATACTGTACAAAATACATTAATACATTTTTGCCTGAACTTGCCCTTGTATTGTTACCATTATACCCTGCCAAAAATTTGGTCGAGGCTGGGCAGGATGTTTTGTATCAGATTATTGGTTACAAGATTCGACACAAACATGTGCTTCCTTTCAGAAAACAGTGACCACTTGCTATTTTGTGGGAGCTGTCCTTTATCTTTCCTGTGCATAAGAGGATGTCAGGGACCTGACAGTTGTGTTGCAACGTGTTATTCCTTTAGAGAACTGCAGTCATCTTTGCATTATCTCCAAGAATGCTTAATTAAATAGCACTAATGGTTAGGACATGAAAAGTAGGATAGAAGAATCTTTTCTTTTTCTACCAGCTTTTGTAGCTTTTGTCACCTGACTTGGTAAGCCCACCTTTGGTGAAAAAATAGCACAGTGACATTTTCAAAACATGCAGTCCCTTGAGCCTGGAACCTAACACAGACAAGAAAGCTCAGCTTGATTCCAACACTGCTTTGTGATGTGTACTACTCTTTTTCAAGAGCTGGGCTGCAACAGCTGCTAAATACAGAGAAAGGGGGGGAAAGGTTGCTATTATACAGAGTTTAGTCGTACAAAAAGCAGATGCTTTATATGGATTTTATAAGTGAACACGCTCGGCATTCCAAGGCATCCTGGATTTGTTGCTTATGCTACCTTCACTAATTTTGCATGGTGATGAGCAGCCACTAGATTATTTGCTCTCCCTTTTTCTCAGTTCCCCAAAAGGCTCAATCCTGTGTAATGCTTAGTGCCCTCAGATCCTGCTGGGGTCAGTGAGCACTGATATTGGACAGCTTCTTGCAGGAAGCCCTTAGCTTTGCAAAGAAGGGAGGAAAAACTAGCAAATCTTCTCAGTGTTATAAAAGTGCATCCTTGTATGAGGCCAGATTTGTGGAAGTGCTCACATTTTAGCACCTAAATGGAGCGGCTAGCTTTTTTGGCAAGTGCTGGGAGCTGCTACCGCTGAGGAGAACAACAAATTCCCCTAGGTTTATTGTCAGGGATGGTGACAGCAAGGAGATGTAACTAACTGAATGCATGTGGCACATCAATGAAATGTTAGCGATAGGGAGGGTCACCATAGCAATATATACCTGTTCACTGGGTGCTTCTTACCACAGCGTTGTCCCACTTGTGACATGCTGTGCAATAGGTTTAAGGCCAGCCCCGCCATTCTCTTCTGTGGCTCATTGTAGTTTACACCGTTGTTTGCTACAGAAAAAGCTGAATGCCTGAGCGGAACACTTTGGAATGAGGAGGAAACAGCTATCCCAGTGTTTTCTTCCTTCTGTGAGCTTTTAAAAATGCCTGCCAGCCCCCTTTCCCCTCCCTCCCCGTATCCCCCCCAAATGAAGTTTTGCTTTCTCAAAGTCTTTCATAGTCTTTAAATAAAATGGCACACAGGTAGGGATGCTGAACCACAACACAGAGAGGGAAGAGTCTCCTCTCTCAACAGTGCAGAAAATTCCCTGAATTTTTTGCCTCGTACATGCATGGCACACACTGATTTGCCCAGCAAGTTATCCAGAAAACTTCAGAACACTTAAAAGCCCACTTTTTTATGGCTAGTATTTCTGTAGCTCTTTCTGAGGCAAACATTCAAAGCTGATGTTTGTGGCAAATAACGTTAAGATTCTGACTGTAGCTTCCAACACAGAAATTGAGAGGATGACAGATTGTTTTTAAACACCTTAAATCACTGCTGAGAAAGGGACTTTTCCTTACATTTTTAAGGATAATGTAAGACATTGCAGTTGTGCTCTTGCCCTTTCAGAAAGCTATACTCAGAAAGGGCATATGCATATCGAAAAGCTGTACATAGTTCAACATATTAATTTGTTTATCATCATTTAATAGTGATGTTCTGGTAATGAAGCTAAACTTCTGAATTCCAAAACTGAAACAAAAATTCTGAAAGCTAAAATGCAGTCCACAGAAACTGTGTCTTGGATATGTGCAGAAATTCAGAGATACAGATGGGAATTGAAGCTTTATCAAATTATTTGGCTTTCATTAGAGCTGAATAAATAGGAACACATGAAACCTAATTCTATCCAATTTCTTTGTTCTGGTAAATTACTACCTATGCCTCTAGCTTTTCTAGCTCCTGTGTCCTAGAACGGCAAGTGCTTTTTCCCCTCAGAGCATTTTGTTTAAGCATTTAACCCCTCTCTCCCCACTCTTCCCTCCCCTCAATAAGATAGAGACATTTCAAAAGAAGTACATTTGGAGACCAGTATTTCTTGAATCAGCTTCGACTACAACTCCTGTACAAGTTGTCTTTTTGGGTTTTTGATGTTTTCAGCATCCTTTACTTTCTGTGTTGTGCTGGTAAAAGGAGGGTATGTTTTTATGTGAATGGAACAGTTGTAGTATGATATAGGATGTTCACTTTAATTTCCATAATGTGCCAGATATTAATATTTGCACATCGGTCGCCGATGTGCAGGTTAACCACAGACCTTGCCTATCAGTCCTGAGGGGAATCGATTCTCTGCGCCAAAACACTGGCATTGCTTTGTAAAGATGAGCTACGGACACAGACAAACAATTGCAGAAAATATCCCTAATGTTAAATACAGTATAAAGAATCTGTTTTTCCCCCTCTTATTATTCCTATTGTTTTATTTCCAGCCCTCTTGCTAGTGGCTGCCTTTGTGGCACTTCAGCTGTGATTAGATGGGCGGGCAGGCAGCTTCCTCTAGAGCTGAAGCCAGCTGGGTGAAAAGACTGGCAAACCCTCAACTCCTCGTCTACCCACTGCCTTCGCGGCTGAGTTTATTATCTCCATAGCTCTGTGACATGCCCAGTGTGCGTGAGCGAGGGGTCTCAGAGCACAAGTCAATATTCGGTAGTCAGAGCTCCCTTATTACCGCTCTGTTGGTATGCTTATTTTGATGTAGTCGTAACCTAAAATACTGCCTAATAGCCAAGAGGCTGGGGGGAAGGGAGGAGGAGAGGCAGAGAGAGAGGGTCATCCACTTCTAATGCTGGAAACCCTGTGATAATCTGTTCCATGCATTCAAATGAAAATATGACTTCTTGGCAGAGAATAGCATTATAATGTAAAATCCCATATGCTGTTATACAGTATGTTGCAATCTGTTTTACTGCTGCCTCTATTCTAACGAGTGAATACTGCCAATAAAGCAATTGAAGATAACACTAATTGCTTATTTCTGTGATCCATAATTTTTATGGCTGCCTTATAGCTCTTTAGTCAAATAGATGTTTTTTGGCCTCTTAGATCTAGAACTCATGTACTGTAGCGACTGAGCCTGAAAATCTGCATGCTGGCCTGAGAGATTTTTCGAAGCTGATGAATAGTGTGTGTGTGTGAGGGGGAAATAATTGAAAAGTGTTAAAGAAAATAGAAGTCTTAAATCAGTCATAATAGGTCATAACACTGGATTTCATCAATATTTTTTAATATAAATTGGGCTTTTTCTCTATCCCTCTTGCTTCTACAGAATCATCTTTCCTGTGGAGTAATCAGACACTGATTTTCAAAAATAAAACTCCCTTAAGGTTTTCAGAGCAGTGGTGGCTGCCTGTGTGCTGTTCCAGGCACCTTTGTGTCTCCAAGAGACACTAATGACACCATTGGCACATGAGGCTAGTCAAGTCCTAGCCTTGCTGCTTCAAATCAGGGCTAATCTCATGAATGACCAGTTCTTTCACTTATGGGGTAGGTTCCACCATCTCCTCACAGCCTCTGTGTCATTTGAGTCCTCCCCCAAGATTGCAAATTGAAGGTGCTACGATATTCATAAGTTTTGAAGGCCAGTGAAGAGAATGGGCCAGATTCATAATGCATTTGGGGTTCCCTCATGTTTTTGGGGTGTTCTGCAAGTGCCAGTAGAGCTGCTTGTCTGAGCATTCCCACACCATGCTGAGGCTGTGCAGCAGCTTCTAAAGCAGCCCTTTGCAGACCAAGGGAAATGCATGGATGAGTCCCAAAAAGACGTCTCGTGGTCACTATTAGGAAACTGAACTCACTGTTAATGGGAAGGTCAGAAACTTCTCCTGAATAGACACTTGCCCACCTGTGCAGTGCTCTGATGTTTAGGGTGCTTGCCTTATTTAAAGCAGATATGCTTCATATTTCTGGTATGAAAGAAGAGTA